>VZSR01001685.1:44196368-44311357 GCA_013398615.1 Brachypodius melanocephalos
GGGAGGGGAGGGGGAGAAAAATTAAACATGCACTTTTCATTTTGATTTATCATATTCAACATTTTGTGATGGGCTGGATTATTTTTTTCCCCAGCTGAGCTCCAAGAGACCTCTGTTCACCAGAGAGGTGAACACTCAGTTTGCCACACCTTGGCAGACAGTGTGGAGAGCTGGGAGAACATCCAGCAGGTCCTCCTGGTGGATCTTGGCACCCCAGGGTGCCAGTAAAGGTGAGAAATGAACAGCTATTCCATTTGATAGCCAATTCACTTTTGTTCACTACTTAATGAAGACAAAACTGAATTTAAAATCTTTGCCCTTTTGGGGAGTTCTGTTTAATTTGAGATTTGTCAGTTTTCTAAGGAATCTGTACAGAAGACAGATGGTATCCAACCAAAAGTGCCACTTTCCCCACTGAAAAACTGAGAACGTAATCTTTCTGTGTTCAAGAAGGAAGGCAGATATCAATCCAAGCCAATCACTGGTTCAGAAATATGAATGCTTAGATTCATAGAAAGAGAGCAGAAGATAGAATCATAGAACCATAGAAACACAGAATTGTTTTAGTTGGAAAAGACCTCTAAGAGCATCAATTCCAACCATTAGCCCAGTTAAGGGGTTTGGTACTCAAAGAACAACTGGTCTTACCATTAAAGACTGAGACAAAGAAGGCTTTAAATACCTCAGCTGTTTCCGTATTTTTTGTTACTATGTGTTCCTTCACCTCCAATAAGGGTTGGAGATTCTCCTTAGTCTGCCTTTTTTTGCTGATGTGTTTATAGGAACATTTTTTATTGTTTCTTACTTCAGCACCCAGGTTAGGTTCTACATGGACTTTCACTCTTGTAGTTTTTCCCCTGCATAACCTCACAACATCCTTGTAATCTTCCTGAGTTCCCCATCCCGTCTTCCAAAGGTCATAAACTCTCCTTTCTGTCCTGAGTTCCAGCCAAAGCTCCCCATTCCGCCAGGCTCATCTTCATCCCCACCAGCTCACTTTTCAGCACACAGGGAGGGTCGGCTCCTGTGCCTTTAGGATTTCCTTCCTGAACACTGTGCAGCCCTTCCTGGACTCCTCTGCCCTTCAGGAGTGCTTCCCAAGGCATTCTCTGAACCAGTCTCCCAAACAGATGAAATTCTGCCCTCCAAAAGTCCACACTATCGGTTTTGCTGACACCCCTCCTTATTTCTCCAAAAACTGAAAACTCATTTTGGGATCGCTGTGCCCAAGACAGCCTCCAGCCATCACATCACATCACACCATTCCCAAACAACAGGTCCAGTCAGGTGCCTTCCTGAGCTGGCTCCCTCACCAGCTGTGTCACTCTAGGAATCTCCTAGAGGATTTGAAAGATGAACACTGCTCAGGGGAGGACAGCCTTTGTTCCCAAGATTTGTCCACCTTGTTCTTTACAACCTTTCCTGACAGAAATCCTCAGCCCCTCTCTTGTAGTCCTAGGCCAGTTTCACCATTAAGAATCCACTGTCCATCCTGGAGCTCATGCCACTGTGGCCCTGGGGTTACTGTGAGTTCAGGTATCATTACATGCTTGGGAGACTAATAGAAAACTTGAATTTGCTTTTTTTAGCTAAAAGCATTTTAGCTAAAACCATTTCTAAGCTTTTTTTAGCTAAAACAGTTTTTAAGATGGTCTTTACTGTAACTCTGCCAAAGTAATTTCAGGAGAGCAATGGTCACAAAGGGAATGGGTAAGTGGGAAGAATGCAAAAGAGGAAGTTCAGAGCTGAGGATAACTGCAGTTTGTCACCGGTCTGTGATTTGCTGGACAGCTGTCACCACTCATTGTGTGGCACATGAAGAAACACACACATCCCTAATGATGCAAAAATAACTGGCAAGGCAGCTTTAATAGGAAACCACTGTTACCAACTGTAGTCAGCCAAATTTCCCTTGAGGATGTCAAGCAGGGCTCGAAAATCAGTCTGAGGTTTGCCTGGTATTTAAAATACATTTTTAATTCTTGCTGATACATCAAGCCTTTTTGCTTTGCTGACATTCCACAGTTTCAGCTTTTTGCTGTGGCTAGGAACATACGACAAAAACGAGAGCTCAGCTTTCATAAACCCTATTTATTTCAGAAAATGCAGTTGAAGAAATATCCCTAAAGTAAAAGTATTCAAGTTATGAGGTTGCCACCTATAATCAGGATGTGAGCTTCCCAAGAGGCATGACTTTCCCAGATCTGATACTGTTTGTATTACAAGATCACAGCCCAAGGGTTTACAACAACAACTCTTTTAATTAATCTACTATCTATGACCAAAATTGAATGTGTTAATAAAAAATATGAATAATCAACAGAGCTACTGAAGAAAGACAAAGAATATTCCATTTGGCAGTTATCAGTTATATGCTGAGCTTTAAATTAGCTACACAGGAAAAATGGCTTTAGTGCCTGTGCCATGTTATTTAATCTAGATTACTTTAAAATACACAATTAGGGCCATCAATCAGACCCAAATCCTACAAATATCAGCAAATTACATACTGTAAGATATGTAATTTTTAAAGCTAATGCTCTCTATCTGTTCTAATTATCAGTGTTTAATATTTTTAAAATAATTACAGCATTTAACTACTTTCAGAAAATTCTACTGAGAACTGAACATCCTTCTAGAAGAAAAACTTGGGAGGAATAAAGTTGATCTCCAAAGTTAGTATAACCAGACTGCATGCTACAGGTTATCTACCTGTGGAGCCAGGATGAGAAACTTGGGTTTCAGATTTAAGAAATATCCCTGGGATACATATTTTAATAAAGTAAAGAACTTTCTGGTAACAGCATTAGACTTTCAGATCTCTTAACAAACATATCACCTATCCAAAGAGAAATTATTTCTGACACAGGAGACATACGATCTCACGAACCAACTGATTTGATCAATGGAAGTTTCTTTCCCGCTGTGGGCTAATAAATCACCCCAGCCAGCGAGTGCCAGCCATTTACAGTACGAGCTGGCTGAGGATAACTTGAGTATCACAGAGCTGCTATAACTTCTGCACCCACAAGAAAGTGGAAACCTCAAGAAGACAAACACGTGTGAGTATCACCAAGTGACTACACCTAATTCCACCCTTGGTCTTAGAAATATACTTGCTCTGAAGGAGAATTTCACTAGGTAATTTTACAAATTATTTCTCTTGCTTTTATTCCTACAACAGAGATAAATATTGGTCTATTCATTGAGATTTCATTTGTAGTTTGTACTGGCCTAAGCATCTTATATATTGCTAGAAAAAAATCTTAAGTAATTTAGTTGAGTAGCACTGCAAAAAGAAAATTGGGAACTATATATTTCATTACATACTTATATGCTATTATTCACATAACCCATTTTAGAAGTAGAGCAAATGGTATTGCACTGGCTATCATATCAGCAATTTCATACCAAAATTTATGCATTTTTAAATACCCATCCTCATTGGCTTTTTTACTTCCTTAGCCATATGGAAAACAGTCAGGCACAATTAACTATTTGTCAGAAAACAATCTATTAACTAACACCATTCTGTGTGAATCGGCTGAAAATCACATTTCTTTGCTTGCCAAAAGGCTTTTATTTCTGCCTCATGTTTGTGCTCTGAACTAAACATAGCTACAGATACACAGCTGGACACAACTGACCAAGGCAGAAAAGAACAACTGCTGCCATGGTTTTTCAGAACCAGCAGCCAGGGAGATTTTCTAAAGATAGGCAGGAGGTCAGGAGAGCTTTACCTCTGCATCTCCTGAAATTCTTTACTGACAGATCCTTGGTTAAACTGGGCAGAAACAGAAAAAATCCCAATTAAGACATTTAAATTTGTGACAGAGCTTGAAAGAGAAAAGATTTGAGGGGGGAGGAGGGAGAGTAAGTTACAGTGTCTTCTAGGCTTAACCTTAAAAATACAGGGTCTAACTTCAATTATATTTATAATATAAATATTATTGAAGTCAATATTCAAGTTCTGTTGAAGTCAATGGATTTACTCCTAAGTTATGCCAGATGGAAATCAGGCTAGCTATTACAACATTTTCATGCATATAACCAGCACCCCTTTAAATGCACCACTTATTCAAAAGTACATCCTCAGACAGCAGGAATGCTCAGATAGCCCAGCCAGCATCAGAGGCAGGGGCAGTCAGTGATGAGGAATGCTGAGGCTGAGCTGCAGAGTGATAGAAGGGGAAGAGAAAGAGGAGCAAACTTCATTTGCTGTTACCTGCACACGCATGTAACCTTTGCTGCTGCTGAATCCTGGGCACTAAGCTGATAATGTCTGGGGCTGACACAAGGCAACATGGTGGCTATTTGCTTCCCTAGAAGAAAAGCAGTCTGAGATCTCTGTTACTGCTGAGACTGGTATTCTTATATTTCATTTTTAGCAGAGCAGCCTGTAATGCTATTGTTTCCAAAACTGTGAACCACTTTGCAGGTCCACACAGGGCTACAGGTGTGTAACCATCATCAGTTAGTGGTTGCCTCCTTGTCACTGTTTTTCAGACTTGTTCACTCACTTGAATGTGATCCTGTAACCACAACCCACTCCTTCTGCTTGCACTTGCAAATATCCAAGCAGCTGTTTCAGGTTATTTGAAGAGGGTAGAGGCTGAAGTTTTACTTGATGTATCTGGGCTAATGGAGAACTGATGATGTACATGACCTTTAATGAGTGCAAACTCTGAGTCCAGTCTGAAGGAAAATAAGAGACAGGAGCTAAAATTTCTCTCTTTGAAGTCTTCTTGCAGCTGTGAAGAGTTAATCTTATGTGGCTATGAAAGGTTCAGAGAAGGCTGGTCTTATTCTTCCCAGTAGAGAAGATTTCAATACCTTCCAACCCACTCAGCATTTTGTACACCTGTCTGTACCCAGAGCTTCCTGCAGTTCATCAATGAACTGCTCCTTCCACTGTCACCTTCCTCCAGGCTCCCCTAGCTCAGAAACTTCCAATTTCTTCTAGTGCTGTCCCACTCTTCCCTTTCCCCCGGCTCTAATTATCTTTTTGCCCTCATCCATTTGGCTTATGTCCCAGAGGAACAAAAACCACAGCAGGCACATATCAGATGTTTGGTCCCATGTTTCCTTCCCCCTCTTCTTGCCTACTCACATGGTTAGAGTTTGGAGCAGGGTCTGCTCCTATTGGTACTATTTCTGCTGCAATCTCACACCATGGCATTCCAGCTTTGGCTATACCCTAAGCACTTTCATACTAATGTAATATTTATGTTGTTAGCCACAACAACCACCCCCAGAATCTGTGCTGCTCTCTTTGTCATTTCAAACTCTTGTAACAGCAAAGGAAGAATCTAACAGCAAGTCAGTTCATCCTCAACAGCCAGACTTCCCAAAACCCACAAAACCAGACAAAAAGATCACCTAAAAGGTTCTCACACTTCCTCATTTAAGCTGTGCAACCCCTTTCCAATCTGCTCCTCTTTGCCACACTTCCAGCTTCTTCCATTTTTTCCAGTTGCCTTTGCCTTGTTAACACATGCCTGCAGTTATGAGCAAGCAGATTTAAACCTCTGTTTTGAAATTTTATGTGGGAGAATATTAATGTATTCTTTAACCATGTGCTTCAAGGATCCAAAGAACATAGCAATAATAAGCAATTTTTATGTGGAATGAATATATATGTATGTTTAAACATGAAGTTTTAATGTATTCCCCAACCTGAAGAGCCCTGCACTGAACTTCCCAGGGTGACAGAAGCCAGAGACAACACCATAAACTATTTATTTTCATAATAATGTACAAGCTTTTCATTCCACAAACAAATAGGTAAGCTTCTATTCCTGTAGTAGGCTTCTCTTCAAAGTGAACCTTTTAGAGCCATTTCCATAAACATCACTGGCATTTCCAGCATGAAGTACAAAAAAGCAGCTACAGCCATGCTACACATCGGCAGCTACTCTGGCCAATGTCTGCAACTATTTTCAGCACAAGATCAACAAATGAATGTTTGCACAGCAGCATTTGCTCAGCAGAAATGTATAAACAAAAAAAAAAGCTCCAAGAATAACATGATGTGTTCACACAGTTTCAGGAATCTTCATTGCAGCTAACAGTCGTTAGTAACTAAAATCCAGGGCTACTGGTACTGCAGGAACACCTGAAACCCAGGGAATCCAGAAACATCTGAGAAAACCTTTGGCAAGCCCATTTGTCTTCAACAGCAGTGTCAGTACACTGAGGGCAGAAGGTCCAAACCCCAAGATGTCCTTCAGACATACAGCCAGACACGCACTTTGGCTCCAGATCCCCTTTTTGTACCCTGTTGAACAGGTTCACTGTACAAGCCAAAAGCCCTTCCAGCAATGCCCCAACAATGCAGGATGGGGCAGCTTCTCATACCTGTAGAGAACTTTGCTCTTCTAGCAGATCCTGTTTTGGATACTCCTACCCCCTTCTCACCCTGACCCTTTCAGCTGTTTCCTATCTTGCATCCAAAGTCTAATGTGAACACCAAAGACTGGATCTCTATGTACTTTGAGTTTTTCCATTTGATTTTACTGGATTTTCTATTTGAAACAGAAACGGTCTTCCAGCCTTACTGATCAGTTTTCATTGCACAAAGGGGAGGTCATCACTGTGTGTGATCTGCAGAAATCAAATTTATTCTGTCTCTATTTCTCTGCCTCTTACATGTGGTTGTTTAGAGCTTACATTAAAATTAAAATTAAAATTTAAAATTATGCTTTCATACTAGTCATTGAATAACTCTTCCTTCCTATCCTAATCCTTCAAGTGCAGAAAACAGTCAGTACAATGATATTGTGCATGTTGGGATTTTTGTCTCTCCCTCCAGAAGGATGATTAGCAAAATACTGTCTCTCCCTAGATTTAAAATTGTAAAATGAGCTCAAAATCTTGTCCTTTGAGGGAAGCGTTGCTTTTGGAAATTATCAGAAACACCATCTTTCAAAACCAGGCATTCTGGCTGCTTGTGGTAATTCAACAATTGGTCTTAAGAATTTTACTTATGAATAAAGGAGAACTTTGCTAAAGTATTGCTAAATAAGGTATCTACTAATAAAAAACCCCCCTCAATGCTCCCAAATTCCTTGCAATGCCATTGTAGCCATTAGATTGTAAGCTCTGACAAGGTTAAATCTAATGTTATTCAAAGGCTGTTCCCCGGAGCAGATTCCCTTTTGGTAGCGGAATTATTGTCTTACTGTTTAAACATTCAGGCTTTCCTCTCTATTTCACAGTTCATAAAGCACCTTTATGGTACTGAGGTTTGTTTGTTTTTTTTTTTCCCCAAACAGAACAGAAGGCAGTTTGTTTTTCCAGTTTTGATTAAATCCCCCATCCCACAAGCAGTGAACCTGTGACACTGCCCTACTGTTTTTAATTGTCTCCTTCTATTAAGATGCCAGCGCTGAGAGTCTTTCCTGCAGCCCCGGCGCGTTCTGCCCCGAGCCTGCCGTAAGCGCTCCGGGTCTGAGGTTAATGTGTACACAGCACAACTCATTAGCCCTGCATCGCTATCTGAGCCAAGAATCAGTGTGATTGATCCAGCAATATGTTTGGGCTTGGGACTAAGACTCAAATGAGGTCTCACCAAAAGCAAAGGTCAGCAACTTGGCACAAATCTCGCTGTGCACGGAGAAAGCTTTTCTTCCAAACTATTCATCAGGGAAGGTACAAATGACAACTAATATGGGTCTCATTAAAAATAAGTAGAGGAAACCCCTTGGAGAGGACAACGAGGCTTCCTCACTATCAAAATTTATTTTCAGTCCTTTTCTAAAGCTTTTATTTACATTACAGTGAAGACAATGTGGAGCTTAAAGATAGCTGTGGAGCTTGGGGTTTAGGAGACTCGTTAGACTAATTATCATGATGTGCACTATCAATTACTGCCCACTTAAGAAGAGAGGGTAATTCTGAAGGCAGAAATAAATCTTCAGATCTGAAGAATCTGGAGTAAAGGGAATAAAAGGATTTTTTTAAAATCAGCAATATTTTCTTTAATGCTAAAACTCCGTTGTCAAAACATTTCCCATCTCAAAATAACTAAACTAAAACAATCATTAATTTAAGAGTGGGAGAGAGAAGAGGAATGATATATGAAATCTTTTCAATTGCGGATTTGTTTCAAGTACAGTTCTTACAAGGATTTCACTTATACTGAAGCACTTTTGCAACAATCAAGCCCTGAAATCAAAACTTCAAAATATACTTTTTAACATATGGTATTAGCATGTTCTTTCTTCCTCACTAACAAAGGGTGTTAAAAATACCATTGATACAAAAATTAGACTGTACAAGAAATATTTCCTTGCAGTCTACAGAGTTGCTGTGTTGCAACAGAATTGTCTAATGGCACATTTTTGTAATGTGGTTCTCATGGTATTATGGAGTACAATTTTATTTTTATAGGACTTGATAATAAGATAAAAGGCTGGCATTAATAGCCTTAGGAACTTATTACATAAACAGAGGTTGAGCATTAAAATTGAACTGGATTTGTGAGTGAATGCAAACTGAGCTGAGTGCCACACCAAAAATTGTAACGCATACAGCTTTGCCCTCTTCACTCTTCTTTTAAAACTCTTTTATTCTTCTAAAGGTCAACCCCTCTTTCCAACAGAGAGCACAACTTCTCCTCAAGATATATTTAGAAAATCTGTTTATTTTTCTCTATTAACAGTTGTTTGGCTTATATTTCAAGGCATATATTGCTCCTGCTTGTACCAGCAGTGATACTCTGCTCTTCTGCAACAGCCCTCCAACATTACCCAGCTCATCTGTCCTAAAAGCACTTGTGGGTAGAGATAGCACTCCTCTGACTGCAAGCTGAGTGGGCAAGCGTGATGGGGCAATAATATGCAAAAAGAGAGGAAAAAATGCAAATGTTTCCCTCTAAATTAGGATATTTTTACTAAGAATAGCTCTACTTTTGCCAGAAGTTTTCTCTGGGGATCAGCTGAGGGGCCTTGGGGGAGAAGATGAGCTGCAGAGCAAAGAGGGTTTTTTTATGGCCAGTTCTGCTCCTTTCTGATCTATTTATTCATGCCATTAATCAAAAAGCTGAAACAGGAGTATTGTTATGCTAGAAAAAAACAAAGAAACGATGACTGGGGTGAGAGGAATTCATACTGGGCAAAGCCTGAAGGTCAACACTCCCCTAACGGGCCCCTCCATTCCCTTGAAGGTGATTTTTAATTTCAGGAGACAAAACCAGCAAATGAGGACCAGGTAACTTTGAACAGAGAAAATGCAGCTTGATGGGAACTTAATGCCTGAAAAATCCACGATTCTCTAAGACAATCCCTTTCTTTTCAAGCTTCTAACATGCAGCCTGTAAGCAGAAAAATGCAGACAAATGATCAAACAGACAGAGTGCAAGGGTTGAGCTCTTGCAAAACAGTGTTTGCCAGCACCCCCACATTGCACAGATGTGTACTCAGGGTGGATCAGCCCTGGGATGTAAGCGTAAGTCTGCCTGTCCCATAGAAGTGAAGTGGCATCCAGGGATAAAGGGTGTCCCCAGCGCTGCTCTGATCACTGTGGGGTCAGTGCATAGGGCTTTCCTATTGCTCAGACTGCATTGGCCTTGCTCTTCGTTTCAGCTCAGTTTGCCCCAAACTATTGCCTTAATGCAGCTTCCTCACTCTGAATAACCACTCCACAGCATCTCCAAATGCCCAGGATGAGCTCCACACCTTTCTCAACCATTGTGCTGGTCTGGTTTCTCCCACCCTGCACCCCACAGCTGGGCAAGAACAGGTGCTTCCCTTTCCTAACCCACCACTGCTGGCACCCTACTTGCATCAGTGAGAAGAGGCAGAAACACACTGGGGCAGAAGCAGATCAGTTGTTTTGGCACTCAAGCACTTAAAATAATTCAGAAGGCCACCCTCCACTCCCCACTGACAGCAGTGCTGGATATGGGTTCAGTAGAGGTCTCTGCTCCCTATGCAACATGTTTTATAAAGGAGGTTCATGCTGCCTTTTAATCACATTTGAATACCAAAGAGCATCACTGCCTTCAATTCCTTCACTATCTTTCTTGCAGTATTTTCTGTCAGAGGCTGAGAGAAAAAAGGAAGCCTTTCCCCAGCTTCTGAAGGAAGGGGATGAAAGCCTTCCTTCACATCACACCTGTATCTTTGCTGGGATTTTTTTCAAATGAACTGTACTGCAAGTATGTTCAAACAGAGGCTTTCAAACCTGTGCAGCCCCAAAAGGTGAGATGACCCAGCACATGCACGAGGGGAGCTGGACCCTTTTGGACAGATCAACTTCAACTGCCGAGGCAAAAGATGGAAAGGCCCAACATCCTGAAAATTTAGCAAAATCTAGGAAGACAATACCTCATCTACCAAAATCTAGAAAGCTCCTTGTCAAACAGAAAGCTCCAGCCAAACAGCAGTTCCAGTCCAGGTTATCCAGAACAAAGAGTTAAGTATTCCTGCGGTGGCAGACACAGTGTGCAAAGCAGCCAGTGCTCAGAACTACATCAGGATGTGCTCCAAACCACACTAGGATGTGGTCCTGCAGCTACCACCCTGTTCTGTTGGAGAAAACAAGAGAAACAGCTCCCACACCTCAGGAAGGCACTGAACTCCCCATTTCCTTTCAGCATCCTCTCCCTCCTTTCAAGCTACAGCCCAGCATTTCCCCTCTCAAACCCTACCCCAGGTTTGTTGACCAGAATTCTGCAGAGCTCCCTGTGACAGCAGAGCCATGTGGGTCCTGCCTGTCCCTGGTGTCCCCCTGCCTGTGCACACCTCGGGCTCAGAATTCTTCATGGTGAAGGGAGGGAGAAGTTAAATAAAACTCTGTGGAGAGGAATGATTATAAAAAGGAATCTTCTCATCATTCCTGAGGTTCATAGGAACAGTGATAGGCATGTGCTGTATTTTATGGAGAAAGCTAAGTCATCTGCAAGGACAGGCAGATCAAAGCTGAGGCAGAGGAGAGCGGGAAGGATGTGATTACCTCTGCTGGGATCTGACCAGAACTAATGCAGCCCTCATGGGAAGGGCAAGGGGATTTGCAGGGCCCAGTTCACACTGCAGCTCAACTTCTGCAAGAATAATACCTGAAGGCTACCTCAGGCACAACAGTGCTCATTCACTATTTAACTGTGCTCTGTAACTATCTGATAGAGGGGTTTTCCTTCACTACAACAACCAACAGTACTGCAGAAATATAGATTTCTGATGTCAGGTCCATCATGCATTTACCACCATATTCCCATCATTTTTCATTCTTTACTTATACCTATTCTTCTTTCCAGTCCCCTTGCAATGAACAGTTCACTTAATTTTATTATTTGCTCATATCTCATTGGCACGGGGAGAAATAGCATGTATGTTACAGATAAAGACTGGCAAAGCCTTTGAAACTGTACAGTGAATGAAAAGGCTGTTTTCAGCCTGAGGTTTCCTTAATATAGCCATTTACTGAAGGCACGGAAAGCAAGGTGAGAATGATGTCACTGCTGGTAAAAATGGCCTGTGGAGGAACCTCACTGAAGCTTGGAGAGGAAATTACTCTTCATGCTATTTCAGGTTTACGTCTTTCCTAAGAACAGGCTGATCATTATCCCAGATAATGAAGACTGTTAATGTAATTAAGAACTCTGTTCTGGTGTTTTACAAAGCAAACAAATAAGTTCCGTAATTAATAAGCTGCAAGGTTAAGTGACAGAGGGCAAAACCAGGATTCTTCATTTGGATATAAGTGCTCCACAGCAAGTCATTAGCTGGTATTTAAACGTGCAATTTCTAATTTAGGACACAGAGAAGGTTTTCCACTTGAGGTATGTGTAATCTCTAAAAGACCAGATCAATTTTGAGATTATATTCAGATGTATATGATCAATATGAGAAATTGCATCCTTCTTTAACCACAAAAATAGGACAGCAGGACCAAATTGCCTTGCTCTTCTTTCTGGATATTATAGGTGGGTAGTATTTCCAAACTTGTCTGTAAAACCCTTGCAACTAAGTTAGGCATTTCAATAATACTTTTTTTAGCAAGCACCCATTTTTCTAGCTGCTGATTTATCAGGTTAAATCATATATTGATTTGTACTGGGTTAATACACTGTACAACCCAAAGCTTGCTGTAGGCTCACCCTAACCATGCACAGGTACTTTCCAGGCACAGAAGAGAGACCTGGGGATTAGTATGACCTGGATTTTATTCCTGAAAATGCTGCTGGTTCAGACTGTGCAGCCTGATGAGCAGCCACACCAGAGAAACAGTGACACACTGCTTAATGAAGTAGCAACTTCCCAATCCCCACCTCCTTGCCATAGGTTCTCACTACTTGTCTTGCACTGGGATTTGCCTCTGTCACAAAACCTGCAGAAAAGGTGTCCCTCCAAAACTAATGACTTTTCTACCAGAACTGCCCCCACCACGATGGAAGAGCTGAGAGTGCCAAGGGGAACAGTGGCAGCTGCAATCATAGACACAGCCATGCCACATTTTTTAAAATGCTGCCTGGCAAATGCTGCGCTTCATAGGAAGGTGGTTAAAGTCAAACAAATAAATAACATCAGCTAATATCAAACACATAATGTTACATAATGGCAAAATGTTTTAACTACGTGGTGGGCTGGTGGTTTTCTCGTACAAAGACATCTTAAACTCACTTTTACAATTTGGAAATTATGTAAAATTTTTAAACTAAAGATCTCCGTATCTTTGAAAAGTCATTTGTCTGTGATGAGAATAACAACATGGCTCTGTTGCTATCTACTTATTTTGCTAACCTGTGAACATGCTTCCTAAGGAAATGGTAACATTTTCATTTCAAACTGGGGAAGAAAAATAACCTCAAATACACTCTCATGTCATTTGCCTAAGTCTTGTTTGGACAGCTTGCACATCTCACAATTTTCCTGTTATCACTAGCTTCTCTGAATTAGAGTGAGAGCAGGGAGATAAATGTAATACTGCAATATAGAGCTCGATACTGAAGATCACTCTGCTGTGACATGCCTTGCACTTCAACACTAACACAATGATATGGTTATCTAAGGTTTGAGGAGACTGAACAGCCTGTAATATATTAACACACTTTTCATTTCAGAGATAGTGTCAGGAACTGAAAAACAACTCTGGTTCAGCCTGCTGCTTTGGTTATTTCCCCTCGGGTCTCTTCTTCCCTCTGAAACCCACACCGGGTTTGTGGGAGCAGCAACACCCTCGCCCTGCGCAGGCAGAGCAACACCAACAGGAACCAAGGGCTGGGGTTAAGATCTAGAGAGAAAACCCATAAGATCACTTCTACTGCAGCTTCAAAAGTTAACATTCTAAAAGAAAACTTGCAGCAATTCCTATTTTTAAGTTTCTCAAAGGAGCTTTGAGATAATTTTAAGAAGTCCACTGCCTGTAAGACATTTGACATCCGGAAAGGAGAACAGTCTCTGGCTGCAGAAGCGCTTTTTCTTTCTTCCAAGCTTACATGAAAAGTAACACTGGCACAGCCAGGACAGAGAGAGATGCACAGCTCAGGGTTTCATTTAGTTTTGTTTTCTTTTTTCTTAACTGACCCAGCTTGAGGCTGGCGCCTGGCGACAGCTTCAGCTGTCCCTGAAGCCAGTCATGCTTTTGCTTGTGTGTGACTGCTGAATTGGCAAAAGCTGCCTTCACAAAAGCCCTTTTGCCAGAACACCTTTTTGTGTTTGCATTAAAGAAGAAAAAATTCAGATAAAGCTTTTGCCAACAATATTTTGTTCTATTGGAGCAGACGTTACAGAATGATAAAATAAACCACCATTTCCTCAGTGTTTAGCTCTTCAGTTCAGAGCAGAATTCTCTCCTCCTGAAGGAACACAGTGGTAGATGGGTAAGGAGAAGAGCAGCCATGCCTGTTTCAGCTCCTCTGTAAGTCATGAGATGTGCAGAAGTATTAAAAAGAGGACAGGGAAAAAGCTGGAGAAGACATTTCTACAAGAATTGTCTTGTAGAAGACATTTCTACAAGAGCATTTGGAAAAGCTCCTCAATTTAGATGACATTACTAACTTCTTTTTTTTTTAAATTTGGTTGCTAAAAGTATCTTTACAGGGAACATTATAAAAAGACAAGACCTGGAAAAATTAAAACACACATGTAACTATTCCCTCAAGTTTTGCACGACTGTTAAATGCACAGGTCTTGCTGAAGTGAAAAAAACAAATACAGGAAACACAAAGTGATGAGGAGTGCACACACTTCATTACAAACCAGCACTTGGTATTTCTCTTAGTCACAGAGAAGTTTTAGGATGCTGGTGACTAATACAACTCCCTAATCCTTGGTCAGCTTTAGAAACCTTCTTCATAAGGCCAAGGTCAGCACAAGGCTACTTCCTTAATAACAGAGGGAATAAGGCATCTCTAATGATGGCTTCTGGCTGTTTTTCTCCTTGCCTATAAGAAGGCCACAGAGAACATTTACTTTCTTAAAGTGATGCAGAGCTGTCTATTTACCAGCAGACAGATTCTCACTGCCCACCAGGAACCTGAAGGTAGACTTGCAAGATAGAAATTTCAGGTTGAAGACCACAAGTTCAGTGCTTTCTTCACAGGGAAGTTCAGTTAAGGTAGTAAAACCCTGTTAGCATGCAATGGATTAGTATCTTAGATAACCTACTATTTATTTTAATGTTACCCACCTGAGGGAGGCTCCCCTAATGAATCTATTTTTGTAGTGTCATGTAGGTTGAGGTTTAGAGCTAAGTTTAGAGCAGAGTTATGTAAAAAATATCAAACCAGGAAATAGCTTAATTGAAGCAGAGAGTAATCACAGCAAATTACAGTGAAATTTCTATGGGATTACATTTTGCATTCCCCAAACAAGCAGAGGAATTCAGCTCACACTCTTCCCATTTTACTCAGAATTCACTTTAAGGAGACACTATGTAAGTAAGATAATATGATACCATAAAAGCTGTCTCAAAAGTCACATTCTAAGATGCTTTTGTGACCCTGTGGGAAGCCCATGCTGGAGCTGGCCCCTGGCAGACCCTGTGGAGAGAGGTGCCCACCCAGGGGCAGGCAGGACCTGTGATGCTGCTGGGGATCCACCTGGAGCAGCTTGTGAGGAACTGCTGCCCATGGGAAGGACTCCTGTTGGAGAAGTTCTGGAGGACTGGCTCCTGTGGGAGAGACTCCACTCTGAACAGGGGAGCAGTGTGAGGAGTCCTCCCCTGGGGAGGAAGGAGCAGCAGAGACAAGGTATGATGAACTGACCACAACCCCATTCCTGTCCCCTTGTGCCACAGGGTGGGGAGAAAGGTAGAGAAAACCACAAGGAAGGAAAGAATGGAGGGGCAGGGGAAAGGTTTTTTCAAGATTTGGTTTTATTTTCTCATTACCCTACTCTGGTTTGTTTGGTAATAAATTCAATTAATTTTTCCCCAAGTCTATATAGCTCATGATGGTAATTGGTGAATTATACTTCCCTGCCCATATTTCAACTCATAAGCCTTTTGTTTTCTCCCTCCTGTCCAGCTGAAGAGGGGGAGTGACACAGCAGCTTTGGTGGGCACCTGGCATCCAGGCAGTCAAAAGAGCACACTGGTATTCACAGTGACTTCCACAAATCACTGCAGAATTTAATCTCTTCCCACCAACAAACCCAGGCTTTTCACAAGGAGCATCTGTGGTCAGCACCTCCCTCAGCTGCTTTGAACACCTCCTCTGAAACAGTATACAAACAGCTGGTATATACATTAAATGCAGGTCATCTCTTGCATCCAAGCTTTACAGCCTACAGTCCAGTAAGAAAATAAAAATATTTCCACACCACATTTTGCCACATGTAGGGGTTTTCTCTACTTTTCAACAGGTCTCCAATGTGAGAGAAAGGTGGGAACTTTTGACATCACTCTGTTACTACTGCACAGTTCTGGATGGTTTTTAGTGAAAAATAAAGTTGCCTTTTCAATAACAATGTCACTGCAAATCTCTCAAGGTTAATTCTTGGTAACAGCCACCATAAATACACGGGAGCATGCACAGAGCCACAGCCTGACCCTAACAAAGGCAAAACAAGTTTCACCACTAAATTTAGAAAGACCTCAAAATGGTCCATATTGACTAACACAAAATAAGATTCTAGCCCATAAGAGGAAAAAGAGAAAAAACAATAAAAAGGAGAAAGAGAGAAGCATATAAATGGGATATTGTGTATTAACTGTAAGAAGAGGAAATTCATAAACCAGAAGCCATGTGTCCACTTAAGATGATCTGTGAATATTATATTTACAAGATCTCTATGATCTACTACAGAGCAGTTACCCCTTCAGAGGAAAGCATTTTGCAAGGCCTTTTATGTTCAGTTTTTTATAAGTTTATAGAAATACAAAAGGGAAAACAAGATTAAAGATTCTATGGCTGTATAGTTTAATACTGCTAAAATTTACTTACCAATCCTTTGGTGTTTTAATCCCAAATTATTCCCCCAAACTTTTACATTTTCTACAGCACTAAGCCAAAGAGTTGTGCTGTTGTCCCCACTCTGTGAGCTTGGAGGGAGGGATAGGAAAAGATACAAAATCTTCCTGAAAAGCTTTGCAATCTTTGTGTCACTGCAAGTGGTGTAGAGCAACCCATGTTTTGCTAAAAAATAATGGTGTGCTTTCTTAGAGGACACTAGACAGAAATACAGCACCTGTGCCTGTGGCTTCCATATTTCCATCCACAAAATCCCCAAAAGAGATAAAAATCTAATTTTTTTTTCAGGGTAGTTGGTCAATTTTCCACATCTGTGCTGGGTGTACAGGTTGAAAGGGCAGTGTGTAGGCAGTGGCCATTTTTCCAATACCCCAACTGGAGAGGCAGAGATGCTCTGGATGGCTGCCCAGGCAGTAGATGGATGGGAATTATTTCTAGGCACAATTCTAACACTGCTACCATAGCAAATCCACACTTAGCAGTTGGTACAGTGCCTAAAATGAATTCTGAGATTATTGATTTAAAATCAGATCATCTAATACTAATAGCACCCCTGTGCATTCATGGATTGTCTTTCCACAAGTCAACAGATCCCAAACTACTATCAAACTGAACACCAGGTTTTCTCTGTGCATAAAACATTTTAAGACCCAAACTTTGAAAGATGGGCAAGAGTTGCAATTGCAAGCTTAGTCTGATAGGATGCTCAGCTCAAAAGCAGGGTTACAATTAAAGAACAAGCTCCCAGCCTTTCTGGGAAGCTCCAGATCATACCCAGCTCCAGAGGCCAGGCACAGCAGAGGGGTGGCCCATGGACCAAGTTAAGCAGGTACTTCCCAAGGTGGGGGTAGGAATGTGACAATTCATACACATGATAGGAGTTGTGACAGCAGGTGAACTCAAGGGCTGGTGTCAGTTTTTGTGACTCATGTCCCATCCTTGAACTTGACATGAGACTTTTGCATCTCCCAGGAAATTCTTTGTTAACTGGAATGTAGAAGCAAAGGCTTTGGGGATGTTATAGTTTTCTGCTTGTTTGTTTAAAGCACAAAAAATGGCATGTTAAGAAAAGAAAGGTCTTCAAGGAAAGGTAAATCAAATCCCAGAATCTCATTTAGTCTCTCTACTTTCAGACCAGGCTGAATTCAGGAACAGAGAATAAGAGATAGAGAGCTTAGAAACGAAAATAAGAATGTTTTCATTACCTTTTCTGCAAGCCAGCCTAGATGCCTAATCTCTCGACTTCCAGCAATCCCTGCTTTACCCAGCTGGTCTCTGACCTCTGCAATCACCCTGGGGATGAGTTCATTGACACTGGAGTGGATGGCATTGAACCAGGCCTGGGCTGTAGCTGAATCCTTACTCCTGAGCACCACGGTGTGCTTGGCATCAGGTGAATGAACTTCAATAATTCTAGAAAAATGGGGGGAAAAACATTATGTTCATTCATACACTGATAGGCAGCTAAATTTATTACCTCGTTTAGTGAATGCAGTGAGTTAAAAAGGATACTAATATTGAGACCTTGCACTAAAAACTTACCTTTACAACACCTGAATAGAGAAGGATCATCTTAACTGAAGCCAGGTCTCTACTGGCATTATGATAACATCCCTGAGAAGGGGATTTGCTGATGCAATCCCAGGTACAGCATGTCAATAGGAGTTTCAAATATAAAGGCAAGAGGAACATTCACTGACATGGACACTGCCCAGAACTGCAAACTGCATGGAAGATGACCGTGGAGAAGCCAGGGATAAGCTGCTGTCTTCCTTAGCTGGTTATCATGGCACAACCGGAGTTTTTCAGTGGGCTTATTTATTACATGCAGAGATAAATGAAAATCATCCTCATCCCAAACAGAGGAATTTTCCTAGGATTGTTCTGTGGTTTCAATGATACCACTACACATTAACACAGACCTAGCACACCTGGCCTTCTCCAGGAGTTACAGCATCCTCAATGCTCCATTTAGATCCTGCTAACAGTGGCAATAAGAAAGTGCTAACAACAATAATATGATTCCTGCTGGCAGGCCCTTTTTACAGATTTTCAAATTCCTGTAGAAGGAAATGGGTTTTGTTTCAAAGAAAACATTCCTACTGGACTATCCTGTGGGTTTCCACCATGGTTTGAAAAGCGTAAGTGAACACAGTTTTCAGGAAAATGAATCCTGTTCATTGTGGTAATGGGACCTGTGCCAACACCTTTGCTAACAACAACAAAAGTGCTTTGACAGGCAGCTGAAACTATTTCAACTCTGTTCTTAGTGAAGTTATTAGTGAGGCTTTTTGTGCTCTTTATAGCTTTGTGGGTCATTTTACTTGAACATCTGTTAAATAACCCACAAATTAATAGCCTGTTTTATCTTTATGTGGCAATTATAAAACAAAGCCCTGGTCATTGCCCATCACTCAACTCTGTATCACACTTGTGCTTTTTTATTATCAAAGTACAGTGCCAGCCCCAAATGTTACCCTCCCAAATTTGACCCAGGATCTGAGCCTAAGCATGTACTTCTGTCCTGTGTACAGCTGCCCAGTCCCTGGGACACACAATGACTCCTTTCTGCAGCAGAAAATTAATTAGTTCACTGGAATTTATTCAGGTTGAAGTTCAAAACAGTACTGTAATGCAAATATTTGTTGTGCAATTACAAAATCCAGCAATTTGGAGCTTAACTAACAATTAAGAGGTTTTAATTATTTGGTTAAACCAGAGAGAATTCAGAATAAAGGGTGACTTGATCTGCTCTCTGGGGCCCAGAGAGGAAGGATCCCTGGTTTCATGTTTGTCCATTTTGAGAAGGGGAGGTTTCCACGTAGACACTGTTCTAAATATAGAAAAGGTCATGATTTTCCAAACTCAGCAGCTGAACTGTTCAGGGTCTTAAATCACTGGATAGCTTAAGAAGTGGCTTGATTTTTCAGGAAGCACTGAGCCAACACAGTAATGCATGTCTCCTCAGTAAAGCTGCTGCAGTCCAGCACTATCTGAAAAATAATGTTCTTTAGTCAGTCCAGGATGCACCAAATTTTCAGTTTCAGGTACCAAAGCAAAATTCCTTGATACGTGATGGCAGTCTTGTGAACTAGAAAACTGTATTATAGATAGGCATGTTCCAAATCACTCTCTCATTTTTTCTGAATCGCTAAAAACAGCCATCTCCTTCATTGTCAGGATTTAGCCATTTGTGTCCACTGATGATTATGATCATGCACAGCCACCATACTCCAGTCTGTCTTTCCATCACAAACACAGCTCTCCCACTGCTGAGTCCCACTGTAACTCTGAACTGGAGTTGGAGCATGTTCTAGTAGGCAGTCACCACCAAAACCAAAAGAGACAGGCTTGGATTTTCAAAATACATTGTGGTAATCACTGAAATGTTGCTTATTACTTACAGAACAGTTTTTGGCAGGAGATCTTATAGCATTTCACAAATGAGGTCAATGACAGCATCCTCATTTCACCAACAAAATGTGGAAAAGTGAAGAAGACAGGGCAGGGAACAGGTCAGGAGTAACAATCAGGATTTTCAGTCCTCTGTCTCACATTTTAATATTTCTTTTAAAAACAAAAATTATGTGGACAACACAGCAGTACTGTGTTGCATTTCAAAAATGTTAACAGACCATATAGACTGTGTGAAACAATGCTCTTTACAAAGCCTGTGGTTTCTACATGGGGACTTCCACCTACAAACTCACTGCACATCATGCAGTAAACAAAGTGCAGAACACAGAGTAAAGACTCAGAAGAAAGTGCTGCTTTTTCAGTTGCAAAGGAGCAGCAGCAACCTTGTGTGATTTCTTTAAGTCAGAGTTGTAGCAGTTTTTGACTTAAAAATAAATTATTGAGAGCCGAAAGAGCTTCCTAATGGCAACTTGTTTACCTTCAGTTTGTAAATTCTTCCTTCAAATAAGTGGATTAACATACAAACAGCTATTTTAGTACTTGGGCCTTCATCAAAGTGTATTTTTTCTTGATAGTGACAATTTAAGTATTTGTACAAGAGTTCTATCCCCTAAAATAATGAACATTTAGATAGTTGTTACCAGTTCTGTTTAAGAGGCTCTAACCCATGTATATTCTTTCTAATACCTGCATGTTCAAATGGGCTATCAAAGTCTAAATTCTAGTATACATATGCATACACACATACTGAGCCATGCTTGCAAAAATACTCATCCCTCAGTGACTTCTAATAGAGCTAGTTTGGCAATGCTTGTCAGCCACCAAAGTCTGATGGTGATGCACTAACAGTTGCAGGAAGTCTTCCTTGTTCCATGAGCTGAGTAACAAGATGACTGGACAATACTACTGCACTTCTCAAAACTCAGTTCAAAACAGGAACACATGCTGCTTTGACCACACTGAAAATTATTCTTTTTATCCACAGCACTTGTCCACTCCCAGAAATACATCTGCAAGCATCATTCCTCAGCAAGCTGCTACATAGGCCAACTTTTATTCTCCCACACCCTAAAGTCTGTCTTCAACTGTCTGAATTCTGCTACTGGTGATTGTGGTAGGATCTGGACTAGAAAACCTTAGGAAACCGAGCTTGCAGATTTTCACCAAAAACCCAGGACTCCTGTCTCCACAGTCAACTGGGATGGAGATACTGAAAGAATCTTCAAATCTTCCTGGAAACCCATGGGCTCTGTCTGCAGTCAGATGCTGAAAGTGCTGCATCCCTATAAACTCTTTCCTTTTCTGCCTTTCAGCCCACGCTGCTTTGATTCACCAGTCCAACTGGATGATGCTTTCTGTATAGCAGCTGACTGATGGCATTTCCATACTTTCTGAAAAGAAAAAAATACCAGTGACCTTAGTAAACTGCAAGACTAAGGCACTTAAATGTTTCCAGCAGTCTAGCCATTATAGTTTTGATTTGTTCCTTGGCTAAACTGACCACCTCTTACTGAATTCTGTTTATCTGCAGTTCAGTGATAAAGTTCCCTTAATTCCCCATTGAATTGAAATATTTAGGGCAATGCCACAGCTGTGTTTATTCTCACACTCCACCACAGTTATGTAAATACTGCATATGGAGCTGTTTCTGATAAAGCCCATACTAACCCAAAGGAATTATATGTTAGCTCTAGATGACTGCCAAGATGTGCGGCACGTCTCCAGCTTGGCAACGCGTATGAATGATATCACATTTTCTCAGAGATCATTTGGCAAACCTTATAATAAAAGAGTAATTTTCTCTCTTCTTCTCAAAGACCCTCAGTGAGCTCAGGAGTGTTTCCAGCATCTCCTTCTCCACCCGCAGAACACGGGGGTGACACAAACCCCAGTGCTTCCAAATGCTGTAACCTGGCACGTAAGAGGAAAACTCCCTTCCTGTCTTCATCGGACTTTTTACTTCACAGAGGATCAGAAGAAGTTGAAAGGAAATGTTCGGTAGGCCATACTCACTCCACATTTGATAAAGCTTCTTTCTGTAGAAGTGTTCACTATCTAAGAAATACCTTTTATCAAAACTCTTAAAAGTACTTCTGCCACCAGCATTGGCTCAGGGCCAAATCAGGCACTGAGTTACACTTCACGACTCTTCCTGGGTCAGATTATGTATTCAGTGACTGATTAAAGTGTGGAGTAAATCCCTTGAAGTTAATGATAAGCTGGAGACAGAGTTATTCAAGTCCATCACACTACTTTGATTTTGCACTGGCACAGAAAGGAACAAAAAAGTCTCTCACTGACTTTGCAAACTTAAAGATGAGTCAAAGGCCAAACTGTTCCCTCTGTCTCCTCCATCACAGTCTACACCATGAAATCACAGTAAGTAATTTTGGTTTTTTTTGAGTGTACAAACTTAGGAGCCTTTCCAGGAAAAGGGGGGATTTAGAAGAACACAATCTGATTTATATTTAAATAGTTGTAGGTTTTGTTATTAAAAAAAAAAAATTAAAACTGTTAAGGTTCTTTTGAAATCTACATGCGGCATCAGAAGATGAACCAAGAACAGAATACATTAAAATTAAGCAATGGAAACTTTGGGCTTAGTCTGCAAGAAAAATATCCCAGAAAGAGACTTAGGCTTGCAATAAATTCTCCATCAAGCTCTCTGAAGAAGCATCTTCATTTGATGAACCTAAATGGAGGTGAAAGCAATTTTACCAAGCAAGCACTACTTGGTAATCAAGTGGAATTTTTCTGTGTGAAAGCCTCTCGGTCCCCTCGCTGTCAGAAGGGTACTTGCTGTGTTAACAGTTACTTGGTGACTTTCAGCTTACAGTGCTAAAAACAATGTAGATACTTTCTGGGAGCTGGACTTGACTGATGTCCAACCAGAGGGTGTATATATCACTAATGAGCTGTCACAGTTGATTTCATTTCTATTTGCCACCAGCTGGGCTTTAATAAAAGGGTTATCAGTGGAGTTGTGCCACATGCAAGTAAAGAAAGGATTTGGTTCTGCAATGACTTGCTCACACCACTGCATGCAGATGCTGACCAATCTGCACAATCACACATTGCCTTTTCCACCCAGAGTAACCACAAAATAATTGAATGGTTTTAAAATTATATGGATATTAAGGAGCAGGATCTTACACCACATTGCCCAAAAGACCTCTTACATTTTACTTTCTTGATTTTTTCTTTTATATTCTGGTTGTAATTGTACTGAATATTGGTAATCCAGGAATATAGAGTTCAGCCTTCTTCACAGTGGATTCAGCACAAAACAACAGCAAAAATGTTGTTTCAAGGAGCAATTGGGGTCAATTATTGGGGGAAAAAAACCACAAACAACATTATTTCATAAGAGATGTCAGCAATTTGATTTAACTTTAGAAGATGCTGAAATTCTAAGAACAGAAGATGAAATTGGTATATTCGATACACTGACCACAGCTCCCTGAAGCAACTGTTTTCCCTGATGCAAAGCCACAGCCAACCTCAAAGCAGCAGCAGCAGCAGCAGCAAAGCAAACCTTCTGCAGCTGGAACTGCATCTGGGCTTGGCAAAGAGCACATGTCTGCAGCTGGTAATAGTGCTAAATGACCCCTCCAAACTGAGAAGAGGGTGGAGGGTCTCATGCTGCTGCATAGGTAAGAGAACATGGGTTTGGAGATGAATTAGATGTCTTCTGAGAAGGAATGCCACTGTTGGTGTTGGGAAGTGCTGTAGTAGGACCCAGGGGAAAGCAGAGGATGTGATCCACAAGCATGGGTGAAAAATTATATGGAAACAGGAGAAATTAGTAGGGCTGCTGACAGATCAGCTCTGTCTTGTGGATGAATTGTCACAGAAGAGAGTCTTGCTGGAAGAGAGAAATGGCAGGTCCACCTTATCCAGCAGGGTATGTCTCAATGCCTCATGTTATAGATCTACCTTTTGGCTTCCATGATCAAGAATCCCAAGGATCACTGCTTACTTGCCAAGTGAAGCAAAACCAAAGCCAGACAGCCATGACTACAAAGCCACAAATTCTTTCTGGAACAATTACTGGCCTCTGAGTGCTGTGGGGAGAGGCACCACCTGGGATCCAGTCTCCCAGAGATACTGCCAGCTTCTCTGGAGACAGTGTCTCCAGCATGGGTCACCTCCTGACATTGCCACAATGGCAGTAGAGACCCATCTTCCCATTGAACAGACACAGAGACTGATGGGAAAGCTGTGTGTAAGCGATGAAAAGAAGTTGCAACTTCAGCAAAACTCTTACTACAGTAAAACAGGAATTTCCATCAGCAGAAACATGGGAGAAAGCAAGCTAGAAGTGACCAGGGGGTATTAAAATAGCGAAGTATTCATACACAATTTAAGCACTAAGGATCAGCCTCAGCACCTACACCCCCCGAGCTGGGGCACCTCTGATGGCAGCCCACCACCAGGGCTCACACTGTGGATGTCATTTGCTGCCATACCCGATGTGACTACACAAGGTGCAAGAGGGAGCAGCTCTAAATACACCAGCTGAAAATCCTGCTCCTTAACTAATGGCAGATCAGAGCTGTGACACAGAAATCCAATTTGCAGACAGGCTGGTAGGTGAGGGAAAGCCCAGCACTGAGCACAGGACATCAGCCAGGCAGGGAAAACAGCTTTGAGGTTGTCACTCTCTCCAAGCCATAACACAAAGACTGAAGGGAGCATAGCAGGAAACTGAAACCCTTGCACGTCAACTAACTTTCTTTGGGACATATCGGGGGTCTTTAAACTAATCTTCAACATGACTTATCAGCAGCTTGGATGTCAGCACTTACATACCTTTACATACAGATGTACATGTACAAAAACATGATTAACTATTTGTTCTCCTCTTCCCTGCAGCACTCCCACTGCTCTTCCTTTCCCTTTATTCTGTGACACATTTCTTGGAGCATTTCTCTTTCTCCATCTCTCCAGAGCTTTGGGTTTTTCTCATTTTTACAGAAGTGTTTGTTATGTAAAGTCTGCTGCAGTCTTCACTCTCTGGGTTTGTTGCTCTGCCTTGCTGGTTGGCTTCTTCTTTAATCAGTTTTTTTCAATTTGTGCTCCTCTCTTCCCTCCATGCATTTCTCAAGATTCTACATTTTCCTCATGCATTTCTTTTTGTTCCCCTTCACCTGATTAATTTCCAGTTCCTTTGTTCTTATTTCCATTTCTTAGCTCAACCCTCTATAGCTGAAGCTGATTGGAAAAATCAAAACTGACTTTTTCAAAACTCCCCTAACTAAAGCAATGGCTGAAAAAAACCAAAAATGCAGCACAAAACCCCACTACCATATGTGCTTTTTTCATTATTTAGTATTTTTACAGGAAATAAAGGCTTTGGTTCAAAGTTTGTTAATCAAAAATCCAGCTGAAAGCTTTCTTCCAGCCAGTTACTGCCACCTCCTCATCACCCACATCCTTCCTCACCACCCAACTCACAGTGACACATTTTATTCCTGTCAGGTCATGTTCAGCCCAGCTCACACATAGAAACACATACATATACACAAAGTATTATTTATAGTCACAGATACGCATGCACAGACACTGCTTTTGAGTTACACATGCAGAGGTTTTACCCATTCCTCTTTGATTTATGCTGGAGATGGGAAGGACACTAGGAGCTCACCTGTATGGCCCAAAAGGACGAGGAAGGAAGAAAAAGCTCCATGTCATTATGCCAGGAGTAAAGATTCATCTTTTTTTTCAAGAAAATGAGACATACCTAGTCCCAAATTCACCAGGACTTGCAGAGATTGAAGGTCAGTCACAATATGGTGCAACTGTCCAGCTCTACACTGGTATCTCAAACACCTTGCAGGAAAACTCAGGGGTTCCCACTGTGTCCCCAGATCCTGGCACATCTGGCACATCTCCTGGCACATTCAGTTCTCAAACCATTGCCCAGAGACAACAGCAGTCTTTAGGACATTAGAAACCTATTTTAACATGATTTAACAGAACAAGAGTTAAATCACAAAGTGAAAAAAAAAGGGTAATGAAGTTCACCCTAGCTTGGTGATTTGTCTCAAAAAAGACAAAAATGCTCATCTTTATGGTTGGGATAGTCCTACAGAAGTGTCTGATCTCAGTAACTTTTCAAAAAAGGTGAGAAGAAACTGAGGCTAAGAGAAAAATTGGTATGACCCAGACTAAAATTGTTTGGCTGGTGGGGAGTTTCACAAATGACAGAAAACAACGATTCCACATAATGAAAAACAAATTTAAAAATCACCATTTCTGCCTAGAGGCTTCAGGGCTCCAGATCCTACAGATTTGGAAAACTGCCCCTTATCAAGATACACGACTGCAGCTTGCAAAATGCACCAGAGCAACTGCAGAGCTGCCCAAAAGGCAGATGATGTAGATGACAGAGAACTGTCAGACACCCAATTATAGAACCATTAATTATTAAATCTATCAGTTAATGAATTATTAATTGCAATAGTTAATGGCCTGCCCCCAAAATACTGTTACGAGAGGAAGAAATGCAATGTTACAGGTCCCTCATCTGACAACCCTAGCCCTGAATGCAGGGACCCTGGCTACTGAGAAGGGTCCCACAGCCATGCAATCTATAGAGGAGGAAGAGGAGGCCATCCCCATGACCCATCCCACAACTCCACTTCTGTTGCCCATACCCCAACTTCTTCCCTCTCCTACCCTCAGAGTACTGAAGCGGATGCAGCCAATGCCTTTTTAGCTAAATTACCTAACTTCTCTCACCCTGGAAGATGCAACAGTAGATAAACCTCACGTGCTGCCTACTTGTTCACCCCTTCCAATAAAGAGCAGATTTTGTAAGCAGATTAGCAGTTACAGTACAGGAACACAACAAGAGACATCCAACTTCACACAAAAGCAGGATTTGGATCCATTACAGTAAAATAGCTGGAAGCTAAGGTTACAAACACATGTTTGTCATGACTTTAAATTTGCAGCCTTTTGTGGGCAAGGCTGTAACAGACCAAGCACATTGTGATAGCACAACACGGTGATTTAAGGATGAGGGGAGAGTCAACCAGAGTTTCACCCTGATTATTGTCACTTTTGTTCTTTTCTGGATTTGAATTACACTCTTTCAAGTTGCTTTACTTCAATGTTGGATTGTTGATATAGTAATCTAAGGAGATAATAAACACAGCCCACCAGGAAAAAAAACCCCAAACGCTAACAAAAATTCTTGATATAAATCAGACTGACTCGAGCAGGCTCAATGACTTCTTCAAAGGACTTATTGATATTCATATAATAAAACATGTCTGTACCAATAACGATAATTAACTGCTATGTGCCTTTCATCCAAGGATCTCAAGCTGTAGCTCACACCACCACTATGAATTAGGTATGGTCTCTGCATTTCACAGAGGTTCTACAGCCAGAGAGCAGCTCAATAACAACACAAGGAGCAAAGCACAAATTCCTTGAGGAGATGTGGAGAGCAGCTTTTAATACTGGTAATGTGCCCATTCTAGGTATTTGTCTATGCTCTATACCCCCATGCCAATCTAAGTTCTTTTTCTTTGCCTACCTACAACATACGGGAACAGAAGAAAGGCCCAAGTTTCCTAAATTAGAGTCCAATCCAGCTGAATCTGTACTGTGAACAAGAGGAAAAAAATGTCCACCTCCTCAGGAAGCCCCATGGAGCTGCGATGTCCACCCAGGACTGACAGAGCTCCAGCGTGTCAGCAGTGCCAGCAGAGGGGTGGGAATGGGCCACCACCTCCCCACCCCTTGGGACAGGGCTCAGCCTTTGCCCAGCGCCTAACTCCATCTGTGATGCCACTGCCAGAGTCATTGGCTGTGCTCAGGGCTATCACAGCACCTCCTAAGAGGCAGAAAACAGGATCAGCATGACCTATGCTCTCCAAGAGCTGCTGTATCTCATTCTGGTTCTCTGGTCACTCTGGGGCAGAGCCCTGCCCTCTGTGAACCCCAAACACACTTGACTCAGGGAAACCATTCCTCAACAGCAGGGGTTTTAAAACCCCAGGCTGCAAAGGTGCACCCCCCTAAGCCACTCTGCTTCTGGGGGAGAATCAGCACCTGCTCAGCACACCAGGGCCTGCTCATACCTGGCAGAACCAAGGTATGGTCCTGTTCACTGAACAACAGAGGGGCAGGGTGGGGCCATGAGCAGGACCATGTTTTCATCAACATGAGAGATATCCAGAACCTTCTCTACTGCCTAATACTTGCCTCACTGTCCCCTCAGTTCCCCTGAAGTTATATAAGCAGGAACTTCAAGAGGTACAGGAGCTCCTTGGTCTTTCAGTCCCTCATCTACTTCAAGATGTTTGTCTTTTTATTGCATTTTTACATCTTACAATTATTTACAATGATTGTAAGATGTAAAAATGCAATTAAAAGCATTTTACAATCTTCTGCTTATGTCTTATATTTGTTCTGAGCATTTGTGACTCAAGTTTTTTGACCCAAGGACTTGTTTCTACTATGTTATATTAAATCTGTTTGAAATTCAGTTTTTTCTTAAAGGAGATTCAATGTTTGTTTTCATGTCTTATTGTAACAAAAGTGAATACATGCGAATTCACTAGAATTTGTTTTATATTTAAGATTTTGAAATGCCATTTTAGAATCAGTGCTATTTCATGCTGCATAAGTTACATACTTATACATAAACTACAACTCAAAATGTTAAATCTATTACTGCACATTACTGACATTACTGTTATTAAATAATGTAAGAAATTATTATTTAAAAATGTGTGTAAAAGGAAGTTTGGGGAGCAATGGCTTCACAATGAAAATCTTGTGAATACTTCATTCAGTGAACCAGTATTTCCCAATGCAAAAAAAAAAAAAAAAAAAGATTAAAACAAACAAAAAAACCACCTCAAAGCAATGAAGCTGCTTGAATCTGTTGCTGCCTTTGGAGTAAATATGTCTCAGTCCATCCTGTTCTGCACGTCCTTGATGTCTTGGGAAGCTCAGGTAATTCCCAGATGCAGCTCACTGCAGAATCCAGAATGAATGGATACCAGCCAGTTCCTCTGCCACCTTATAGTGAGTTGACCCTGAATTCCACCAAAGTTACTCTATCACTCCCCTCCACTACTGGACAGGGGACAGAAAATATAACAGGTTCCTAAGCTGAAACAAGGACCAAGAGCAATCACTCATCAAATACCATCACAGACAAAACAGGCTCCAACTTCAGGAAATTAATTGAATTTATTACTTACAAAATCAGAGCAGGATACTGAGAAGTAAAATAAATCTTAAAAGCATCTTCTCCCCTCCCATCCCCTTCCTTCCCAGGCTCTACTTGTTCCCCTCCAGTGGCACAGAGAGACAGGGAATGAGGGTTACACAGTTCATCACAGGTTGTTTCTGCAGCTGCTCAGGGAGAGGAGTCCTTCCCTTGCTCCAGTGTGGGGTTCCTCTCATGCAGTTCTCCATGAACTTCTCCAATATGAGTCTATCCATGGGCTGCAGATCTTCATGAAGCTCGTGTGGCTCCCTTTCCACAGGGTGCAGTCCTTCAGGAACAGGCTGCTCCTGCATGAATCCCCCACAGCACCACAAGTCCTGCCACCAAACCTGCTCCAACCTGGGCTCCTCTCTCCACAGGTACCTGCCAGGAACCTGCTTCAGCACAGATTTCCCACACAATCACAGATTCTTTTGGGCATCCACCTGCTCCAGCATGGGCTCCTCCATGGCCTGCAGGGGCATCTCTGCATCCTTGTGATCCTCCATGGACTACAGGTGCATCTCTGCATCCCTGTGATCCTCCAGGGGCTGCAGGGGCATCTCTGCATCCCTGTGATCCTCCATGGGCTTCAGGGGCATCTCTGCATCCCTGTGATCCTCCAGGGGCTGCAGGGGCATCTCTGCATCCCTGTGATCCTGCATGGGCTCAGGGGTATCTCTGCATCCCTGTGATCCTCCATGGGCTCAGGTGCATCTCTGCATCCCTGTGATCCTCCGTGGGCTCAGGGGCATCTCTGCATCCCTGTGATCCTGCATGGGCTGCAGGTTCATCTCTGCATCCCTGTGATCTTCCATGGGCTCAGGGGCACGGCTTCCTCACCATGGGCTGCACCAGGGGCTACAGGGGAATCTCTGCTCTGGCACCTGGAGCACCTCCTGACCCTCCTTCCTCACTGATCTGGGTGTCTGCAGGACTGTTTCTCTCACACATTTTCACTTCCAATTATTCTGGCCACAATTACACCTGCAAGTAATTTTCTTATTTTCCTTTTTAAAATATGTTATCACAGAGGTGTTACTACGATTCCTGACTGGCTCGGCTTTGACCATCTTGGAGCTGGCTGGCATTGGCACTGTAGGATATGGAGGAAGTTTCTGACAGCTTCTCAGAGAAGCCACCTCTGTAGCAGCCCTGCAACCAAAACCTGGCCATGCAAACCCAACACACACCTATGGAACACACTGATCAATTTTATCTTCTGATCATAATTCTCAGTCCAATCCTGACACAGACAATGAGAGGAAAAGTTCACTGCTGGGAATCTATCTCAGTCCATTTTTCCTAGCTTCCAGACTAAAGCAAACCTTTCCCATCAGAGGGCCAAATCCTGCCAATGAGTAACCCAGTCATTAAGGCTGGACCCTGCTGAAGTTCCCTGTGAGGATCACACTGTTCTGGACTCCTGACACTGGAAGAACATGATGCGTGCACACCAAGTGCTGATAGGATCAGGCCCACACCTCTTAGGTTTGGCTAACAGATGTGCAAGCAGAATTTTAGGGTGACTTCAAAAGCAGATGATAAAGCCTTTTCCATCCACACAGCACTGTCTCATTTCTCTGGGGAATGTCATGTCTCCTGTGTTGTGTACAGAAGTACCTTTGTATTATGTCCCAAGATTTTAAAAGCACCAACAGAACAAATTTCACCTGAGAGAACTTTTTTTCTCTTATTCCTTAATATCATCACCAGAAATTGATGAAAAGCTTTCTACACTGCAGGAAGATTTTCTGCTTATTGGCATTAGTAGCCATGATAATTCCTACCTGTCCCTTCATTGGGAGGGGATGCTCCTCTGTGAGGCCTGACATTAACCTTTGCTGATGTCACCAAAAAAGCCACTTTCAGTTTCAATACCAGTTTCACAGGCAACCAACTGATTTAAGTAGCAATTATTCTGACCAGTTTCTTGCAGCCTAAAATAAAACAAGCCCTTCACCTAGAGAAGAATGGCACAGATGCTCTGCATCTTCTCTCCTGTTGCCATGTTTTTATTACAAAAAAAAAATCCTACACACTAATTTTGGTATTGGTTTGTATCAAGGATCTTCTCCTTGGTATCTTACAGTTTTTTATCAGGTAACAGAAAAGACAATTCCCAATCTCCTCTAGAGTGAACCCACAGGTTCACCCACAGATTAGGTGAAGGAGACATCTGAGAACTGCTGGCTCTAAAAGCATCAGACTTCACTTCTGCTCCAAAATAACAAGCTCACCAAACCATCTGAGACTAGACACAGATTTGAGAATCTCTGAACTGGGGTCAGTCTTCCATGAGAAGAAAAAATCCTATGCAAAGCTACCAGCTCTGATAGGAAAAACAATACTCCTCCATGCCCATTAAATCCACATTTCACTGCAGCTTTCTAAGAACTGGAGATAATTCAGTGCCAAGAAGCAAGTATTTCCTTTTGGGTCCCTTAACATAAGTACCTTCTCATGCTGAACATCAAATCAGCTCATCCTGGTCCCAGAAGGCCGCTGACATTATCCCCAGCCTGCACTGAAGAAACCACTGCACTGGAAAACTCAGGCTTTCCATGCCCACAGTTGCTCTTAAATGAAAATTAGCTCAGTTATAGTCCAAAGGAGTCCTTTAAGGGCCAACATATGCTTTGGCATCCTTCCAGCAGAGCTCTCTTAAAGCCATCCAGCACAGTGACACCATCAGTTACAAAATCTCTGTGTGTCAGGTCACTGGATTATGAAACAGAAGTGTTGTAAGCATGTAAGGACATGTCTTAGTCTCTGTTGTGAGCAGAGATAAAATGATTTTTCTGGAATCACATTACTATCTTGGAAGGCATTCCAGTGGGAAAGGGTCTCTGCATTGTAATAGCATTTATACTGGGAAATATGAGTTCCAGTGTTCAGAATTGTTAAAAAACACTGAAAGCAGTAAAGATGCTGATCCATGGGGTGCTTCTACAACACAGCAGCTAGCATGCTAGTGAGGTACTGCATCTTGGATGGAAAAATCCATCTTACACTGCACTGTGCTGGACTACAGTAAAAATCAGAAGTCACTCTTTCCACAGGAAATGACAGCAACACAACATGAAAACCATGATAACAAGCAATATGACTCTCCCACACTACTTCCTAGTAACACTGAAGAACACACACATTTGTAGCATACTTCAAAAAAAAGTCAGCTCCACTGCAGAGCTATCATGAGCAATGAATGTGTGTCCCTGAACCAGTCCTGGCTCTCAAACCAACTAAGGGCCAGCAGAGTGACAGAAGGTGAAAACTACAATAAAGTCAAAAAAGAAAGGGGAAAAAATAGGACAAAATAAAGTCAATGCAGGTGAAGTATCATTACATTGTACTGATTCAAAAAAGAAGACCTGTATGAGTATTTCTAAAATGCACTCCAAGGCAGAGAGAAAGGCAAACTCTCAGACAAGTGATACAGCTGTCAAACCTTAAACTATGCAGATATATATGGGGAAAAAAAGTAGCCAATATCAATAAACATCTTGATCTAAACTGAGAAGGACTGCTAAGGTTATTTCTGGTTTACAGTTGCACTTCTGTAGCAGTCAGTTACCACTGACTGTAGTGGCAACCACTATGTGAGATGAAGAGCCAAGGCAAAGTAAAGCCATGCTAAACAATAAAGCCTGGAGAGGGGAAATTAAAAGGTCAGACAAATATAAAAAGAAAAGATGGAAAACTACGCAGATACTAATAAAGTTTCTGAATTGCAGTGCAAGAGATTACAGAGAAACCCATCCTTCCCAAGCCACTTTCTGCTCTCCCCACTTATCCTTCTCTGCAAATGAAAATGTAACTTTTATTTATGCCTATATGTAAATGCTGAGAATCAAAGGCATTACATCCAGCTTCTGAGCACTGCAGAAAAACGAAAAGGCCATTATTTGGATGGAGAATCAGTCTCTATCATTGACTTGACTGTTCCCTTTTTTATTAGCAGCTGTTAGAGAAGGGATCAGGGAGTGTGCTGGTGCAGTGCAGCTGTTCCACATATGTTATAAATAAGGGCTGGTAAAACCTCATCCTATTTTTAACATTAAGAAAAGGAACAAGTCACAAAAACTCCCCATTAAAGCCTTGTAAGTGGAACTTTTCTCCTCTTCTTGACTTTAATGTCCAGAACTGAATACTCAAACCAGAATATTCTTAAAACAATATTCATTAAAAAGAGGAAAGAAAATTAGTGGAATCAGATTTAGCCAGCCTGGAAGATGTAAGCAATTAGTGTGTACAGTGTCTTTTCCTTCAAAAGCAGACACTTAATCAGGATGAAAACAACCTCCTGAGATTCTATTTCCAACAAAAGTGCTGGAAAACTGAATTGAAGTTTCTCTAGCATAACCCAAAAGCTAAGCCATGCCTCACATGGCTCAGACACCACCACCCACCCTTCCACCCTTCCCAAAGTGGTGCTCTCTGCCCTCGCTGGGCTGCTGAGTGTGGCCAGAGCTGCTCCTGCTCACCAACCCCAGCGCGGAAAACGCCACCAACCATTCAACATGGAAGTGAAATCCCAAGCCAGGCAAACCCCCCTTCACCTGTTTTCGGGATCTGAGACTGTCATGTTGCGTGTCACATAGCACATCTTGAGGGGAATTGTCTTCCTGTCCCTGTGGATGGAGAGGGAGAGCTGCGACATCGGCTCAGCCGCGGCACAGCCCAGGCGCGGGGACTCGGGCGGAGGCGTCTCCCACCCGATCTCCGACACGGGGGAGCCTTTCTTCACATAAGGGGTGGCTTCTCTCATGTATTTCACTGAGGAAAGAGAGAAAAAGAGATGGAAACAATAAATAAATGAATATTCAGGGATTGCATGCCCATGTGGGTTCTCTGGACTGGTGCTAATCTTCAATGCTGTCCATTTATTTCTGCTCACCAAGCATCCCAGCATGGGAAGCTGTGCAAATACAGACGATGGAGATGTGCCTGCTGCCAGTGTCAGTAGGGTGTTATGAGTAAAACGAGGGAAAAGAACAGAATGGCCAAAGTAATAACATACACTGCAAGGCCAGGAGAGACATCCCACATTTGGGTGACAGTGAGTAAGCAGTCATGCAACAATTGCTTCATACAGAAGCTGTGAGCTGTCTGAGGTACAGGGATGTTTTAAAGAAAGACATTCAACCAAGTGACAGTGACCCTATTATTCTCCTAACTAAAATGTTCCAGCAATACTTCCAGTGATTCAAACTCACATCTGGCTTCTGGTTCACACTTGTCAGTGTCCCACCACTAATCTGAACAACTATTTCTGCTTGCTGGGAAGCAGTTTCACCTAATCTACTTGTACATATATAGAGAGAGTAAACAAAAACCAATTCACTTCTTAGCCTTCTCTTGGGAAAATAAAATTGAGATTGAGCCTTTTGTGAGAGTGAACGTGTCAGATTAGATCTCAGCCCCTTCCGGGCTTTTTTCCAAAATGGATAAGAAAAGTGAATGTAGGACTCTGAAATGATCTTACTCTGTTAAAACCCAATACCCCTTTTACATGTATAGTTCATATTTCCCTCTTTATGCAGGCAAATATGGCAACATTTTTCTCTTGTTTTTTAATTCTTTTGGTAGTTTAAGCTCACTTTTGCTTTTGCTATTGATGTGCTTGGCAAATCTGCCAGTCACAGCCTCCTTCCCCTTCACAAACCTGATGGAGCTCAGACAAGACAAGACATCCCATTTAAGTGCCCTGGTTAAGCCAGTATTCCCCCTGCACACAGCTGTGGCTGCATCACTGGCTGCTGCCACTTGATTGTACCCACAACTCAAACAGCAGTGACATGACCTGAAAGGGCCTGGGCATTGTGAACTCATTTGGGGAAGTTATTAAAATGCTGTGAGAGAACAGTTCAAGGAAATGGTGCAGATCATCGTGTCATGTCAGCTCAGCTGAGTGACTGAATAACAAAAACATGGGTAAATTACAAAAGGGCACTGTGGTGAAGGATGTTAAATTAGGGAAAGCCAACTGATGGTTCTGAGTTCAAAATGAAAGCATTCAGAAGAGTGGAGAAGAACAGCAGTGTTCCTGTCAAAACCACAGATCAGGTGATTAGCTTCAGCAACATTATTTTCAAAGCACTTCATAAAATTTTACCAAGAGAGAAACCAGTCCAAATCTAGAGTGCAGGCTCTGTGAGTACCTATTGCTACTTTTTCTCTAAAACATTTTAGTGTAGTAAGGCACCCCCCATACCTCGGTGAGCATTCCTATATAAGGAAAGGGGTTTCAATTTACCTCTAGACATTTTAGGAAGTCTACCTAGAACTTTCTGTTCCCTTCTCACAGCCATTGGCTCAATGCCAAGAGACCAGCACCTGTTGGACCCTGTCACTGTCTGTCAAGACCTGTACCTGTCTCTATTGGCAATTTGCCCGTAGAACCATCTTCAATCATTAAGTAGAAAAGAGAGAGAACAAAGAACCACAATGGAATTTTCGAGGTGTTGTAGCAGGCAGAGAGACTTGTCTGGCTGCCGTGCTTGGCTTAGCTCTTTGTGTTTGTATTATTTTCTTCTGTTTTGTTATTAAACACTTCTAATTTTTCAAGACATACCCGATCATGCTGTCTCACTAATTTTTAAGCCATTTCTCTGCAGGGCTGGCCCTCAGAGGTGTGGGTGTCCCCACACCTTAGTGCCCATCTTGCCATTGTTCATTTTATCCTTAAAAAAAAAAATAGTTAACTTCAATCATAAGGACTTCTGTGTTTAGGTATGTCATGGGATATTCCTTTTTGAGAAGGACCATTTGTGATTCATCAGCAAGGCTGTCCATTCAACACTGATGTTTTTATTTCCTTGTCTGATCCTATTCTGAGTATTTTCTTAAATTAATTTGTTCCCTTCTCAGGAAAGAGTTGGCACAGAATTCCACCAGGCTTCCAGAAACTATTTCAGGCAGAAAGATATAAGATTGATTTTTTTTAAAAAACTTTTTTAGATATCTACCCAAAGTCCACTATCTAAAAACCTGTGTCACCTAACTCCCAAACCAATGCTCATCCTTGGGTACTCCAAAAATTACATGATTTTCAAAGGTGCTGAAAATAAGCACTTGTTGCCAGTGTCATAGAGATATTGGCTTCAGCAGTTGCCATCTCAGTTTGGATGTACTCAAAGCCTTAGGGAAGCTAAGAAACAGAACAGATACAGCTGTGTTGAATCTATTCCTCTTAACATGGAAGGAACATGACTTTGTCATTAATTCACATGGGCAGAACAGTTGAAGCTGTGAAAATCACGTTCAGCTTCAAACAAAATTTTGTTCCCTTTAAAATTAGAGATTAATGATTGATCTGTTGAAAAAAGTAATCCAGTCAGTTTTTGAACCCTAGTACAGCGACATGCCAGCAAATGTGATTCCAAAAAAAGGTCCAGGTCTCAGTAGTGTAGCTATTTAATCTGTGCTATTTTTGTCCTTTTTCAGTTGCAGCTATATCCATTCAACCTTAGCATATTTTAATTAAGAAAAGGAGAGAGGTGCAGGGGGAGGAAGGAAGCTGAAGTAAAAAAAATTGGCTGAAAACCTAAGCAGGAACACAAAATGTGAATTTAATTCCCCAGAGATGGGGCAGAAGAAAAGAGGCAGCCCTTCCATGTGCCAAAAGCCAAGTTTCCATACGATGTACCAGTGAATTCATGGCAGACAGCTGCAGTGTTTCACAAAATCCCATGAAAAAAGAAGCAGGAGCAGGGGGGAGCAGAAACGCAAAATCCTCTTTCCAGAAACTGAGTCTTAAGCACAGCAAAAGCTAAGAAAACTACCTTGAGAAAGAACATCCTATGAAAATTCCTTCCAACTTCTGAACTCACAGACATCTAGTTTCTGCTACATTTTAACAGAAGACTGTTGCTCAGCCCCAGGGATATGAATAAAGAGCTCTTAATGCACTGATAAACTGCTAACACCATCTTCATATGAAATTCCACAGTAGAATAAAAAAATGCAGTAAATATATGCTTTCTGTTAAAAACAAAGAAACAAACAAACAAAAAACAACAACAACAACAAAAAAAACCAAAACAAAAAAACCAAAAAAAAACCCCAAAAACCCAAAACCCAAAAAAACGAACCAAAAAAACCCCAACAAAACAATTTTCTAGCTTCTACTTCTAGTAATAACATCCCACTTCCTACTAAACACAAGCACACTCTCTCTATTCACGGCTGAATTCTGCTGGGTTTTACAGCCCAGACTTTATGCCTGTTGCATATTCAGCTGTGTTTTGTGTTTTAAAAGCCCCCAAATGGATACATATAAAAGCACAAATATAATATGGGAGTGAAACAGGTGGCAGAACTTGATCCATTTATATAATTTTTTGTTATTATTTAAACTTCAGAGCCACTGCTTTCCATTTACTTCATCAACATCTGCAATTACATGTCCATAACCAAAGCCCATTTATGAATTTAGCTGAAATCAGGCACACACTGTTCAAATGACTCCTAAGTTTTATCAGCAATTATTTCCTATTTACCTCTAAATTCTGGGTGCAAATACTGCAGAACGTGCTGTTTTATAACAATGCACCAGCAACCCTACTACATACAGAGCAATTTAGGATGACCCCACATGTTTATATTTTGCAGGCTGTTCACTAACCAGTTCTTAATTCACACAGCAGAAAACAAGTTGATACCAGTATTTATTATAGGCATATTCTTATTCCACACTGCACTATCTGAGAATCATGGATACAGCAAAGTTAAACTGAAGTTATACAATTAACTTTCATCATCAAGTTTTAAAACCAGAAAAAAGATTATACAGTCTATTGGACACTAAAGCAATAATGTGGATAATACTCTTGTTTTCAGAACATTACACTCAAGAGCTGGATTTCCTTTTCCATACAGTAGCACAAATTCAGGTACTGACTGAAAAAGAAAGTGATCATCAAAAACACTGGGTTTATATACTGCCAATGAAACTACCTAATGAATTAAAACCTCAAAACATTTAATAAAAATAAATAAAGCATGCCATTGTATAACAACTCTGAATTATGAGTAACTATTTTATAGGCATGTATACATATATGTATAGCTTCAGAGTATAAAATACTACAATATTTAAGACCACCAGAACACTGAAAACACAGACTACAACATGCAGGAACTCAGAAAAAAATTCGAATAGTTTCATTATTATAATTCAATTTACTTATAAACTGTAAGTTTAGTCAGTTTGATGCTATAGCTCAACTTCAGAGATCCTTATATTCAGTGCTAATTAATGATCCATACCCTTTTGCTGCACCACTAATAAGAAACTGCGGTCAAGCAATTAAAATTCCAATCTCCGGAGTGCCCCTCCCCACAAAGAGAAGAGGAAGAGAAGTGGCAATCAAATGAATTAATCCACTGATACACATTGAAATATTTTGGATTTATTTTTTGATCTGCAAGACAGGCAATGTAGCTTCCAAAAAAGCACCTCATTTATATGCGCTTCTGCCAAGTCCCAAGACTCCACAATTAATCCTTTGTTACTGTTCACAGATGACTTTTTTGGGGGGAAGAAGCAGGCTTTTAATGAGAGAAATACTACAGACCAACTTGGTCAGGTTCTTGGCCAGACGCCTTTCTGACATATTCAAACTGTTTCCTAGGAGGGAAGACAAAGAGCACTGAGGGGAAGCCAGCAAGCCGGAGGAAAGCTCTTTTGTTACTACAGGAATGAGGACAGGATGTGTAGGTTTACAGTACGAAAGTAAAAGGAACAACATACCCAAATCTGCTTGAAGACACTTGATCAAGGAATTCCCCTCTGCAGGGGAAAAGCACAAAGTGTCCTCTATCATAATACCAGAATTTGCCTGCTAGGCTTTATGTGAGAGATCAAATTTCCTCTAAACTCCAGCCAAGTGCATGCCTTATAGTGAAGCACTGTATAAAAATGAGATGAGCTGCTGGTGCCATCATCAAAACTAAGACCCAAAGAAAAGCATTTATGAATCACACCATCTATGAAGATGTGTCACATGATCCTTTCAGCAGCTTTAATGTGGCCATAAACCAAAAAACAGTCAACAATCCTGCTTTTCAGTGTTTCCACTACACTTCCCACAGAAACATCTGTTATGATGTTCGGACAAGTATTATCCATTAGCATCATCTGCTTCCCCCCATGCTGAACTGGATTTGAAATAGTAAACCTCTTGATCTGCCAAAAGCATCAGATCTCCACCTGGGAGATGACAGAAATTAGTTAAAATAAACACCTTGTGAGAATAAAAATCTCCTTTGTGCTTTGGGAATTTGTCACACTGTAGTGAGACTACGCTCAGTTTCCCATTTTCTGCTGTTTTTAAAGTAATTCCACTGAATTCAGTGCATTGTCTATTCATCTCTTAAAGAAACAAGCTCGGATTTAAATCATAAGGGGCTGTTTTAAAATCCTTTTTAGAATACATTTCACTTATATGGAATACAAGAATGAATGTTTTAAAAAAATAACTTCAGAAAAATCCAGGAGACAAACACATCTTTAAGATAAAATTTATCTGAAAGAAGCACCTTAGCAATTGGTTCCAAAAGGCGGCTAGTAAGCAATCAGGCTTCAAGTTTGAGTTTTCAGTAGGATACAAATAGGCTGGATTAAAAAGATCAACGACTAACAATATAAAGAATACTTCACAGTGTCCTTTTAAATTTGCAGCTGCTTTTATAGCAAAGGTGAAGCTATGTTAAGGAGGGCTATTAGCACCATCACACACCTGCACTCAACAAATGAAGGCAGTACCTTCAAAGTACCTTGCAATAAGCAATTTTATGTTGTTAAGAGAATTTTTTTGTCAACAAGGCAAGATTTGTGGTCATGGCCCCATCAAACAGGATAAAATGGGACTAAATAGGCTATTCTCAGGAAGCCATACAAGGGTACAGTATGTGAAACCTCACGGTTTTGATACCTTGAACAGGTCACAGTGATTAGCCACACTACATCAGGCTTCAAAAAAAAAAAAACAACTCATCACCAAAAATGTCTTAGAATTTAAGAAATGGCAGGAGAAAACCCAGCACAGAACCTGGCTGAAGCAGTGGGCAGCCCCTGTGGATGCTTCCTCCTTCCCATCTGCACCAGGGGCCTCCACTCTGATTTCAGCACTTGGGAAGTTTACACACAAAATGGAGATTACGTTCCCAGGCCATCCCGAGCTTCTGCATAACACCGAAAATTCTTCCTTTACTTATCCTCAGTTTCTTTTCCTGAGACTGCCTGTGATGTGGGCTGATTCAGCCACTGATTCCCTAGGCCTGATACTTCCTTTTAGCAAACACTTCTTCAACAATTTCTGAGTTTCCTCTGCACAAATGTTTTCTAGGGAGGGACAGCTTTATATGTCTTATCTTATGCAGCACATCAATTTTGTCAACTGTAAAGCCTCTAAATAGTAATTCATTCTCATTCCTCCACAAAGCCATGGTTTTGTACTGCACATAGAGCAGCATGAGCAAAGCACACAACTCAGGCCCCCCCAGCCAGTACCAGACAGCCTGAAAGCTTCACCTCCAGTCAGCACTGCCCACCAACTTCTCTCTGAGGTCACCTGGAGCTGGACACTGCCAACCATCCCCCTCCAGCTCCATTGTGAGCTGCATTTCCATGGTCTAATAATGAAGTTCGTGTTTAAAGTTAACAACATGCATGCTCAAGGAAGCAGGGGAAATTTCAGTGCTGAAGTGAGATTTTCTGTATTTCTGTTCAAAAACACATTGCAGAAACTAATCAGACACAAACTTGCATCACACAAAATCAAAATGGAACTGGAGGCTGGAACATGTGACACAAGCACTTAAGCTGATGAAGCGATTAAAAGCAGCTATAGGTTGTCAGTAACCTGGTACACAAAAATTTCAAACTGATAATGTAATAATAATAATAATAAGCTAAAGGCAGACATTGGGTGTTTCTCAATTATAGTGCCCATTACTCATACCTACTACACTGAATGTGCTATAATTTCCTTTAAGTAATTCAGTTTCTTTTAAATTTCAAACTTTCTGTTTCAATCAATCTGATGTATTCAGTTCAGAGTTTTGATATGTGACTAACAATAATTGCATGAATTCTAGTGTCAAGGTCCCATAGGCTATTCACCTATCGTTCAAAAACTTTACCTACTGAAGCAAAATAAATGCATATACATCTCTTTCTTCATAATCTGGGGAAAAAAAATTAGCTTGTAAATCCCAGAAGTACAATGTTTGGTTAAAAATAAGATGCTTATAGTTTGACCAAGGAGACACTGATGCTATCTTGAAGAGCTTATACTCAAAAGAAACAGGACTCAGTGGAGAACGGGGAGCAGCTACATTGCACAAGTGTCTCTTACCAAATAAACTACAAATTGAAAAAACTACTGCCAAAACCTGAAGGCTGTAGCTATCGAACCTACTACATTTTTAAGTAAAATGTGATGCAGCTCATTTGCTACATTGTTATGTGACACTGAACTCTGTAATTAGAACTATACAGATCTTTCATAATGGAAGTGGAAAACATCTGAAACTGGCAATTTGGGAGCTGAACGTGGAAATTAGCAGCCACGTTTTGAGAAAAAACATTGTGGGACCTGTGAGTCACTCACTGATAACCAAACTGGAGCTTCTGCTTGTCCCCAAGGTAGAATATTCCCTAAGTTAAACAAAACAAAACAAAAAAACCCAAATCAAAAAAAAAAACCAAAAAACAAAAAAACCCCCACAAAAAACACAAAAAAAAAAAAAAAACAACCAAAAAAACCCAAACCAAAAAACCAACAAAAACCAACACAACAAGAAAAGGAAAACAAAAATAAAAAAAAAGAAAACCAAAAAACAGTGGTTTACTCAAATGGTATTAGGAGTAGTTAACCATACTCAAAAGTACAACAGAAAAACGTAACTTGATGTAAAGCAGAGGAATGGAGCAAAATACATTTCTTCAATGGAGCTGTGGCACTCAGATTTCTAAGGGCCTTCTCCGACCCCAAACTGACACTGTATTTTAAAATTTCTTACCTAAGGCTCAGGAATAAGTTGATTCAGAATTTTTGTGTGCTGCTCATGTTTTTCCCCTGCCTCTCTCAGTATTTATAGATCCCTCTCCCATCACCCACACACTCAGATGGAATTCAAGGTGTCTGGCATTGCCAGCATGCTATAATTTTTCTATTTACATGAGTAATCTCAAGTGTCAGAACAAATATTTCAACTGCTAGTGATTATGTGAAAAATACATAAGGGTATTACGGTTTTAGAGGATGCTGTTATTTCAGCAGGCACACAAATCATTAAGTAGTACAGGGTAGACTGAAAATGGCACTCACTGAGAGGGAAATTATTATGCTGTGTATGATTGTACCTGTTTTACAGATGGCTAAACTGACACAGGCAAGTTAAACTGCCTTCCTCAAAGTCATGCAGTAAGTCACTGACAGAGTTCTCAGCATTACACTCAATTTCTACCTATATTACTTTTCCTGTTTAAACAACTCAGAGATCCTAGTCCCAGTGAAAACTGGATTTGCAACCTCTATTGTCTTCTCCCTATGAGAAGTCTTTTGAAGACCTTCTCAGATCTCCAGGATTTATTTTGAAAAGTTTCTGTTCGCCCTTTTCATTCTTCACTGGACAATACCAAGAGCTTTGAAAATGAACAAACTCAGGGCATGCATTTATTTAGCTAAGAATTTGCTGCAACTCCTGTGGCTGTGCAGGGCACCAAAAGGCACCAGATCACCATGAAAGTCCTTGTTTTGGGGAATCCTTTAGTTTGCAACCTTCCCAACAGGACAGGCCAATGGCCATATCCAGAATCCTCAAGTACCAGAGATTATGAATACTTATCCAGATGGGGAAGGGAGGAAGGGAGGGAGAGAGAAAGAGAGGAAGAGAGGAAGGGAGGAAGGGAGGAAGGGAGGAAGATGAACACTAAGTTCAATGACAAACACAAATCCTAAACTGATTAGGGGAAACTGGGATGAATATTTCTGACATGGGCATAACGTAGTAAACTCTGTTTTCACATAGCTCAAGAGCACCTTTGCCTGGTTTCGAGGTCCAAGCACAGCCTCATGCTGCCTCTACTCTACCCTCATCATTTGCAAGATTATCCAGCAGGAGAGTGGAAGACCTGGAATGAGGGTTTGGCTGTACACCTATTTCCTGGCTCATCTACAGGCTAGAAGAAAACTACCTGAAGCAGACAGATTGCTTGCTGAGGCACTGGAGGAGAGAGAAGAGTTCACATGACACCACCCCTTGTATTTCAAGGGGTAAAGGAAACAGGACTGTATATGCAGGAAGGGTAATGAAAGGAGTTGGACAATGAAACATTAAACCACATCCTTGTGCCTCAGTTCTTTTGGCTCCCAATTGAATGGAGCTCTTTTCTACCAGGGATTATGGTTTTCTCTAGGAATAAGCCACTGAAATCCTATCAACAAACTACAACAATCAACAATTAAAGAATAAGCACACTCGTCATTAGCATTGGCTAAAAGGTTTTCAGAAACCACCTGCACTTGGAGCAAGCATGGGAAATTCTCAGAACTGACACAGAAAGAGACTGAGACTGAAACCCAACTGTGCTGCCATAGGACCATGGATGGCATCGTGTGCTGCTCTTGGCATCTCAAAGTCTCTTACCAAGACGACAGCTCTTCTATTCTCATCCCTGAGGAGCTGTAGTTACTGTATCTTGAAAAATGCCAATGATCCGTGATGGAATACGGTCCTCCTGGAACTCCAGTGCATAATGCAATTTGGGGTGAGAAATACTTGGGAGGAGGGGCAGATTTCTTACTTTTAAATAGCCTCATCTAAAACTATTCTACAGACAGGCTCTCAAAAACGAGTTAATGAAAACAGTGAACAAAGAAAGCAATGAAAATCCTCACGAAAATACTGAATTCAGAAACCTTTTTTCCCATGAAAAGGTTTTGTGAAATGCTTTAAAAATACATCTTCATTCAAATCCTTTTCTTTCTCTACAAACAAAACAGAACTGTGAATTGACATTTTGATTTAAAACGTCTTTTTAAGATCAAACTCCTTTTCTAATAAATATTGCATCGAGTTTCCCAGCATCCATTTTGCCCACTGGAAAATTTATACAGTTATGATTCTATTAGGTTTCTTGCAGTGGACTGGGCATTTAATCAATGAGAGCAAAGAGCATCTAAATAGGGTTAGGCTGCAAATTCCTTTCAGAGAGAAGTTAAATCCCCATTAGCTTTGAGCCATAAGACCCCTTGGGTTTAGCACGCAGCTTAAAAGATAACTCTGTGAGGGGTCATGGCTCTTTACTGAGGCACAGGAAGCCTATTTCACAGATTGCCCTGCAATAATAATGTAAATATAATCCCGTTTCAGTAGGTACTTTATCCTTACAGAAAACAAGCAATGTTTTCTGTCCCAGAAAAAAAATCACATTAATCTTCAATTTAAGGGTAAAGTAATTCCCTGCATCATTCCAGCCCTATCATAGAGAATTACTGAGTCTGTCCTGGCCCTGTGCTGCTGCTGGGGCCAGCAAAGTCCCCCCACCCCTCTGCAGGGCAAGAGAGGCGCAGGTTTATCTCAGCAGCTGCTTTCAGCAAGTGAAGTTGACTCGGCACATCAAAACACATTTGCTAAATGCCGGGTTTGACTGTTGCAGGTTAGGTCAAAGCCAGGTTAAAGTAGTACAACCTATTGTTTTTCAAAGTCTGCTAACTGCCTGCCAAGTACTTTTTGGTCACCTAGTACAAGAGGCTGATAAGAGAGGCTGGAAAAGAAACTCGCAATTTCAAGGGGAGCTTCAAAGGGCTGTAATAAAATGCAACCTCAGTTCAAATCATCACAGAGAAAAGCATTTGTTTAATCAGTAAGAAGAGTGCTAATTTGTTTGTATCTCAAATTTATTTGCCATTTGTACTACTGGACCACTTACCAGGATTAGTGAGGAACCAGGGCATGACAGCCTCAGATGCTGTGCAAACACAGAACAAAAAAGCTGGTCCTCTCCCAAAGATCTTAGAAATCAAGTACAAGTTAAAGGACAATAGGAACATGACAAGGAAATAAGCAGGCAGAAGAGCCCATAGTAGAAATTATGCATGTATGTCCCCGTGTTGTTACAGCAGTATTGTATTCCCTGTAAGGGAGACAGCAGTAGCAGGTGCTGTTTGTAAAAACACTGAAAAAACATGAGTGGGGTGATGCAGTTGCTAGGATGCTTTTACAATTAATAGTAGCAAGAATTTTCCGTTGTTATCACTGCTACTTCCGAAGCAGGGATTCCATCAAGACATAAACTTTCAGCACCACCTCAGGCATAAAAGGTTTTCACGCTGGAACTGTAGCCTGAATTCTGCTGTTAGGTATAAATATAGATGTAAAAGCATTTGTCTGATGCAAGGACAGCTCAAGTGACTGGGAACAGCCAGATGAGGATGCCCAGCAGAGCCTGTATGGGTAGGCAGACTGGCCTTGAGGCACACATAATGAAAAGTCCTAAATACATGTGCAGATTAACAGCAGCTCTGCTGAACCTCACAATCTCTGTCTTGGCCTCACATGTTCAGGCCAATTCACACAAAAGGGAAAAAAACCCACCCTTGCTTGTATGTCTGTCCTGTGAGACCTGGGAATAATCCTGTTGCAAAAGTAAATAAGCTTGCAAGGTTTGCAGATTGAAAGCAAAGGACAGTGCAGGTGTATGCGTCATTAGTGTAACTGGTTTTCTCTGTGCTCTGGTGTGGGAGTACCTTTGAAATGAGGAGCTGAAATGTGGCTTTCTCAGCCACATCTGTGCTTTTACAGAGGCTTAGGGATACCCAACAGGGATAACTATCTGTTTGAGGCTTGTTTGCTTTATTTAGCTCAAGAGCAGGTCTCTCGCTACTTGCAGAGAGCACAATCAGATTATATCAGTGCTGCTGCGCTTTTTTTGTCTTTTTTTTTTTTTTTTTAACAGCAGCAGCACTGATGGGCACAGAGGGGAAAAGAATGTATCAAGAATAATTTCTGCCTCAAAGAGCTTCTGATCTCAAGGTCACTTACAATTTCTGCCAAAGTCACTGGGTTCATCATCAGTGGGAATTAGCTCAGGTCAAAAGGTCAAAGCTGAAGATACGAATAGCCTATAAAGAGGCAAAGAACGGGAAGGGGGAGGAAAACTAACCCTGACGGGTTATATGGTAGCATCAGTAGCTGTTGAACTCCAGTTCAACAAGAGATATCCCAAATGGAACCACTGGAAAAGCTCTTTGACATCAGCTTTAGTGCTGACACAATACCTCAGTGCAGATTGCAACCACTAGCCTGTCTCTGTCCCTACACTCAGGGTGACTCTTCTCTCATCTTGCACACCAAAGGCCATCAGAGTATTATCAACATATGTTTCTAAAGAGATCACCCACATAAATAAACTGACCTTTGGGCTTATTGCTATTGCAGGTTTGTGCTCCAGCTTTTAAAGGATAAATTTGAAACTCTAGATTTTGGCAAATATCAGAAACTGATAATTCAACATTTATACCTACTCATCTACAACTCTTTAGAGACCAGTTCTGCAATTGCCCCCTTTTAGAGGCCATAAGAGGCTGAAGTAAAGCTGGTGGCAGATTGAGACCCTAAAGTAAAACCTTTGAGGAATCTGCCTGTTTGGCTGTTGAACTTAAGAAAAAAAAGATGAGGATCTGGGAGAGGATTTTAAGCTAGCTCGTGGCAGAGGCATGTCTGTGACATTTACATCTCTTCCACCACAGGGAGTGTTAGAAACTTATTCTGGGGGATAAACAATGGCTCACTAGTTATCCCAAGTTAGGAGCTGAGAATACTGGAGTGTTGTATACACTCTTTGTTTAACCAAGGGTTATTCTGTAGCTCTTTCACTAAATGCATGATAGATTAGAGAATGTACAAGCCTATCAATTGCAAAGAGGGCAGATCAGTTCTGAAGTATGTGTCAGTAAATAGAGCACTTCTAGGTCACCTCAGCTTCCTCCAGACTGTTTTTCACACTATTTATATTGCACTGCCTTGTCTTAGCCCACTGAAGGGACAAATCATCATCACCTTCAGAGGCAGGACTAGGAGACTCATAGGATCCTTTCAGATTGATAGCACAACCCCTGGATCTCAGTTTAGCTTACAAACACTAGACCTGGCTCACACTCTGAGGTTTATAGGATTTGTGCTTAGCAGGCAACAACACTAATGATCAATGACCAGAAAGCCCTCTTCAACAAGTGTTAATGGGATAATTGAGTACCAAGAGATCTACAACAGAGCAACTATACACACAGAAGCCAGGTACAGTAACATACAGACATTTATAAATGTACACAGAGGTACATGCATCTTTTCAACACGTGCCGTGTCCTAGGGTACTGTCAGAGATTTCTGGCTCCCCATTCCTCCAGCAGCTATTACCTGATCGCTGTGGTCCTACCCCTCAACCCCTGGGACCAATTCTACATTTTTTTTGTTCCTCTGTCAGGAACTGAGCAGCAGCAGCAATCTACCCTTCAGCCAGCATGTGCCCCAGTCCCTTCGCTGCCTCCCTCCATGGGCATACATTGCACACCCCTCTCACCCACCCAGTGAGTGCCAATCTCTTCCCTCCCTGCCCAAAACACCTCATCTTCCCTTTTACCCTTTCCTTCCCACAGCAGCAGCCTCTAAACTCTCCTGCTAAGGAGGGGAAGGAGGAAACAGAGGAGGCCCAGAGATAACCAGTGCTGCTGAGCCAGGCTGCCCTTTGCTCCGTGCAGAGGCTGCACACAGGAGCAGCAGCTGATGCTGGACCCCAGCACCTCTCCCACCCAGGCAGTGCCCTGTGCTGGGACAGGTGTTGCAAGAAGCTCCCAGGCTCTGCTGTGCAGCTTGCAGAGCTGTCCCCATGGAAAGCACAGCAGCAAGGGCAGAAGCATCCCATGAGCTATGTGTTGTACTCTGGTGAATGATGCCAACACATTCACGTCAGGAATTCTATCTACTGTTACACAGAAATATTATCTCCCTGACCAAATACATTTATTACATTCATAGCACTCTCTAACCAGTATTTTCAGGTCACTTCACGGCAGCTCAGCACCCACCACAGTCAGATCAAGTTGTGGCAGTAGGGCTTTAGCACTCTCTGCAAATGGAAGCCTTGGATAAAACAGGAACGAGGTGTCCATGCTGGCCCACAGCATGGCCACCACCACCTTCTGGCAGGCATGGGGAGTTAGAAGAAAGTTAAAGACAAAATATATTTAATAATATAAAGACAAATTAAGTTTTGAGAAAGGGATCATGATTTTAATGCAAAAAGAAAACTTTATCAAATCAAGGACACTGTATCCTAAAAAAAAACAACAAAAAAAAACCCAACAAAACCAAACAACAAAAAACACCCAAACACAAAACAAACAGAATGTTTATAGGAGCTGTTAAAGAGATGTTACCTAACAGGATGAGCAAACTCATTACAGCCTATCTCCTTGAAATTCTCCACTTTCTTATAGTCTACAGTGCATTTCCAGAGCATTAGCTGCAATGGTGAATTCCAGCTATATTCAATACAGGCAGTAATTAAATGGTTATAAAAACGTGGAGCTGGAATGCTGACAAGCTCTATGAGCAGCATTATCAGCAGTGATGGCCAGGGAGTCAATCTGCCGCACTTCTGCAATGGTTTAAATAACGTTTGTCAGGATCCCACAGTCAACACTTCTCTCCACTTCTCTTTGCATCATGCCGCAGTAATTGTGCAGATGCCTGCTGTGCTCAGGAGATGGAAAGCTCCAGAAATTCTTCAGGAGAAGTAAAACACCAACAGAAACCTTCAGTCAATTAAGTCATGTTCCACCTTCCAGCAAGAGAATCCAATGGGCCACCAACAGCTCCTCTCCCAGACATGCATCCCTCACCCCGATGGCACCCTAGATCTTCCTATTTCTTACTTGTGAACAGAAATAATTATATTTTTAAATACACACTCAGGAGTGTGTGGCTGACATGTACCCATAAGGCTCAAGAAGGAGCCTCATATATTTACCTCAAAATTTGTGATCAGGGTTTTCGTAGTAGACGAGAATCTCTTGAACAACATTGCTGCAGAAAAGATGATGGGCTATGCTACTGCCTTGGTTCCACACTTCTCACTAAAAACCATTTCCCAAATCTCCTACAGTGTTCTTGTAGCAGCAGGGCCTCTTTGTCCCCCAGGAGAGAGGGGAGGAAAGCAGGTCCAAGCAGACAGGGACCATGTGGCCCCTCCTGCTGTGTCCATTGCCCCTCAGCCCTGTGCTGGAGCAGAGCTCTGCCGTAACTACAGCTGTCTGAATCCTCTGACCCACACTGTGACAAAAGCACAGCACCATAGCTCCTTTGCAGGGGCTATCACATTTAGAAGAACCATTGCTTTTCTTTAAACTCAACAGTTGCTCCTCCAGTGGGAGGAAATGAAGTGTGCAGAGGCAGCCCTGCTGCCAGCCAGGCTGTCCTGCACGGAGCAAAGCCCAGCTGCTCACAGCACCCTGCCTGTTCCTGGCAGCCATCAGATACAGAAACATCAGCAGAAGCAAAGACAGACACACAGATTTCTTCCCTACAAATTCTCTTACACAACATACTGTTTACTACTCTACAATCCTTCTGCAGCCTCAAACAGTCATTCAACTTAAATTACCTTTTCCTACCACCCTCTGCTTTTGATATCCTCACTACACTGCTTTTTATGGAAACTCCTTTGTGCTTGTGCTCTGTTTCTGACAAAAAAACCTATAGGGCTTTCCCAACTGGTAACCACTAAGGAGAAGAAAAGAGATCAGCTCTATTTTACCATCTGATTTGTTTCATACAATCAATCAATTAGGTAGGTCAGGGCTGAATAATTCTGCAAAACTAAGTCTATGAAATAGCTCATCATCTTTCACTATTATTCTCACCTTTCATCCCTATTTTATTCTCATCAGCAGTTGCACACACTTGTCACATCCTTAAATGCTGATCTCTTCAATCAATGCACTGTCTCCTCTGCCTCCCTTCTGCATTGCCCAGCACTGCAGTGATAAGACCTTGACGTTCCCTAGAATGAAAAAGTCTTGCTTTTGGGTTGCACCACCACAGACATCCAAGCAGTCCTGCCAAAAGCTAGAGAGGCAGGAGGAAGGAAAACACACCTCAAACCTTAGACAATATACTGTACCTCCTTGGAAACACTGATCAAACAGCAGAGTAGAGAGACTTTATCAGCAGCCTGCTAAAGGAAATGACCAGAGACAAACCCTCCTCAGACACCCAGAAGATCTACAGAAGGAAAGTGGTATAAAATATTTTCTTCTCTTGCAGATTCTTTGGTAAAGAGATAGAAAAGCTCAGCAAAATGTTCCCTGCATTACGACATTACAACTCTCACTCTTGACACTGGACTCTGATGTTTACAAGACGTCAGTTGCCGCCAGTGTCTTATAATATTTCTAGTTGATTAATTAGATTAAGAAATAAATCAACCATGAAACAGGATTCACTGAAAACCAGGCTCTATTAATTCTAGGGCTGTCAGACTTCATGTTTTTTGCAAATAACCAGAAAGTCCAATTACATGCACAGCAAACACCCAGAACGTTAGATTCCTCAAAGAATTTACAGAGAGAGCCCAAGCCCAAAATAACAGTCTGTCTGAGCAGGAACCTGTTCCCTTGCAATGGGAAGAGTCTGGATAGCAGAAGACATGCAGCTGCCTTCAGCTTGTATCAAGTCCTTGCCAAAAGTACCCATAAACAGAGAGTCATCCCCTCCTAGCAGTGCTCCATACTGGGCCAGATGGAACCCTTGATGGAAGCTGAGTGGAGAACTGAGGCCTGAAGAGCTATAAACCCTCCTCTTCCTACACAAGCTCTTCAGCCCAGAGGCATGGGCTGGGCACCACCAGCACCCAGTGCAGCAGCCTGTCCATATTGAGGACTTGAGTCACCAGAGCCATCAATCCCCTTGCTTAACCAAGCACAGTGACATTGGTCTTTTAAGATGAAAAACACCAGGAAATCTTCTTGCAGAACAGAAACCAAGCCTGGCTGAGCTCCCAAGACTTCAGGAGATTATTTAATTGCCTCTACCGCTTTGGCACAGTTAGCTTTTGGTAGACACATGCTGCTATTCCCTTGGTGATCAAGTTAGCAAAATCAAATGACTAAAAATGAGAAGTCCATGGAGAGAAGAAGGCCTTTAATGTGATCTAACACAACTTAAAATCTAAAATGAAGACAGCCAACAATGTGGCATAATGGGAAGCGTTCACTGAGTTAAAATTGCTGTGTTAGAAACTGGCAAACTCTATAGTTCGCAGAGATAAATAGTCCTCTCAAGAGGGCAATTCACGCAGCAGTTATTGTAAAGTGGGAAGAAATCAGCTTCTGGAGCTGCCAGGTTTTCTCTTTCTCTTTGTTAACAAGCGAGAAGATTCAGTATCTCATTTTAGCTAGCTGTCAAGCACTTAGCTAAAGTTCAGAGGGATGAACTTCACCCAGAAGACCAAGAGATGCCACTTCATCAACCTGTATTTGATTTTGCATCAAATCCAGTATTTTAAATCCAAGGTCATATTATCCAATTATAATTGTTGAATGCTGAAGTAGTACTGCAAAGACTTGGGAGATGGGAAAATAAGAGTAAATTAAATGCTCTGGAGTTTCCATAAGGTTTTTTTGATTACATTACCATACCCAAATCACATGCATATACATTATTCTTTTAACTGCACACCATAATCAGTGATGGCAAGGCAGTTCATTAAGTCTTGCATGTCCCAACTAATGGATCTTGAAAAAAAAAGAAGCTCAAACACATTCATTCCTTCTTTTCCTATTCCTTCCAAAACCCATTCTGAATCAAAGGTACGGATTATCCTGTTTCCAATACAAAACCCAGATAGGCAGAGCTAGAACAGACATTTGGGAATTCCTCTGGGCAGGTTTATTTGGATGGCATCTTACACAGACAGTGAGGAACAGATGATTAAAAAAAAAAAACCAACTTTTCTCAGCAGGTGAGATATTGAAAAATCTTTTAAAGTAACTATCTGCTTTTGGCAAAACTAAATAGAAATATAAATTTAACAGATCATGACAATCAAAGAATAAGCTATGTATTGTCCTTTTTTATATATTTACATAGCTACACATCACCAAATAATGTATTACACAGCTCAATTCTCATCTTGACAGTTCAGGAATCACCTGTCACATACAGCCCCTACAGCGCTGCCTGCTTCTCCTTGGAAATCTCTCATGGAAGCCTGAGGGTTTTCAAATGTCCTGCTTTTTGTCTTCCTAAGATCATAAGTGAGGCATCAGAAATGTACTATTTATACCTAATAATATATGAGCTGAACAGGTAAAACTCAGCTGCTAAAGCATTCTCCCCAGTCCCTGGAGCGATGTCAGATCCTCTGACTGCCTTCACTCCACTGCTCTGCTCAGTGATGGTTCCCAATGACATTAACAAGAATTAAAACTAAAGGCCAAGCTGTCAAAACACAATGCAGTTACACACAGTCCTGCAAATTTGACTGTTAATTTCTCTTACTATTACCATCAGTATTGTGAAAATTTTTATTTTGAAACCAATGAACTCATGCATTTGCATTGAACAGTGAGGACTGTCTGTAGGGAAGAATTAAACTCAGAATCTAGTACTACCAAAACACAAGAAAAGGGAAAAAAGATTGCAAGAACAAGACAGCATATTGCCTATGTTTTAACTGATGTTTTCTTCTTTTAAAAGAATAAAGATGTTTTATTTATACAACTAAAATCTGAATTGCACTCTAAACCATCTTCCATCACTGAGTCAACTACTATCTTACTCCATTTTTAAGGTAAAATTACAATAATTAGTCTTAACTGGACAGACAGGAGAAATCAAACCACATTATTCCATATTCAAAAATATTTCAGCAATCATAAATGAATTTTCTCTAATGCAAGAACTAATCTGGAACACAATTATTTAGGAATTTAGACTGAATTTATATTTGGGCATAATGACTAGTACCCTCAAATCATGGTCAACTCGTTCACTCTCCGAAAAGCTAGTGTCCACATGGGAACCTTGCTCTGAATAGCCACTTTAAACAACTGGCCTCTACGCCCAGGGTTTTCATCACGTAAATTCTTCAGGCTCACATTACTGCATGTTTTTCAGTCTCATATGCACAATTTCAAGGTACAAGTTAAAAGCCGAAGCTATATATGGAGGTCTTTCAGGACTTGCTTTCTTCATGCAAGGCACATTAAGATGTATTGCTGACTAATAGTTACTTTGAGGATCGTCATTTCCAAATGCTAAAAAGTGTATGTAGAAGGGGAGAGTACAGGACTTGACTTTTCAAGTGACAGAGTTACATGAGTGTACAACAAGCAAGAAATTCAAAGCTGTGAGGAAAAAAATACATAGGAAATCAACCTCAAATGAGGTAAGGTAGAAACAAAACCAAAAGAAAATCCAAAGTTTTCCAGGTCCATACCCAAAAACATATAAGCTGATTACAGCATGGATAAATATATTTTAGTTTGCATGGAAAATCATTTTTATTTCCTGGCAGTAAAAACAGGACACCGGTCTCTCCGCCACAGTCTCAGTCAAGGATGAGTGGTAAAAATAATGGTCAGAAACAGAGCTCCAAGGAATTTATTCGGTAGCTGTAGGGGAGACATTCAGGGGCCAAAAGTTATTTCAACGGTGAAGTGAATCCTCTCTGTGCCCAAGCAGCCCTTCTATTGAGACAGTGCATGGTTACAACAGAAACAAGATCACAGTTCATCTCCAGCAGAGAGCTACATGCCTTGGCTGAACCACCATGTGCAGCCCCTCCTGGTGCTCCCTCCAAAAGCCCTGCTGACAACATCAGAGATGACCAAGAATTTGGTAGGAGGACCTAATACGGCTGCTGAGTTTCAATCAAAACTAATTCATCCTCTCTGGGCTTTTTAGCCTTTATGCTCATGGATGCAAATCAGATAGAATAATTAAGGTTGGAAAACACCTTTGAGGACCATCAAGTCCAAGCTTTGACCAAACACAATCCTGTTACCTGAACCATGGCACTGAGAGCCATGTCCAGTCAATTCTTGAATATGTCCAGGAATAGCAACTCCATCTCCTCATTCTAGTGCTTAACCAACCTTTCAGTGAAGAAATTCTTCTTGATTTCCAACCTGAACCTCTCTGGCACAGCCTGAGGCCATTTTTTCTTGTCCTATTGCTTGTTACCTGGGAGAAGGGACCAATCCCCACCTGTCTACACACTCCTTTCTGGTAGTTGTAGAGAGTGACAAGGTCTCCCTTGAGTCTCCTTTCCTCCAGGCTAAACACTGCCAGTTCCCTCAGCTACTCCTCATATGATTGACACTCAAGAATCTTCACGACCCTGCTCTGGGCCTGGCTATTTGGCCAGTTTTAAACCCAGAAAAGTGTGCACCTGTCCAAGCCATGGGCTGCCAGCCTCTCCAGGAAAATGCTGTGGGAGATGGTATTGAAGGTTTTACTAAAGTCCAGGTAGACAACATCTACATTCTTTCCCTGATCCAGTAGGCAAGTCACCTGGCCATGGAAGATCAGGACCTTCCTTTCCCAAATCTGTGCTGGGTCAGCTGATCCCCTGGTTGTCCTGTACGTGTTATGTGATCGCATTCAAGATGATCTGTTCCTTCCCTGGCTGACAGGCTGTAGTTCCCTGCATCCTCCTTCCAACCCTTCTTGTACATGGGCATCACAGGCCAACCCTCAGTCATCCAAAGCCTTCCCGCTTAACCAGGACTAAAGATAGATGATGGAGAACTGCTTGGCCAGTTTTTCCACCAGCTCCCTCAGTACCCTCAGGTGAATCCAATCCAACCCCAGATTTGTAAGTATCTAAGTGGCACAGAAGGTCACTAACTACTTCCTCCTGGATTGCAGGAAGTCTGTTCTGCTTCCCATCCCTGTCTACTAGCTCAGGGTGCTGGTTTCCCTGAGCATAACTGAGGCAAAGAAAGCATCAAGTACTTCAGTCTTTTTCTCATCCTTGGTGACAGCGTTTACTGCCCCATGCTCGGTAACGAATGGGGGTCTTCTTTGGCCCTTCTTTTGTTGTTAATGTATCTATAAAAACACAGCAGTGTTATAGCAGTGGCAAGGCTGAGTTCTACATGAGTTTTGCCTTTCTTATCTTCTCTCTACATGGCCTAACGACATCCTTGAACTCTTCCTGAACTGATTCACCTTTCTTCCAAAGGTTATAAACTCTCTTTCTTTTCCCTGAGTTCTAGAGAAAGCTTGCTATTCAGCCAGGCTGGTCTTCTTCCCTTCCAGCTCATCTTTTGGCACATAGGGACAGCCAGCTTCCACATCTTTAAGATTTTCTCTTTAAAGGATGTCCAGCCTTCCTGGACCCCTTTGTTATTTAGCACTGTTTCCCAAGGGACCCTCCGAACCTGGACAGACCAAATTCCACCTTCTGCAAGTCCAAGGCAGAGATTTTATTGACCCCCTTCCTTACTTCACCAAGAATCAAAATCTCTGACATTTAACAAGGAGGTTGTAGTGAGATGAGGGTCAGCCAGAAATGGCTTTAAGTTGCATGAGGAGTGGTTCAGATTAGATATTAGAATTTTTTTTTTTTCACTGAAAGAAGGGCACTGGAGTGTTGCCCAGGGAGGTGGTGGAGTTACCATCTCTGGAACTGTTCAAGAAGCATCTGGATGTGGCACTTGGGGAGCTGGGTTTAGGGGTGATTATGGTGGTGCTGGGTTGATGGTTGGAGTGGACAAACACTGAAAGTCTCTGCTAACATTGATGATCCTGTAATTCTGAAAGGCAGTAACATTTCTGGTGTGCATTGAGAAAAAAAAACAAACCAAAACACTAATCCCAGAGAAGGTCATAAAAATCTTCTAATACGAAGAACTTCGTCACAGTCAGAGCTGAAAGGACAATTCAGCTTAGCTGCCACCAACAAACAAGCCTGCAGGGAAATGCTGCTGCTGCTGCATGCAGGAATTCTTGGGCATACATTTGTAAGCTGCTTCTTTACAAGATTAAAGACTTTGAATATCCTCTTGATACAGGCTTTGTTAACATATACTGTGGGCAGGCTGCTTGCTGCCAGGCATGCGTTTGCTTACCAAAATCAGAGATATAAAGAACAGTCTGGACACATACAATCTATTTACAGAAAAGCTTCTAATCACAAGAAACGGCTGAATAAAGGCAGCAAATACAATTTCCTCTAGGAAGACAAAGTAGTCTTTTTTCCTTTTAGATATTTGCACTAATATTCTGTGGTTACCAGCAAATTATCAAGAAAAAAACCCAAAAACAACAACAAAAAACCCTTTGCCTTCTACCAATTCCTGCCCTTTTCATGTTTCATGCATATTTCTTTGAAAACATCTTCTCTGACTGGCAGTAAGATGATCACTTTTTGATGAAAGTAATGATAAATGAATCCAAAGAATCTACATTCACCTTCCTTACCTCGGACTCATTTTGAAAGCCTTCAGAAGAATTTAATTAACCACTGAGCAAAAGCTACACAGGTGTAGAGGTTGGAAGTGACCTCTGGAAGTTGCCCAGTCCAGCCCCTGCTCAGAGCAGGACCAGCCTCTAGTCAAGAGCTGCTCAGGGCCTTGCCCAGGCAAGTTTTGAATTCCTCTGGGGACGGTGATTACACAGACTTTCAGGGCAACTTGTCCCAGTGTTTGACCTCACATTCTGAAGAATTTCTGCTTTATATTGAACTGGAATTTCCCTTGTTTCAACCTGCAAGATTTAAAAAATATCAGCTATGGCTATTTGAAGCCTTAAGGACTGCAAGCGTTGGCAAATCCCAACTCCTCGGCACCAAGATGGGAAAGTGGAAGGAAAAAAATCCACATCAACTAAATTTAGTAGAGACACACACATGTGGTCAATTCTCTCTTTTCCCAGAGCTGATCCAGGTATTTTGGCCAAGGGCCCAAGATGCTTTTCACCATGGCTCCAACCTGGAGCCTGGGTCAGTGCTATAAAGAGCATCTGTTTTGTTTGTATTTGTATCCAATTCTACCACTAATCAACTCTTTAGGAAATTTTTAAGGTCCACACACTGTGGATTTTGAAGATTAAAGGCTCCAAATATTTTGCCTGGGTACAACTGGTTAGATAAGATTTCTGAAGGGAAGATTATGCAAAGAATTACTAGACACAGTGAAATATCTCAGGAAATGCTTCTGAATTGCTTGCACTATTAAATTTGTCCCTGATGTTTCTCTTTCCTTCTGCAGAACTATACCTTTTTTTAAAAAAGACTGAAAAAGAAAGCAAATAAACCCTGGTCAAGAGTACAACAGATGGAACAAATGTTTGAGTTGGACTGAACATGTTCAAAAGCTTTTGCTGAATTATGCAGGCTGCAAACCTGTATATCAGAAGATACAGCTTGATGGTAATTTCTTATTTAATACTGACCCAAGTAAAATATGCCAGTATATTTTCATCTCAAGACAATGCCAGTAGACAATACTATCTAAAAAAATAATAAAAAAAAATTTAAAAATAAATTTTTAAGAAAAGAAGACTTTGTCTTCATTGCAATAAGCACGAAAATAAGCAAGAAAACATTAGAAGACAATAATAGAAGCTATATCCCAAAGCAGGCAGATGTCAGCTGTAAAAACTGTACATACCAATTTGTATGAATCAGATGTAGACAGTTAGTCCCTTTCTTTATTTTCATCAGGAAGTTCTAGCACCAAGTTGTGTATCACATGTTTAGGTTGCACATGATGGGATCTTATTTTTCTACTTCAGTTGTCCCTGTTAGAGATCAGTCAGACCAAAGAGTCATTTTTAGAATAACCTTTCAATAGATCAGTCAGCTCTGTCATCCTATTTGCCTGTCAAACCAAAAATGACAACTACATTCACCTACAAAGCAGAAAATTAAAAGCCAAAAGCTGCCTATCCAGTTCTTACTGAGTTCAGTGGTGGCCGCAGTCTCCTTTCCATAACAGCATAGGGATGTTTCCTCTTCCACAGGAAAGTCACTCGCTGGTTTATGCACATCCTGCCATTTGTTTTATCAGGAGACTCCAGCAATTCTAGCACAACACTACAAAGCTGGTTTTCGCCTGCAAAAGTATCAGTCTCTTAGTCTAGATTTTTCTTCTGGTTAAGATGTGTCTAAAAAATATGATTTTAAATGCCAACAAATCAACAAGTTCATCCATAAGGTGAAACTGAACTACGGAAGAATGTGCAGAATAAACCGACACACTGAAGACCTTTCTTGAAACTTTTACAACCAAGACATGAAAGTGACATGAAAGTCTTTCAGAAAACTTCTTAAGTTTTTGATATAAGGCAAATATGAACAGTAAAACACAATCTTTAGGATGAAAAGCATATGAAATGTTGGCTTTTGGTGGTCTAATTCTTGATGTCTCCTGAATTATTCTTCATGATATCACCTCAATTACAGTTATCTTGATGAATTTACCTCAAGAAAAAATTACAAAGTACATTACAAGGAGGACAACTGAATATTTTGGGGTCAAGACTGTTAGAGGACATGAACTATAGATTTGGGACTTTTTCTAATCCCCATGAAAAATAAACCTTGGGATATCATATTATTGAGGTACTCAAGGTATTAAAAAAGTTATGGTAGGTCTAGACCAACCATTAGGTGGTAGTATGACAAAAGTACTAAATTGAATAAGGATTAAATTGTCAGAACATGTGGTAAGTCTATTCAGATAAGGTTCTTCTGTGAACCTACATTTCATTAGCATGAACAGAAGAGTAGGAAAGTGGGATAAATAAGCATGCCTAAGTGATACAGGCAAAAAACAACCTCCATGTGACATTTCTCTGTTTCACAGTCACATTAACAACTGCATTTTGTCATCCACTGAGATCTACAAATTTGCAGGGCACAGCTGGGATTTTGAAAACCTATGGCCACCATAGACACTTTGACTTTGTGATTATTGTTCATCATGGCTCTTCTGTCCTCAAACTGCTAGCAAAACAGTGCCTGTAATGCAGTTTACAGGAATTGTACCAGATAGCTTGATGCTCTCTTTATACTAACATCTCATGAAAAACCCTGATAAAGACCCCAAAATCCAACACAGTTTTATTTGCAATCAAGGCATGAGCTGAATCGTCTGGCACTTGAGACAGGAAGACTGTGCATAAAAAATGAATAAAACATTAATACACAGCAAGTAATCAAATTACTAAAGTTTTGAAGAGTTATTATTATTATTATTATTATTATTATTATTATTATTATTATTATTATTATTGGCAGGTGGTACCAAATTAGTCTGTGTGCTCCTAAACTTGTGTCTCTCAGATGGAAATACAACGTGCAGTTCTTGTGCCGCAAGGCTGAATTAAACTACATTTTAAATTCTATACTCTAAATTCTATTCAGGTAAAAACTTCCTACAAAACTTTACAGGCAAAAGGAAAGAATATTTAGTTCTTATTAATTTTCACATTTCCAGTTCTTCAAAAAGGAAATGCTAAAAAGCCTATGATCTGTCAACCCACTGCCATTCTAAGTGGTTCACCTGATCTGTTTTTTTAAACATAAAGCCACTGATGACTGCAGCAGAAAGAGCATGGCCACTTACCTTTTGGGAGGGCAGAACATAATGTAACCAAGGATCCTACCTTTCCACGTACAAAAGGCCAGGGCAGAAAATGCAGAAAGCCTGTAATTTTTTTTTTTTTTCTAAAACACTTGAAAGACTTTAAGTGCTAGAGGGTATGCTTTCCAAATGCTTATGTAACCTGTTAAACTTTGACAAAAGGGCTTTCCTCTGCTCTAAATAATCCAGCAAGCAGCCTAGGAGCTGGTACAAGCAGCATACAGGCTGCAAACAGGACTGGAAGAAGAACTCAATATCTGGCTCCCTCCTGGATTCAAAAGACAGGATAAAAGCTGCACATCTTCAACTGGCAGGAAAAAAATGCATGAGATTCAAACCCACAGTGCAGTTGTCTCCAAAAAAGCCAAAGAAACAAAAAAAAATCTCAAAGTGTGACACAGTCCTCAACTGCCTGTAAGCCAGCACAGCATATTTGACCATAACTTTAAGCACTCCTTAGTCTAAGACTTGAATTTTGGTACTGTCCTACATCCCTTTTATGCTCAGCAGGATGATATTTTTGCATTAGCTTTCACATCCTTAATAAATACCCACATCTCCCTACTAACGTAACCAGCACTTCAGCAAGCCCTCACTATGGCTCAGCACACACAGAGAAGCCATTCCTAAAACTGGATTCCATCACCATTTCTCTCCAGAAGTGCAAAGGAGGAGAAATCCTTCCGGGAGAAGAAAACCCCAAACCTCAAGACAAATCAGAAAAGTATCATCAATGAGCATGTCCTGTAACATAAGTATTTATCTACTGAGAACTACAAGGAGAGCAAACAAGCTATTAATTTGCAAAGGTCACTGAACAACCACCAGATAACAGGATTCAATCACTGCTGACGTGAGCTGAATTTCAAACACCAGTGGAAGGCCTTAGTTTTGTGTTCTCAATTTCATGAACAAACCACCAAATGCTGCCAAGGCTGCTGGTGCACCAGGAACTGAAAAGGGATTCATCTCAGGTTAGGGAACAAGAAGTCTACAGTATGCTAAAGGGAAAAATCTGAAGACTGTACCATATCAGTCCCGGGTGAATGTTTTTGGGGTGAAAGTCTTCATCTTCTTGGACAGTCAAATCAGCACTGTTTGCCAGCATAGACACTCAAGAACCTTTTAGTCCAAGTCCCCTGCTCAGCCAGGCTTTTCAGGCATCCTCACAAGTCTTCTGGGAATGAGGCTGAAGAAATGCATCATCCTCAGAATACCCAAATACCATTATTTTGATAGACCCTCCCAAAACAGCCATGATCACCAGCACAGTAAAACTCCCATGAAGAAAAAAATGATTGCCAATTGTGAGTAAAAGCAAGATTAGATGAATTAGTGCAGACAGAAATATAAGTGGAATGGAGCTGTGAGTTTTACCTTACACACTGCCTAAGATGCATCTAAAGAGTGTATTTACCTGCTGCAACTGCAGAAAGCCTGGGAGCAAGGACCTGAGTGCTTATTTTCAAGTTTTTCTCAATAGCATTGTTGCAAAGAAAAGGGCTGTTTTAAGGAGATGCAAGTTCCAAACCATTACTTTGAAATCACTAGAAAGGGAAAAGGGAGGAGAAAAAAAATAAACCTGAGATAATTCCAACACTGGCATTCAGTCTGCCCAGTAATAAACCCACATGCCTTGAGCAGAAAAAGAAGTATCTGGTTCTTCTGCAAAGTCCCAGGCACTGCAAGCATCAGCCTAAAGAGAAGGAGAAGGGTGAGTGCCACACAGTTTGCAGGCACTGCACCACCTGTGGCTTTACCTGCTCCAGTGAAAGCTGCAGCTGGAGCACTGGCTGCTACAAGGGCTCCCCACATCTGTTACTTCAAGGGCAAAGCAATAAAATGAGGACCTAAAGTAAAAAACAAAAATTGTGGAGATAACACAGAGTATGTTAGCACATACTGTCTCAGCTCCCCTTCCCCCTCTGCCTCACTGGTATTGTTTATTTAGACTATGGGCACTCTGAAGAAGGGATACTTCTCCCTATACTTGGGTGCTGATCCCCCAAATTTCATCATGCACCATAAGCCAACGAGGGCAGGCTGTGCTGTTAAACAGGGTCAGACATTTGTCAATGGATAAGCTAGTGAGACTCTCCAAAGGGTTTACTCATTAATTAAGGGATGTTACAAAACAAACTAGTACAGGCCAGCAAGAGCTTGCAAATAAATAAGAAGTACAGTTTGTTCACAAGCTTAAAGATTATTACACTCAGCTGGCTGAAAAGATGGGAAGAAGTTGGCTGGTGCAATGAGGGCAGTGGAAAGCCTTGATTTAAATAAACATAATTTTTTTTTATCCTAATTTGCATTTTTAATAAAGTTAAATCTTAGATTTATAACTTTCTTTCGTATAGAAAGTTATCTAACTGAGCATTGAATTATCAAAATATAGTGACATGCAGCTATATACTGTGACATTTGGTGCATTTCTCTTTGTCAGCAGATAAATAGATACAGCATTAGTATTCTAATTAGTAAAATTAATTATTTGTATCGCTCTTGGCTTGAATGACATTGAGGATCCAGAGACAAGAAAAAAATCCCATTCCAATTAAACAGCACTTTTACCTGGGCCTCCAAAGAGGCTGTCCTGCTTCTCCCCTTCAACTCCCTCCAGTTAGATTAATTGATTAATTTAAAAACTTAAGTTATTGGAGGTTTGAAGCAAACACTCTTAAAGCCACTGGACTTGGGGTTGCAGCTGGAAATCAGCTGCAAGGTTATAGCAGACAGCAGCCTTCACACCCTGGCCTCCAGCTCAGAGGGTTTCCATTTGTCTGCTGAAGGACTTCACCTCATCTCAGATTTAACTCCATCCTTGTCCCTCAAGAAATTCAGACACGGAAGGTGAAATTATGCCACGCAACTCAATGAATTCAAGAACAGCTCCTTCTTGGTTTAATTTAGGTGTTCAAATACAGCTGAAGGACAAATGCACTGCCACATCACCGGGGAAGAGTCTATGTCACAGTTTGAGGATCTGGTCAGAGGCAAAAGGGCTGAGCTGGGGAATCACTGACACTTGAAGTACATCAGGGAGTCACACAGAACTGATAAAACCTCTCCATCTGCCTTATGCCACAGACACTGAAGTTATTCCACGGTTGAAGTGAAAAAAAATGTATTATTTGTAGCCTGTCTATCAAACAGAGCTGACAGCAATTCTTCACAAGACAGTTCAACTCACTCATCAACCTTAAGCCCTCTGCTTTCACTCTGCTGCGGACTCTGGGGTTTCAGTTCTTTGTGGAGATTCTGTCTGTCTCCCAGTCCTATGCCAGACAAGAAGTGTTCCAAGGTTACTTTAAACCAACCTGGACAGTCATCAGAATAGTCCCACAAGGCACTACTGAGAGATTAAAATCAGCTACCACAAGTCACTGAAGAAATCTAAAGGTGACAGTGGAAAAGGCTCAGGGAACATCAGAACAGGGGACTGCAAGAAAGAGAAATACATTGACAATACACTCACATCTCCAACACAGCCTCCTCTGCTGGTCACTCCATCTCAAGAAGGATTTAGAAAAACAATAAAAGGCAGTGAGGATTAAAAGGATGGCTGTAAGTGCCAGCTTCCAGACATATCAGTAGACTGAGGATATCAGAACATGTTCAAAAAATGTGTTTGATGATAGAAATGACAGAGAAAACAACAACTATTCATCATTTTTTCCTGCCAGAGAACTAGTGATCATGCTGTGAAATTATCAGCTAGACAGCGTAAAAGAAAAGTGTTTCTTCCTCTACATTTGCTTGCTGCAAGATACTGCAAGCATAGCTTGGTATTCCAGAGCTTAAAAAAACCTTCAAACAAATTCATGGGGGCTAGGCCAGTGGTGGCTATGACGTGAAGTGGCTGGAGTACAATACCTGGATCCAGCAGTCCAGAGCAGAAGAGGCTATGAAGGGGAAGAACAGCCCCTCATGCTCAGGCAGATTTTGATACATTCCCCACCACGGTGGTTTTGGCTGGGACAGAGTTAATTTTCTCCAGAGGAGCTGTGAGGGCTGTGTTTTAGGTTTTTTGCTGAAAACAGTGTTGATGACACAGGGATGTTTTTGTCATTGCTGAGCAGGGCTTACACAGTGTCAAGGCCTTTTCTGCTCCTCACTCCTCCCCACCAGTGAGGAGGCTGGGGGTGCACAGGGAGGGGACACAGCCAGGACAGCTGACCCCAACCAACCCAAGGGACATTCTGTACCACGTAGCATCACACCCAGTATATACAGCTGGGGGGAGAAGGAGGAAGGGGGAGACATTCAGAGTGATGGCATCTGTCTTCCCAAGTCACCACTATGCATGATGCTTTCCTTGGGATGGAGGAACACCTGTCTCTCCATGAGAAATGGTGAATTAATTCTTTGTTTTGTTTCTGCTTGCATGTGTGGCTTCTGCTTTACCTATTAAACTGTCCTTATCTCAACCCATGAGTTTACTCACTTACACTCCTCTGATTCTCTCCCCCATCCCATAGGGGTAAGTGAATGAGCACTGTGTGGGGATGAGTTGCTGTCTGTGATTTAAACCATGATACCCCTAAATACCAGATTACTGACCAGGATAAGAGAGAATCCTGGGCTGGCAGACATCCATATCTGTACAGGTGTTTATGTACACACACACAGGATCAAACCTTCATATCTAAGGGTGGTCCTAGCCCAGAGGGAGCTGCAGGGTGAGGACATCTTCACCACAGCTTTGGAAAGCAGCTTGCTCATGAGCAGTAGCCCTTTGTGCTGCCTACACCTTGGCAATACAAATCCTTCAGAAAGCATTCCAGCAGCTGGAGGTGTGCTCACCACCCCATCCCAGGCCAGGGGTGAAGCTGTCACTCACTGAGGTGCTCCAGGGATGCTCACCAGCTCTTTCCCTATAGAAAGATGTGATTCCAACAGCCAGCAAAGTTGCAGGAGATGTCTCTTCTCCCAAAGATCCATGCTTTAGCAGAGGCCTGGCCCAGCCACCATTTTCTGGATTCACACCAGGCAAGTTCCTCAACTTCCATCATCCAGCTCCACTAGGAACAGCGGCAAAAACACCTTTGCACACAGCAGTCAAGTCCTCCTTCTCCCCAGACAAGACAGAAAGAAAAAGAGTTAAACATGGGAGGGCATGATGAGAGGAGGGCCTCATGAAGCCTGGCTGGAAAAAGAGTAAAGACTTGCTGTGATAACTTGGGGAAACAGGATGTCACAAGGAGCCAAATGCCCACGCTGTTCCCACACCCTGATGAGATGCTGTCCAGACTCCCCACCCTCCTGAGGTTTGTCTTTATTTTTAACAAGCGCAAAAAAATTCCCAAGGCAACACTGTACTGACAAATATAAATGACTCTGAGTAAGCCCCAAGACTAATTTTCTCTCTAGCTCTCCTCCTCTCAGAGGTAATCTCATACCTTCACAATAACAAGATCAAGACAAAATACATCTCTGGTCTGTCTGCTGGGGGAACAACAAAACACTCTGCATCTCCCAGAAGCATTGCAAACTATTGCAAGGTAGAATATTTTTCTCTTAGTTCCCCTACAGCTCTAAATAAGCCTCTGTTACTTCAAGTAGTAAAAAAGTACTGACAAAATCAATCAAATTGGCCCTGCTATTAGTATTCTCTAGGCCACCATATGTGCTTGAAATATCAATACCCTGAGTAGTCCCACATAAAGATGAGCTACTTTCAAACAACCTTCTCTTGAGTAAATAGAGGAATTTTGCAACTGTTCAAAAATTGTTTCAGTTTAAGAGCTCCACAAATAAGGGAACAATCTCACTAGGTCTTTCATTTAAAGTTCAGAGCACTGAACTTGCCAAGGAAAGGGGATGTCCCATTCCAGCAGTCTATTAGGCAGCCATAAAACCAATGTACCAAATCCAATTCACCACCAAAGGTATCTACCTGAAGAACATACATGTTTTACACATGTAAAATCTTATTCATCTCCTAATCATTCAAACAACAACCAAAATGTTTTAAAACGTGTGGGCACAAATCTGATTCCATACAGTGTTCTGTTTGCATACTTGTAACAAGACTGAAATTGTCCAAATGAATGGTTTCCTCTGAAGACTTGTCCAAAGAAACCTGAAGTCAATGAAAAGATTCCTTTCTACTTAGCAACTTAAGAAGGCTTTAGATTATGTTCCAATATGTGATTGAAACTCAAGAAAATACACATGGTCTCTTTAATTCTTAATCTCCTACAGACACAGTGCATTCAAAGGAATCTAACTGGTCTTCTGCTAATCATGGAGTTAAAAAATCATTCTTACAGCAAATAAAGGACATTAACACTAACCATATTTAAAGATCCCACTGAAATGAACCATAATATTTTTTCCCTTGCCATTTAAGAATCATTTCATTATTAAAAACACTGTGGATGCAAGACTTTGCCCAAACAATTTCTGCAGACTTTATTTCTTTTTTCATTTTTCATTATTTTTTCTCCCCGACATGCTTTAGTCCTATTGGACTAAAATTGGACATTTTGGAAAGTGACTGCTGATTGTAAAAGTGGGAAAATTTCTGTTGCTCAGCTTTGATGACATTAAACGGCACAGAAATGCACAAACACCTGTATGCACAACTTCAGCCTTCAATTAATACTGACTTTGTCATACACTGCTTTTAATGGAGGCATTCCCCTCATTTTTTTCAGCAGCTGAGACACTAGGGGGGAAGAAAAATACCATTGGTCTGAATAAGAGGACAGTTTTCTTAGCCAGCCTGTAAAACACCCAGAGTCTGCTTAAACACAGACTGGGTCCATAAATCGCACTTTCTGCAGGTTTGTGAAAGGCAGAGATAAGTACGTATTTACTGCGAAGCAAACATAGAACAGAAGTAGCAAGAATATTCATAAATTAAATTGTAGGGCCAAAATAACAGGTGTTTGAAGCAGTTGAACTTATGAGTAAAAAAATAAAGCCAAGAGCTCCAGTGCCTTTGTGCCAGCAGTTTCCCACTCTGCAGTGGCTGTGCAATCACGTCTGAGCGTGAAACAGGCGATGAGGGCTTGGGGCAGTGAGGATGTTCCACCAGGTGACACGCAGGAGAGGGAACCAGAATAAAAACATACAAGGAAAGGTGACCCAGGAGACACTAAAGTAGAGAGAAAAGGCAGACAGAGAATTGTTGAGCTCCTTGTCGACATGGATGAAGGTTCAGCTTCATAAAATACATCTGTGTATTCCATACTTCAGGTGCAGACCACATGAAGACAAGAATGTGCTAAGACGACCACATGCCCTCACCATCAAATTCTCCAGGCATCAGCCTTGAACGTTTTGCAAAGATTTGCAAATGCTTTGGTTTCTCTTTGTTTTCTACACTATTTCCTCTTCGTTCTCTCCACTGCTTTGGTTTGTGAAGCCAAAACCTCTTATCAAGCATCAGATTTTTTTTTAAAAAGGCACATTACAAAAGCATTCTTTATTCCTGCATTTGAACAAAGCTGACATTTCACATACATTCATAATACCCATCAGCTAAAAGGGTTTACAGGACAGATACACTCCCCCTGGGCTATCATTTCTGTAATGGATTCTTTACTAAATCTAACATGCCAGTAAGAGACGGATTGTAGACATTCAAACAGCAAAGCCAATTAACCAAACATAACTACTTCCTTTGAAACTTTAATAGATGGTAAAAATTTCCATTTATCTATTTTTATGTGTGAATTGGAAACATATGTGAAACTCACTATTCTTCTGTCATGGAAATTAAGAATGGTATTTTCAGGCTACATCATCAGGAGTCCTGAAGTGAAAAGAGGGCTGTTAGCTTCACTGCTGTGGCAGGTCCCTGGGATTAGATGATACATGACTTTTCATCTCTAATTTTTATTGGAGATGTGCTTTTTACTTTCACAGAAATGCTTCTCTGTAGGAAGGATACATTTACCACCTCTCCACTTGCACCTCCATTTCAGGAGATTTGTAGCCTTATCAGCAGAAGTAAACATCAGTACTTACAAAGACTTCAATATTGAACACATTTCTTAGCATTTCTTAGCTAAGTTTGTTCACCTCAAATTTAAAATTTTCAAATTGCTATGGCACATAAACCCGTACTTTCTGATGTCTATGCTGCTCCTCAAGGACCATTAGAGGTGTAAGGAGGGCTCACACTTTGCCAAAATAACCTAAGGCAAACTAATATTTTAGCTCCTTTCCAGATTCTGCCTGCTTAATCTCAATATAAAGTAAAAAAAATTGGGTCAACCTCACATTTTGCAACTCCTGCTGCCTTTGTTGTTGCAAGAAAGATACCAAATCCTCCCACCTCCTCTGTCCTGTGCAAAACTGACAGGCTCTGAAACACTGAACTTTCAATAGCTTTAATTCTCTCCAAGGAGGTGAGAAATGTGCAGCTAGACACGGGTTTACCTCCACTAAAGCTGAGACCTGTGTTTGCCCCCTCCAGGAAAAGGCAGAGACCTCCATCAGCCCAAGGCACAGAAAGGGTACAACTTCAGAAAAGCAAAGATACAAATATTTTTATTGAAAATTGCTGCTTAGGCACCTTGGTGGTAGCATAAAGGGAAAAATAAAATAAAGAAAATAGTAAAGGGAGAAGGAGAGATGAGAGACAGATTGTGAGGTCTAGAAAAATTAACCTGCAAAGCCACGTAAAAGAGCTTGAAGGAGCAAGAAAAACTACAGAATACATGCAGAGATGCAGTGTGTAAGATTTGATGTTCATATACAGAAGAAAAGGACAGAAAAAACATCATGGGTGCATCAAGCAGAGCTATGTAGTCTGGTCCTCTACCTTCTGCCTGTGCCATGTGTCACTGCCACCACCCCACAGCATCTCTGAACAAAAGGGACACTGGCAGCTCAGGACAGTGACCCTGGAGAGGAAGAGAAGACAAGGAAAGGAGGGGAAAACCAGGGGGTTTTACTATATCAGTTAAGATAAACTGACACAGTGCCACTATTCATCTGCTCTACAGCCAAAACTCCCCAAAGGTTTTCTCACTGCCTCCACCGTGTACTTCCTTGTGGGCACTGGAACTAACATGGTTTAGGGATATTTGAAAGGTAATCTGAACCCAGGAACTCATGTAGCTGAGTTACCTCCAGCCTTCACTGCTGACCATGTCTTCACACAAAACCTGAGGAAAAGGCTGATGTAGTTCAGTCCCCTTCCAAAGGCTAAGTCTTTGTGCATATTTCTCAAAATCCAATATAAAACAGCATGAAAAGGGACATGAGAAGCATTGCAGTCCATATGCCCAAACTGTGAGTTTAGAGATGTCATCTGGGCTATTCACAGCAAGGGGTTTCCATGGCCTCTCCATTCTTGTGCTTTTCAGTCATGTTGATTAATTCAAGTAACCCTCCAAAAAGGAGATAATCACTGTTTCAGACACAATGGTTCTTATTCTCATACTTTCACAGGATTTGAAACTTTCAGACAAACTGATATTATGCTAAAACATACCAGTTAAGGGGAAATAAAAACCACCAAATAAGAACAATGTATAAGGATGTGAAGAAGGCTGCTGCCTCCAAAAGCACTGCATTTAGCAACTGCTCAAAAAACATGCTCTCCTGAAAACTGAAACCAGTCAGCATGCAATAGTGGTTTCTCCAGCAGGTTCAAGAAGTGCCATGCCAAATTCATGGTCCTATCCACAAACTGCTGTTTGCCATCCTCTCTGCTGGGCTGATGACAATACACTGGGTGAAAAGCTACAGCAGGGCCAAAGACAGTGAAGGAATCAGAAAAGATATTCAAGTAGGGAATCATTTCACCCTGTTGATGAAACAACACAAACACTCCTTGTGTTCAGCTGTGTGAACCAACTCCCTGCCTGATTGCAGAAACAGCATATAAGGGACAGTTCAGGTCTGCATGGCCAGCACCACAGCCCCAAACTATTGCTGTTTAATTCTCTGAGCCAGACCCCTAGAAAGTCAGATAAAGGCCTGAACCACATGAAGAAGAGTCAGGAACACAAAGCTGGGAGTGGAAGGAGATCAGTGCCACAGTGACAACCATCTGAGAAGTTTTAAGTGCAATGCAACCAACACCTCAAGTTCTCACATGTGCATTCACTCACACCAGATCAATACACTAAATTTGTTGCAACATGCAAAATTATAATTCCACATTGCAGCACTCAATCTTCTGGAATAGCCATGCCAAGGACCTGGAAAGGAGCCTCGAGCTATGAAATAAGTTGTAACCCCTGAATAAGAAAATGCAAAGCCATCCTACATGCATGAGGCAGTCAGTCTTGCAACCAAACCTAAGGGTCACCACCCTTTTGCACAACTCAAAAAGTAAGTCAAATTCTCAGTCATTTCAGAGTTTTCCCAACTTACTAGTCCCATTTTTTTCTGAGTTTTTTTTCTGCCTTTTTTGTTGTTGTTGTTTTGGTTTTTGTTTGTTTGTTTTGTTTTGGGTTTTTTGTGTTTTGTGGGGGTGTTTTTTGCAGATCTTTGGAACCTTCACAATTTTCTAATTTAGCTACTAAAAATAAGCTTCTTACAAATCTAGGGGTGCTTCCTGATTTTTGTTTTGTTTTGGTTTTTTTACAAAAGGAAGTCTTTAAATATTGAAACACCTGGTATTCTGGATAGCGTTGCCAGATTTAATCTAATTTAGTATGCTGGAACAGCATGCAGTGGAACAAACTACTGAAGGTGCAAAGAACAAGAACATTCAGGCTGGAGTCACCAAAACTCAGAAATAAGAAGGCAGAAACAACAGAAGTGACAAGCAAGAAGTTTTAAAATCAAATTTGTTACTAATACAACAGGGACTGAATATAGAAGGAAAGAGTGTTGTAAAAAAACCTTACATAAATAAACTAAATAATTTGGAAAGGCTGCAGACCTCAAAAAAGAACTCAAACAGCTATGAAATGGGTAGAAAAGTCAATGTATTTAAATGGCCTCCAGGCACAGTAAATACAGCTTGGCTGGGTATGGCACAGGACAAGTCATCCAGAACTGAGATCCATGAAAACACTTAAAAAAAACCCAAACAAACCCCACCAAAAAAAAAAGATCACAGGATTCCCACACTTAAAGTGTGGCCAGCTCCACAGTGTGGACCAAATGTAGCACGCCCAGGAACACAGTGGATTTGAAGTTTTTACGATGTGTCTATGTACGGCTAGCGAGAACATGAAATGAGGGGAAGCCTGGCACAGAAACCCATTCATGAATAAGATGTATTTTTTCTCTAAGCAAGGTTTATACAAGTAAAGCTGCTGCACTTCAGTCTCCCTTCCTGTGTTGATGCAAATCAACACTTAAACATGCCCAGAGGCTCAGCTGAGTCTGTGCTTTGCTCCTTGGCACCAGGCTCAGTTCTCTCTTTGCCCATTGAAGGTCCTGAGGAGTGTCTAATTTTCTAGATTTTGCTCCTCACTTCAACTGTAAGGTCATTGCTCTTGCTGTCAAATCAACCCAGCCTTTGTTCAAGACAGGTACTTTAACTTCTGCAGGATTTCCCACTCCCTCACACAATCCAGGAGACAATCTGTATAAAAGATTTATATCCATCCTTTGTACAGCAAACACAAGGTTATATAAAAGCTGGGATATGCAGAATACAAAGCAGGTGAGAAGTCCACTTTAACTTGTCAGTGACACAATTAACACTGAAAATTCAAGATTATCACTCAGAAGTCTAGTGCTTCAAAAGAAAAGAGAAAAGTTGGCATTTTTCTCAACTGTGGCACAACTTGCAACACTAAGAGAGGTCCTGGCCCCGCTCCATCAATAAGTGTTTGAAGTTGTTTCACCGGGGCCAGATTCCATCCCCTGCATGTTGGCAGTAACAAGACAAGCCTCAGCATGACGGGTGCAGTTTCACAATGGCTTTACATGGATCTTAAATATGAGCTGTCCCACAAGAGGAACCTCCAGTGACTGAAGCTTGGGTGGCAGCAAGGCCATGAGAGAGAGCTGACCTGGGGACCTGGAACACACAACACACAGCATGGACACCGGGAAGCAGTTAGCAGAGCTCAGGTGAGGGAACAGAAATGAGCTGCCAAGACCAGGAGGATGGCAGGAAAAGTTCCGATAGTCTCAACTGCAGTTTCACAACACGTGTCACTGAAGCCAAGCCACCTTGCTGGGCTCTTCCTCCAGCCTCAGCACTTCTGCATTATGCTGGAGTCCACAGCTCCCTTCTGCAGTCACAACTGCTTTCCAGTCTGCTCTGTAAGCTCCATCATGGAAAAAGGAAGCATTTGAGATGGCAACTTTTCTGGAGCATACATTTAACCCATGTGAGTCTATATAATCTGCTTCTGGCACAGCATCACACAATTCAGTGCAACCACAGAGAGATGCACTGCAGCACAGGGATGGGCTTTGCTCATGCAATTCTCTTACCAAAGCCAACACACAACTCAATTACATGCTAATACTCTCAAAATAGTATATATGTTTTATTCTTTTTATTATTGTAACAAAGACATATAGCACTTTCTGATCTTTGGACTGTAACTTGCCTTACACAAAATTCCAGTTCTGGAGAACCATGTAACTGAATTAGAACTGAGAGACACAGAACTGTCCTTGGGTTGCAAAGGAAAAACTTTTAAAACACTATAAGGGAGGGAATACATGTCACATAGCTTTCATCACCTAGCATGTGTAACTGGAAGCGAAGCTAGTATCCCTGTAGTAAGTGAGGAAGGAGAGTGGCATCTCCCAAAAATCACTCGGTCTGTTTCTCTCTGCTGCTGATCCTGAGAGAAGAGATGCTCAGCACAGCCTAAATGCCTAATGCAATGCCTAAAATCCTCTCTAAAGGTCTGAACACACGAGAGAAAGGGGCTAACAAAAGCAAAATCACAAGCACCCTTCTCTGCCTATTACCTCTAATGCTCAGAATTAGAAATTAAGATTTTGGGGGTGGCAAAGATCTCTACACAATGAGTTAAAAATTACTGAAAGATACAAACAATTCATTTAGAAAATATTTATTTTATAATTACAAGGAATAATAAAAAAGAGGAAAAGGGAGAATGGTTTATCTTTTCAACCAAAAGCCTAGAACAATTACTTAACACTCCTTTAAGGGCAAAAATCTGTATTCCAGACATTACTCCTCAAATTAAAGTCTATCCAGAAGCCTGGGCTGCGGTTTGGCTGCCCAACAAGGACTGAAACTACCCAGGAGACAGACTTCTTGGGCAGTTGTGGTACAGGGACAGTAGCAGTGGGGCATTTTCCTTCCTGCCCCACAGGATAGGAAAACATCAGTGCCAGCATCCCAGCCACAATCCAGCTTCATACTGTGCTGGTCAGAGATCCTCTGCCTCAGAGGGAAAACCACACCAGGACCCTACACACCAAGGCATCAAGATCTGTTGTTATCTCTACAGCATGAACAACAAAAACCATGACCCAAAAGCAAACACGCCACACCAGGTCTAAAAAGACAGGTTTCACTTGGCTTTATTTGCTGAAGCCCAGCCCAATACCACAGAGAAGCAGAGAAGGATCAGCAAAAGGGAGCTAGAGGAACAAAGAATGGACTTTGGCTCCAGCACAAAGCTTTTCCAGCACTCAGTTTTTAATTAGTGTTATTGGACAATAATTATACTGCCTACCCTGGGAGCCAGATGCTTGGGCCCACCTCTCACAGTCCATCACCACTGCTGCAAAAAAATAGGCATTTGGAGGTGATGTACACATTTTCTGTAGGATTCAGCTCCATGGCTGCCCACATCCCAGGCCTGGCTGCACATCATTAACTGAGTTATAAGGAACTGGAGCACAACTAGTGTGCACAGAAATCAGACCACGCTCCCTACATGACAGATAAGGTGTGAAAAACATTTCCCCTGGTGATGGGAGCACTCCACACTTGGCTACAGAGGCTCAGCCCCATTAACCTCAGCAGTTTACAAAGCACCAGGCTGAGTGGCAAGGACAGACAGTGGGGATCCCAAACTGCAGCATTTGAGCAGTGCTCTGGATAGCAATGGCTTTTAAGCACCTTCCTCTTCCTACTCTTCCTCTGATGCATTATTGAGATAAAGCCAAAGGAGCCATGCAAACGACACTGGCAAAGCTGGAACTACAGTCCCAGACACCCCACCTCTGCTGCTGAGGATAAAAGGTGCTGCAAGCTACACCACACTCAGCAAGAACAGTGAATAAGTCTTGGGCCAGCGGAAGTAACTCAAGTCTGAGTTTACTTACAAGCAGTAACAATACCAAGCGCTTGAATAGTATCAGCGTAAGGCATCATATAAATGAAAAGGGCAGAATTAGACTCTTTACATAATTCCAGATCTCCTCCGAAATTTCACAAGGGCACACCTTCTGAAGTAACAATGGCAGACATTGTTACTGGCTTTTGTAAGTTTTAACTTGTTCCCACAAGAGGCATTCCCACTAAACACTTGAAGATTTAAGTTGCCAAGGAAAGAAAAAACCAGCAGCGGCTTTGCTGGGCACTAATGCAGCTCTGCACCACTCAGAGCACTGGGGAAGTGAAGCAGCTCTAAGCCTCCAACCAGATCAGAAAACTTCTGCAAAGCAAGCTGGGGAGTCTTGTGACACAGATGAAGTACCTCACAGCCAACATCAAACTCTGGCTGGTAAAGACTTAAGCTGTTTCACTGCCTGCTCCACGGTTCCCTCTGTAGTAGCATTTGAACAGGGACACAGAGGAGCCACTTGTCTCTCTTCTGCTGCCCAACAAGCTGCAAACAGCTGGCTCTGCTGGTCAGAACCATTTTGCCCATTCCCTCAGAAAGAAGAGGGATGTTTGTGCTGGGGACACAAAGGCTGATCTGTTCAGAGCTGGCCGCAGCACTGGCTGACACAGGCTGGCGTCAACGGGGGAAGGGTACAAACACAAGGCTTGTCCCATTTCCCCGAAGACTGTTCCTAGCAAATGTCATTATTTCAAAACATTGCACTTTGAGAATACTTGTGTGAAGTGCTCATGGAAATCTCAACCGTCTAAATTGGAGTTTAATTTGTATATTCAACATTGCCACTCTTTAAAAAGAAGTTAAACACGGCTACATGTTTCCTAGCAGAAAAAGCTCTGATCTGCAAAACGCTGCTTCCCTCCTTGGCCATTGCTACCATTTGCTTGTTTGTTTTGGTGCAGCATAGAGAGGGAGGGAGGGAGGGAGGAATGATAATAAAAACATGAACATTTTTTCTCCTCACCTTGAACAGGGACAGGCTCAACAGCAAGCAGCTTTATATAGTACAATCAGCACTGGCATGCCCACAGGAGAAAGAAAACAAAGGCATGGCTCTTCTTCTTGTACAACCTTACCCAAACTTAGCCTTAATGAAATCAACATGAAATACATTATATATGCAAAGGTCATCCTCATCTGTGTAGTTACAGGATCAGAACATCGACAGAGGAACCTATACACACTAAACCTCAGCCTACACATACACTGCAGAGCAGTTTGGGGCATTCTGCCTGGCCTCGCTGCCTGCTCACCCTGCTTCAGCCTGCAAAGTGGAGTATTTTTGTTTGCAGGGCCTCCCTTACTTTCAGGAAGTACCTGTGTGTAGAAACCACGGATCCAGCTGGAAGGAAAGCTGGCCTGAGGGAGGCTGACAGTGCCTCCCAGGCTCCATCCCCTCCCCTTCCAACCATACCAAACAGGGACATGGTGGAAGGTGGTTCTGGGACAGAAGCATGTCCAAAATATTGCAAAGGACCTGGGAAAGGGTCTGGAGCAGGAGTCTTATGGTGAGCAACTGAGGGAGCTGGGGACACTCAGCCTGGAGAAAAGGAGGCTCAAGGGAGACCTTATTTCTCTCTACAACAAAAGGAGTTTGTAGCAAGATGGGGGCCAATCTTTCATGTCAAGTAACAGGACAAAAAGTGATGACTTGAGGTTGTACCAGGAGAGGTTTAGATTTGATAGTATGAAAAATTTCTACACAGAAAGGGGGTTATCAAGCACTGAAACACACTGCCCAGGCAAGTGGTGGAGTCACCACCCCGAACATGTTTAAAGATATGTGGATGTGGAATGTAGGGATGGTTTAGTGGTGAATTTGGCATCGCTGGGTTAACAGTTGGACTCAATGATCTTTTTAGTCTTTTCTAACCTAAACAGTTCTGTGACTCTGTAAACCACTCCCATGCCCAGAGCAAGCAGGCTAACAGGCCCTCTGTTCTCCAGCCTCCTTGGCCACTGTGGCTCACACACACACGTGTCCTCCAGCAGGGCTATACAGAGGGTTCAAGCTGTACCACAGCAGTCCTTCCACCAGAACTGACCCCCAAAGGAGTCAATGCCAGGGGCATTGCAGCTGAAGTGCTGTTAAATCAGATCTACTTTTTGTTTTTCTATTATTTATAAAGGAAATAACATCAAAACACATAGCATTATTATTGCAGAGCTGTGTCTCATTTGACTTTTCAGAATCAGTTATTATATTTTGACTGGGTACTCTTCATGTAATGCTGTGAGAGATTTCTTTGTAGCACCCTCCAAAACTATGATTACAGGTTTAACATTATGGCTTAGCTTCAACTCTCCATGTTTTCTAATGATGCCTATATTTAAAAGAAAAAAAAAAACCACAAGGTAATTGTGTTTCATTCCAGGCCTGGAGATCTCAGGGCTTTTGAGGTAACCCAAATTCCCCTGAGATATCAGGCACAAAATACAGAGTTGTAGCTTTAACCTTCTTGTGATGATACCAAAACTTTTCAATCACTTTTAAACTGGTCACAAATTTGCACCTCCTTAGAGACAAAGCAAACCATCAGACCTGGCTGTTGGCCAGGCAGCCATCAGCAGCTGATGGAGCTTGTCCCAAGCACTGCTCATCCCCAGCAGGGATCTGCCAGCGTTCACACACACAAAGCAGCCAGCCAGGATAAAGTCAGCAAGACAAGGGTTTGATTTGTGCAATTACTTGTTCAGCTACAACTGCAGGTTTTCCTGCATAATCAGACTGATAAACATCAATTTTTTTCTGGTGTTGCCTTGCATCCCAAATGACGCAGTCAGAAGTCAGAAGGAAGGCAAATGATACCCAGAAAACCCAGTGGAGAGAGGAGCATTGTGTTGTTAGGTCAGGGGCAAGCCATGCAGAAACTTTGGGCTTGGTGTACTCTGCAAACCCAGAATACCTCTGATGACTGTCACAGTCTGGTACTATATACTGCAATGGCATCAAGGCAGTTACAAGCTCAAATTTCTCCTGGAAAATCATCTAGGCATGGACAGTTCTATAGAGAGGGCATGAGGGCACTTGCAAACCTCCTGTTCAAATGGAAAGGGGTCAAATCTCTGCTGGGTGCAGCTTTTTAGAGAAAAGAAAAATACCAACAAAAAAACAATACTTCATAAACCAGCTTCCACCTGAAACTATAGTTTTGTCGTCTCCACAAACAGCAACTGCGTTCTGCTCCAGGGAAACATCATTTTTAATGTGTTGCTGCTCTTGAAGAGGTCAGGGCTTAGATCTGAACAAGAAAGAAGACCTGAAACATCCTTTGAAAAGCTGTTGATCCAGTATCTGTCACTCAGGAATTTAAGAAAAAGCAGAGAGGTTCGTAGAAGAAACCCTTTGATTCTTTCTAATTTGAAACAAGTACCCACAACTTAAGCACTTATGTGACTGTGCAGGGTTATTCAACCTTCGTGATTAGCACAGAACCGTAAATAAAGAAACAACAATTGTTTAATCAATTATTATTGCACAAAATGAGTGAACTTGGAGACTGAACTGCTGCCACATGTATTTTACAAAGATTTTGCTCATCAGTCTTTGAAGCAGCGGGAAGGGAGGAGGGACAGCCTGACAGGGTTGGGGAGGCAGAGTATGGAGCCAGATGTGCTAAGCACAGTGAAGCACCACAGTAACAGAGACTCCATGGACAGCTCGGGGCAGAAAGGCAGCCCAGAGAGTCACACAGTCAGGACCAAAGAGCTGTCCATACTGTTTTAAAGGGGAATTAATAGAGTAGGGATTGGGGAAAAGATAAAGCTGTATCAGCATCCTTTTTTTCCCCATCAGTGATTTATGTCATTGTTGCTTGCTAAAAAAATATTTTGGGAATTAATGGCAGAATTCATGTCAGCTTGAAGACAAGGCGGCTTTCACTCTCCCAGCTCCTGCTCCATGTTCACTCCCCTTCCTGGCACTCTAGCAGAGGGCAGGTTGTCCCCACCAGCCAGGCCATCACTGTCTCACCACCAGAGGCTCAGCCAGAGACAACTGCCCAGAGACAGCAGGATCTGGGTGGGAAATACAGACCCCAAGAAAAACCAAAACTACAGGTGCAGCCTCCTGTAAAGCACTTCAGCAAATGAATCAACCCCACAACTCCTTCAGTGCAGGTATAATCAAGACTCTATTTATTTCTGTTAATCTACATTGCATTGACAACAAACAAATTCTGTCTTGGATATGAGCAAGCACATGTACAACATGTATGCAAGCTGTGTGTGCCCACCTGCACCTTGTGCCTATGTAATACAGACATTTAGACAGACAGACATTTACAGCTGTGCCCACACCAGGGCTAGGTCAGCTCTGGAATGTAACAGCTACACTTTAAGGCATTCCTAAACCAACATCAGCCAATGCAAAAGTGGACAGAAAGAAAGCAAAAAGAAAATAAAGAAACTAAATAATGTATTTCATATTCCCTCATAGAAATAATTTCCCAGCCTTTATGTTTTCATGAACTTGATTCCTTCACATACAGAGTTCTACATTTCTACATGAAGTCTTTAATACAGCAAAAGCTAAAAAGGTAGTGAGGCCAACTTAATTTACAGCTGCATTGAGAAGATATTAAAATTACACCTAAAAGAGCTATGTTATGGAAGTTTTAGAGACTTCAGAAGCCTCTTCCTCATTTCCTCCTGTATTCAAGGTTTCCACTGTGAGTTTCAGAGAAACAAGGAAGCATGCCCCCAGAAGTATGACTAACTGAGAAGATCAAATGTAAATGTCTTACAGGAATTCATATAATGTATCACTTGTGACTTCTCTACTGGAAGTGTATCTGTCTTGGCTCATACCAAATATACACCCTTATCCACTCCATACACTGTGCATATTGATAGAAAAGTAACAGAACAAAGTGATTAAGGAAAAGAGCATACCTAAATTTTCCAAAGAACTGAATAAATATCTGCACTTACTGAAACTAACTGTATTTTAACAAAATGGGAACAAAGTACTACATTGAGTTGGTCAAAACCTTTTGGCTATGAGAATTTCCTGAGATAAATGTGAGCGACTGCAAAGATTTTCTATGAGGAGATGGTACATTAGGTAATTCTCTGCTCATCCACACAGAAAATTCTACTTATAAAGGTTTTAAACGCAAGTTCAAATCAGCCTTTTGAAAGAAATTTGATTAACTTTTAGATATAAACTGGCATCTCAAATTGAAACATCATAAAAATTCCCACAGAAACCTGTGTGTTTTCAAGTTAGCCCTTCCTTTCCTCTCTCAAAAACCAAAAGGTGTTTGTTCCCCAGTCTTTTGTAAAGAGAGTGAACCCTGAAACTTCTCTATGGTCTTAATACTATCTATGCACATAGACAAAAAGCTCTGGCAGTACTTGAATGAAAATTCAAGCATTAAATACTAATATTTCATGGTATGCCTAGCAGAAAAGTTCAATATATATATAAAACAAGATCAACACAGAATGATGCTAGCAATGCAGTCCAAACACAGGCAAAGACCAGAATCAACGTCAGTTTATTTTTATGGGGTGTAATTTATAATATGCTCAGACTCCCTATTTATTTCCTCAAGACTTCAGAAAAAAAGTGCTGCTCTTTTGATAATCTATCCCACATATTTATTAAAATAGATAGAGTGAAAGAGAAACATCAAACCGTCAGACGATAATTTTTAGTTTCAGGGATATTTTATATGCCATCTCTTAGAACTTCAATTTATGACTCTCCTTAATGGAGACTTTCAGGGTTGATTTTAACATGGTAAGTGGAAATTCCACTGGTTTGTTACTGCAACGCTTTCTTTATGACCTGTCCCCACATACCACCTAGGTCTGGCTTATTTATACAGGCAGCTGTTTGCTGAACAGGAAGCTTCTTAAAACTAGTTGCTTTCACTTGCATTCTTCCTGTATTGAAATGTTATTTGCTTTTATGGCTGTTTTTGGCCTGACACTTCTCCAGCATCTCACAAACATGAAGAAGACTGAAGTTATCATGAGGTTTTTTACCTCTTTCAAGGCAGAAATAGAGACTTCCTCCCCAGAGCTAGATGAGAGCTGTGTCTTACAAACATCCCAAAGCATCAGCCTACAACCCAACCACTATTCCTGCAAAGAAAAGGGTAACAAAAGCCATGGGAGCAACAGTAGCTTCAAGCTTATTAGCTGAGACATCTGCAGCACCTTTAGGTCTTTCATCAGGTTTAAGTGTTGCTTGTGTCACTCCTCGCCATTGTGCTCAGGACTTCAAAAATTTGAGCTATGTTAACTGTTTGACTGGCCATTTACCTAAGCTTCTAAAATCTAGAAGAGTCTAATTTGGGCAAAATACAGTAATAACACCTGGAGCTCTTAATGAAGAGCCTGTTGTCATCACCTAATTCATTCCATCTTGAAGCTTGCTTCTCTCCTCTTGCATAAGCACATCTTCCTGACCTTATCATGACAGACCTCACCAACAGCCACATCCCCAGCTCTGGAAGAGCCTTCCCAGTGGTGAGATACAGAGGAAGATACACAGAACACTTAAGGTTGGAAGGGACCACGGGTGGGGTACCCGGTCCAACCTCCCTCCCTAGAGCACATTGCACAGGGGTACACCCAGACTGCTCTTGAGTATCTCCAGTGAGGGAGACTCCACAACCTCTCCAGTGTTGAGCTAGAACAGCCCACCACGACATGCTAAAAGCACAGAGACCCAGTGGGTAACAGGCATCAGCTCAGCCTCTCCACACCTGGCAAGGCCCCAGCAGCCTAAAGTTGCCATGCTGGCTCTAAGCACATGTGAAGGTCAAGCACCAAACAAGGAGTACCTGTTGATGGGACTGTTCATTACATAAGTATGTATATAAATACATCTTTATGGTCTGTGTCTCTCTGCCCAAGTGTATATTTATGTGGTAGGAATCCTGCTGGGTCTCTGCAGACACTTCTCCATCCCAGCCACCCATCACTGATGGAAGAGGAGACTGGGCACTAGGAGAGTCTATCACTGCATGAGACAGGACAAGTAGGTTAAAAGGCACAGGTAGTTGCCAAGAATAATGTGTTCTTTGGAAAACAACTGTAATTTGGAAGCCTTTTTTTCTGTTCACAGAATCCTCCACAGAAACAAACCCCAACCAAATAAACAAAAACCCAAATCCAACCTCGCCCCCCACAAAAACAACAACAAACCCAAATAAAAACTCCCAAACAAGACAAAATAAATCAAAAACCTCACAAAGAAATCAAGCCACAGGTACCGAAGACAAATCCTGCTCACCTTATTCCTGGAAAATACTTCTGAACATCCAATACCTAAATACCTCCCTTGGCTTCACATCAGCAAGAGGAGGATCTGTCTGGCTTTTACCTGGGAAGATTAAGACCAAAGGGAAGCTGCCTGCTATAAAGGAAATCACACCTGCCACGACAATCCTGCCAGTCTCTCTGCTAGCTTTGTCTTTCCAGGCTGTTTCATGGGAACTAAAGCCCAAAGCCCAGGATAAACAGATTAAACTTTCACTGTCTGAGTTAAAACTATTAGCTTAAAGCAGCCTCATAAGATAACTCTAAACCTCTCCAGCACCTTCACACAGCTGTCTCTTGCTCCCCTTGCAGAATCAGAGCCAATGGCAGTTTAAACACATCAGTATAGCAAATCATCCCGGAAATAGCTTGAAATATTCTTGAAATAATTCAGACTAAAGTGGAAATAGGTTATTTCCATGGTGTAGCTTTTCCACGCTCTCTCACAACTTCTTGATTATGTTAAAAGCCAAAATAGATACTGCACCAGCTGTATATGCCTATGGCAAATGGAACATAAAGTTTAATTAATGGTCCCATTTCCCTGAAAGGGCACATGAGGCTGATAAATATTCCCAAGAGGTCACGTTACTTGTTGAAGTAAATCAGGTAAGTTGCGTCTCCTTTGCCAGAAAAGAATTTATATTCTGATACTGGGTTTTTACATTTTATTATCTTATGATATAGTTCTAGCTTTCTGATACTTGGAAAAAAATTGTTTCTCAGGTATCTGCACCGTATCAGGAATATACCGATTTTCAGTCTGCCGTTGAAGTGAACAGAAGCTGTTCATACAGATGCACACACACATTACTCACCTGTGTGCTGCCTTGAAGCTGCCTCACTGCTCAAATACATGTCATATTCAGAAGGAAATATCCCAGAGCTTTAGTTCTGATGACTTCTAGAGCTATGCCAACAAGCACAACTTCCAACAGTTCAGCAAAAACCTGTGTATCATTTTCAGGAGTGTGCTGTATGTTAATAATTTGTAATCAGAGACAGTTTCTCCACAATCTATTATTCTGGCTCATTTCCTTACAATTAAAAACTCCATTTTACCCAACAGCACAATACAGATGTGCTGCTTTGACAGTGACCTACTTTGTTGTGCCCTTAGCATACGTGCAACTAAGCTGTAACCAGTTCACTAGTTCAAGTTCTAGACAGACAAAATTAAAGCCAGGCTGTAACAGGAGTATACAGTAGCAGCAGTCAGAAATCCATATCTGCCAGAGAGTTATGTGGAAATTATGTCCCTTAATTGAATTTATGTTAAGGAACAAACTTAACCTAACAGCGAGGCAATACCTAGTGTTGAAGCAATCTGATGAACTAGTCACAGCTGATTAAACCTTTTTTAAGCAAGTTTATTAATTTATGTTCTGGAAAAAATTATGTTTTGAGTGCTAATTGGATGATGAACAAACCAGTTCTGTCTTTTCCAACTTCCCCCACAAGCAAACTTCTGTGTCCTAGTTCACTACTCAGTTTTGCTGGACTCTGAGATGTTGCAAGTTGCTGGATTAATTTCAATTAATCCTCTCTCCCACAAGTGCAAGGTTAAGAAGGCTGAGCTATTAACCATCTTTTAAAGCACAAAGATGTGGTCTCATAGAACAGCTTTCCTGGTCCTGCAAAATAGCAGCTGACACACTTATTTCAGAGCATGAAGGAGGCTCACAACACATCTTCCAACATGTAGCATGAATAACAAGGAGTACTCCACGCTTTCTACACACTTTGCAGTTTCTCACAGACTTCTCTAGCCCAAATCAGCCATGTCTCACCTTGAACATCTTCAAACTGCCTCCTTGCTTTCAGTGACACTCCTCAAAGCATATACCAAATGCTGCCACTCCCCTGATGCTCCTTCCCATCTTTACAGCAAACTTCGTGCCTCTGCCAAAACAAGTCGAGTCTTAACTCTTTCCCAATCTGCCGTAACAGCACAGTGCTCTCCCTGATTGCTCTAAGAACAGATGTCCTGCTAAGGACCCTTAGCACAGGCACACCTTATGCTGGCAGAAGTATTTTTCTGCACTCGAGAGTTTAAGGTTTGGAGAGGTGACGTTGATTTGAGTGCAGCCCACTTCACACCAGCTACAGCTGCTGTAATGACACCAGTGTGGGGCTGAGAGGGGCTAAAAGAACCTGGCCACCTCCACCCACCATGCCAAGGCCAGCAAAGCTGTGTTCTATGGACTACTCACAAACTCTATATGATAAATAGTTAAAGGACTTTCTGTACATTCTAGAAATACTGCTACCATCCCTTCTTCACCAACTATTTTTCTGTGATGCTTGAGGAATTGTTTCAGCCTTGGAAAGACAGAGTCTTCCATGCTGTACTGGGACAGCTTTGTTCCCATCACATTTTGTTCACTTATGCCATTGCTCTCTTGAACTACTGTTTCCTCCAATTTCCCTTCTACTGAAGTAGCTGTACCAATTCTAACAAGTAGCCATGGCAACATAATCTTGCAGAATAAAGGACAAAATAATCCTATGATCAGAAATCTAAATAAGAAAAATGGAATGGAAGTAATGTGCTCTTAAAGCCTGAAAACAGAGTGACTACTGTACAGGTTACAAATAGAGCGAACTCTCTAATACTTATGAACTCTGAATGAAAACAAACAGATGCTATATTTACAGCCAAATTTAAAGATACATTACTAGCAGGGCAAGTTCCACACCATGTATTATAAAAATAGTGAGACTAAAGAGAATAAAAGAAAGTTAAAATGCATTCCTAGCTCACACCTAAAATCAACAATCAATTGGGATCAGCACCTGAGCTGGGCTGCCCCAAGTCCAAACTGGTTTGAATTCTGGGCTCTCAGCTCCCTCAGGACAGACATTCAGTGAGCATCTCTGACCCAAACCCAGAGGGCAGCAGGGGTGGGGAGAGTCCAGTACCCTTGGCATCACCTGTATGAAAATGGTGTCCTGAGAGAGTGGAAATGTCCTTCAGTGATAAGGCACCTGCCCTAGCAAAATTAAGGCACAAACATTGTTTCATTAACCATAGCAGAAGCCTTCAGCTTTCAAATTTACTCTCACGGTTTAAAGATTCTTTAAAGAGTTACACCAAGATTTAAATTTAATTTTCACTAAGAAATTACTACTGGGATTTTAGAACACACTTTTTTTATTCTTTTCTAATGATACTTAACATGTATAATCTGTACGTGCAATTGAATCCCAGGTCTTTGGACACATTTAATCTTCTAAGCACCCTTAAGGAGATGGTAGTAATGGCTTCTATAGGGATTTGTATATGATTCCCAGGGTGGGTGGGCTGACAGAGCACCCTGCACTTGGTCCAAATAAATCCAGAAATGTGTTGCCCACAGCTGCTTTATTCTCTTTAGAGTAACTGAGACAGAGGACTCATACAAGAATTACTGCAAAGAGGATGTACTGATTTTTATCTGTGAAAGGTGATACAGGCTGTCTGGACTGCTAAATTAGCCTGTAATCTGATCTAATCAATGAGAAACACATCAAGTGTTGCCACTGAACCTTCCCCATCAGCTGCAGGCAGCTGAAACAATCAAAACTTAGATCCTCAGGAACTGCTTAGACCTGGAACTCTTAGAATAAGATTACCTGCTCCTTTCAATTTCACTTCCAAACTGATGTGTGCCAAAGGCAGCTACATGAGTCATGAAACGTACAGCTTATAAATATAAGGCATTTCACTAACTGCATATTTGCTGGTACAAACCCCAACTGCCCCCGCCCCCCCCAAAAAAAAAATTAATTGTTTTGTCTATACATATACTGGAAATATAAAGAATAACTATGCACCCTGACCTGACTGTAGTAACTAGTTATGTCACACACACATTTATTAAGTGCCCTGTGCCTCATTTTTCTCTATACTTGCAAGAGACACACTTTTTGGATAAATACTGTATTTTGTTATCCTCAGAAATCTCCTGTTGTCACTGCTTTACTGAGAGAAACACAAAAACATAGATAAGATCAAAAACTACAGCCAACGAGAAGCCCATACCTATTTTACACTATTTCAACATGTAATTCACACAGATAGGATTGCTTTACTTCATCCAGAGGAAATTAAAAAAGGGTAGGAAGCGGAGAATCACCACAATTCTTACAGAAATACTGTCTGAACAATAATACATGTTACTACAGTACAGACTGCATTGTGCTTATTCTTACATAACTTTAAAGCTGTGTATTAGTCCCAAGGCAGAGGACGACTCCAGTCTACTGTCCATATGCTAAAATTCACTAGGCAGGGGGCTGCTTCTCTGTGGGAAATTTCTGCAGACCCAGGGATGCAGCCACTTCTCCACAGACCTTGCAATTGTGTTAATTTGGAATCATTCAAAACCAATAAAACTCTAACAATACTAAGAAGAAGCTCCTTTTCCCAGTACTACCTTCCACCACCACCACTACTAGCTCACCCACACACATTAAACAACTTAGAGAAAAATACCCTGCAGAAAGCTAGTGAAAGTCACCAATGCAGGGGTTTTTTCTTCACATCCCAATACAGCATCATGCAGGAGGGTCCTGTTTGACATTAGCACAAGCTATTTCAAGTTTTCATTTTTTTCACTGAACACATAGAGAATACAAGTAAAGCACAACCAGCTTGGTTATAGAGCATGCCAAGGAATTGCTCTTTTCCAGGATGCTACTGCTCTTTTCCAGGATGCTTTGATAAAAACAAACACCTTTGGTGTTTTGAGAGTCACTTGAATGTAATATGCTTCACACAGGACGAGAAGGGCTGCTTGATTTTCCAAACTGCTTATTTAAGAAGTCCAAATTTATGCGGAACCACAAGGAAATTATATGTACAAACAATAGCTGTCAGGATAATTTTAGCTTCCTTCCACACCTGCTAATATGTATTGTACAAGGAGGCTGCCTTGTCTCTCATGCAGGGAAATTCTCTCTGCCCCTGAATGCTGGTGAGAAGCTCCATCCTGCCGTTCTGAACACCTGAGAAGCCACCCAGGGCTGACAAGCCCAGCACCAGGGCTACCCCCACCCCTGCTCCCTCTGCCTACTTTGCTCCCCACACACCCACCTAGGCTGTGATGGACAGCTCACAGGAAATTAAACTCTGCAGGCAGAAGTGGTCCATCCCTACGGATGAGGAGACAGAATGATTTCTAAGGGCTCAAGTCCTTCCTTCTCATCACCTCCCTCTCCTCTTGAGCCTTTTGCCTTACAGCTCCTCTTAAAGCAGTATCACCTGTTGCCTTATTTCCCTTCTGTTTATCAAATTCTACTGGATTTAAGGCACCCTGGCCAACTACACAGACCACACCTTTAAGAATGAACTTCAGCTTTATAGATAAATGATACAAGTGTCAGCAATGGAAAATGAGAAGACAGAAGAACCCAGCATGGCTATTAAATTTGTCAGAGTAGGACCCCTCCTACTGGGTTTTACAGCTGCTGCAGCTACACCACCCCTGACCCTTCAGCAAATCTCTCTTTCCACCAGCTCAGAGACAGTGACCAATGCAGGAAAAGGGGCAAGTGTTAAAATGAAGCATTGCATGACCCCTTCTCTTCACACACCTCTCTCCTCCTGCCACCCACCCAGGTGCCAGCCCTGCCTCCCACACTGGATACAGAGGCCTGGGGAGGGATTTTCCACTCCCTTCCTCCCTGCACAGGAATGCAGGAGAGACTTCAGTTTAGTGCTGAGCTGGTAAATGCCTCATTTCACTGAGCAAGCAGTTTTAGGCAGGACACTATATAACAGGCAGGCTCCAGCACTCTAGTATTGGGTGTATCGAGCCACATTTTCCCTACCATAACCTCTGGGAAATACTCAGACCCTTTCCAGGAATGCACAGTGCATTGGGCAATACTCAGAGCCCTGCTGCACCATGAAATGTGTTTCTTGTACTTTACACCTTGCCATGCCTTTGTAAATTCAGCTTTCCTGGACTAAAAGTCACAAGCAAATCTCAGAATCTCCCTAAAATGTAAATCTTATATTTTGACCCTAGAAACACATACTGGCTTTGCTCAGTGAATTGGAGAAAGAATCTAGAGAGGAGCTGCACAAAGGTCTTGCCCTGCCCCATCACAGACTGCTTTTTGCCACATATAACTCTGTAAGAAGTCAGGAAATGGCAAAATCCTATAGTCTGTAAGAAAAGGAAAATCAAGTGTTGCCCTTTTATACTTTAAAAGAGTAAGAAGAACTTTTGGATTTTCATTCCTTTAGTAATAAAAATACCATCTTAGACTCTGCTGCTGAAGAATGAGCTTCAAAGTGGGGAACAGAATTGCAGAGAATTGTTCTAAGCTGCCTGTTTTCACAAGCCATCCTCATGGAGTGGGTCCCTGCTGAAGGCAGCAGCCCTCCCAGGCAATGCTGAAGCCAACGTTTGGTTTGGTTACTCTGCTGAAATAGCAACAGAAAGGCAGGACAAAATACTGAGTGCAGTGTCAGAGTATTTCAACTCTACGTACAGATCACTACTGAAATATACTCTCATTTCGCAAATTACAAATTCAATTGCAGAAACAACTACTGAGGCACCTCAGCATGGAGCAAGAAATAAGAAATGCAAGAGAGCTGTGATGTCAAAAGGAGTGAAGCAGGGTGCTTAGAGTCCCCACTGAAACAGCTTCACCTTCACTCCTAGCCCAGAAGGAAACAGGGATTTTTAAGGCTCGTGCAGCAGCACCGTGCTCAGGTGCTGCTGCTGCAGGAACTACACAGAGGGAAGGCGACTGCTGCAAGCACTACGTACATTACTCATTAGGTCAAAGCAAAGCTCAGCCACTGCCTGGCCTGCACCCCAGAAAGCCCTTAAACTCCATAAACAAATCAGTGATAAAATTTAGATGCAACAGCCCCACTTCAGACTGCCCAGAGAAGTTCTTATGAATACTTCAGAGGTGTATCTGTAATCAATTCAGCTGCAGTGAGGGAAGGCAAGATGCACTTTGGTCCTGCAGGTATTGCAGGACACAGGGGCAGAGGAGACACAATTGTTCTCAGCTTCTTAAATCCTCATGGAGCACTAACTCCTCCAGTTTTCACTGTCACAAGGACAAGAGGGGACAGTCTCAAGCTGCATCAAGGGAAATAAAGGTTGGATATTAGGAAAAGGTTTTTCACGGAAAGAATGATAAAGTACTGGAATGGCCTGCCCGGTGGAGTCACCATCCCTGGATGTGTTTAAAAAAAGACTGGATGTGGCACTTGGTGCCATGGTCTAGTTGAGGTGTTAGAACATGGATTGGACTCGATGATTTTAAAAGTCACTTCCAACCTAGAAATTCTGTGATTCTGTGAACAAAGGAGTTTCTCAGCACACACTGCTGTGTAATACGTTTCTCACCTTCTCTCCCTTTCAAACTTTTTCTGTAACTTTACGCCACAGTCGGCTGCTCACAGCTGATCCTCAGCTGCACAGCCCAGCCAGCAGCAGCATTTCCTTCGCTCCTCAAAATAACCACCAGAAAAACACACGTGAAGAAATACGCGGTACCGAGAGGGCTACAGGTACAGCCAGGTGGGAGTGCCCGCGGCTCGCAGGGAAGCGATGGCACAGGGGAAGGCAGCGCTGCAGCATGCCTCAAATGCCATTGACCTCCGGTTAAATGAACTTGTGGGCAAATATGTAATCACTTTATCACACATACGCCAAGGGCAGTTCTGAAGCTGTTCATTCTCTCAGGTGGAGCAAGTAAATTAGTCCTTGGGAAAAGACAGGAATTAAACGTTTGTGCACGCCCCTCTCCTCATGAACTCTCGTCTAGGGGAACCGGGCTCTGCTTTCCTACTTGCTCTCCCCGAACATCCGTCCCGTTCTGGTGGAACACCCTCCTTCCACGTCTCCCCCACGCACACCAGGGTCTGCTCCTTTCTTTGCGGTCAATTTCTAAGGCTACTTTTTTACAAAACTGTTTCAGTCACCCTGAGAAACGAAAAGGCGATGCTAGTAAGTCCAAAGGCACCGCCAGCTTCATTTAAACCGCTTTGCCCTCACCCCCATCCCCGATCGAGAGTAGGGTGGTGGAAGGAGGAACTGGAGAGAGAGGGTGGTGTCGGACGTTTCGAGATGACTAGGGCAAAGTCACCCAAGCCAGTCTCTTAAAAGCCAGGGGAGGAGGGGGGCTTCCTTTACTTGTTCAACCCCTCCTCTCACAGTACCCAACTCTCCCCACCTTTCTTGGGGTGAAAAGATGTGAAAAGGTCCTGACGGCAGATCCAGAAAATCTCTCGCCCTGCAGGAGGCTCGGTCAGGCTCCTTTCGGGAGCCTCAGCCCAGGAGCAGACCCATCTCCGCAACCGGACGGGGCTGCGGAGCCTCCATCGGCCGCGCACGGACGGGGCTGTGGGACTGCGCCGGCGGATACGAGGGCGGAAAGTTCAAGCCCAGCTCCCCGACATCCCGCCCGTCCCTTCCCGAGGAGCTGTGTCCGTAACACACACGCCGTCGAGGGTCCCGGCGCGGCGCACAGGGTGCGAACTCTCCCCGTGGAAAGACGCCCGGAGGAGCAGCACGAGATGCGCGGGGTCAGCCCCTCACCCCCGGCTCGGCTCCGGCGCCTCTCGGGCAGCAGAGCCGCCCCTCCCCACAGCCCCCGTTCCCGGGCCGGACGGCCCCCGCTCCCCTACCTTCCAGCAGCACCTCCTTGCCGGCCCGTTTGAGCGCCTGCACCGCCTCGTCGTGAGTGGCATCCCGCAGATCGGTGCCGTTCACGGCCAGGATGGCATCGCCCACGTACAGAGCCTGGGTCTGGTCGGCCGCCAGCCCCTTGAAGATCTTGCTGATGAGGATGGGCATCTTGTTCTCCTTGCCCCCCTTGATGCTGATGCCTAGCCCGCCCAGCTCCTGCTTCAGCACCTTCACGCAGCGCTTCTTGTTGGAGATGGCCTCGGGCACCTGCTCGGGGGGGTCGGTGAAGGCGGTGCGCACCGCCGCCGGCCCCCCGCCGCCCTCGGCCCCGCGGCACGCCGTCCCATCGCCGCCCAGCCCGTTGTGGGCCGCGCCGTCGGGGCGCTCCTCGCCGCTCAGCACCAGCGCCTCGCCGCCCAAGTTGGCCAGCACTTTGTGCCAGCGCTCCCGCACCAAAACTTCCAGCCAGCCGCTGCGCTGCGCCCGGCCGCCCCCGCCCGCCGCCGCTACCGCCATCTTAGGAGCATGCTGGAAGCGCGAGTGACGGCACCCCCGGCACGGCACGGCACAGCGCGGAGGCACCGGACTTCAGCCGGGGGGCGGCAGCTCCCGGCGCGCCGGGGTGGGGCGAGGAGCCGCGGCCGCCCCCCCGGGGCCGCGCCGGGGCGGGCGCACCTGGCGGCACCGCCCGCGGGCGGAGTGGGACCGGGCTGTCCCGCCCCTCCCGCGGGGACACGGCGGGGGACACCCCTGGCTGAGCCGCGGGTCCCTTCGGGCCTGGGCTGTGATGGCATCAAGCGCTGCAGGGACCCCGCCGGAGCGGCGGTGACAGCCCCGGCAGCTGCCGTCTGCAGTGAGGTGTAGGGGGAGCTGAGGGAAACCAACGGCAGGGAAGAGAGAACGAAAATCTAACTCTTTTTTTTCCCCGGGGATTTTCTATAAAGTTTTAGAGAATTAAAACTAACGGGCGGCCTCAAGGTACTTAAATTGCAGCTGTATGGAAGTAGGATACGAGTTATTTCACGGCTTTGTAGGATAGAGGTGTTAAGTGCTTATGACAGGCACCTTTGCACATTTTTATAATTGTTTTCTATGGCCTTTGATTACAAATGTTAAAGACTCATGAAGGCTACAATGTCCCATTTTGCAGTTTTCCCCCATACTCCTTTCCCTCCTAGGAAACAATAGATGCCCGACAAGGGGCTTGAAGCTCCAGCTCAGGCATCAGAGCAGGACATGCTTTCACACTGCCTTTCAGAAATGTCCCCAGCAGGCCTGGAGGTGCTCCCCCACAGCATCTACAAACAGGAAGCACCTCCAGGACTGCCTTTGTTTCTGCTCCTTGCAGAGCAGCTCTGCCTCCTTTCTAAGCTAGAATGAAAACTCCTACGGTTCTGGACCATTTGGTGTATATGTGAAGGTTGGGACAGCCAGAGAAGTTGTTAGTCTCAATCATTTCAGCCATGTGAGTCATGTGGCTCTCTAAGGGCCGCATCTTGCCCTTTTTTAAAGTGATGCCATTCATTTCTGACACTGGGAGTTTGCTTCCAGGTACACCCACGTGCCCCAGGTTAATGTGGGCTGGGAAACTTGGGACTCACCTCAGCGTGGGGTGGGACCTATACATGGGATTGTCCTCTGAACAAGGGTTTAATCTTGGTTTTGTCTTGGTTTAGTAGGGTCTCTTAGACCACACTGCTGGCACTAAGCTACAGAAAACACTTTCCCTTCCCTCCAAAAGGCAGCTGAAGGAGGCCTCTACCCTGCTTCATCTGCAGCCTCATCCAGGCTACTCTCAGTACCCTCCACCCGTGCAGGAATGCAACCCTGCACCTATGGAGAGTGAGAATCCACAGGTGGTGGGTTATTCAAGGATAATGAGTGGGTGGAGAAAAAGCAGACGGAAGAGAGGTCTCTTCATTTCTCATGTTAATCACTGCAAGGTGAAAAGCTATAATTAAGTTTTCAGGGCTGTGAATCCTGAGTGAAAAGAAGCATGTCCCGCTAAACCTGAACAAGGCACTTAATCTCTGTACAGGAGGAGGCTGCAACACACCCTTTTCTCCAGCTGATTCCTCCCTTGCTGATTTAGGTAGCTCATGTACAATATCCTGGGTGTTTGGGTTGGTGGGCTTTTGTAGATCCCATTCCCACATACAAAGTATAGTCAATGAATGTCCTCCTTCGGTTCCAGCAGCTTCAGGTAGGTGAGAGAAGGAGGGAAAGGACAGGCTTGCAAAAATCAGGTGTTACAGTGCCAGTTGTCATAGCACGCACAGTCCTGGTTAGTTTCAAGCCCAAGTGTCCAGGCCAAGTTATCAAATCAGACATCTGTTTCCAAGCAATCAACTCTTACCAGTTATTTCATGTTTCTTCTTCACAAATTAATAAAAGATCGCTGCTACTGCTAATGGAAATGTGTATTTTTAAAGTAGTTTCAGAAAGTTTACAATGAAGAGGTATTCAGGTGGTTTCTGTGCTGTTGTGCAAAGGTAATAGAGAAAGGAAAGTAAATATTTAATGCCTCATGCTCCTTCGGCATGCTGTGTGTTTGGGCTGCGTTTGCTGAGTGTCTGGTGCTCCAGTGGGATTCTCATGGAACTCTCTTGTATAGACAATTGCACTGCATGTATCCAAGAGCTGTGCTTGTTCCAGCTATTTTGCTTTCCCATTCCCACACAGGTAAATAATAAAGTTTCCCAGGGCTAGATCTGAGATATGGATCCCCAGTACAAAAAATACTATAGCAGCATTCACTGCTTCCTCCTCCCCCTTTCTGCCCACCTTGCACCTGTAAAGAAAACAGAGGTGATAATATTTATTGAAAATAAAGGTAAAGATAGTGTAAGAAATGCTAAGGCACAGGCTTGAGGCAAAGAATGTCCAGATTGTGCTTCCTCCTGGAGACACTGCAATTGATACCTGATGTCTGTGTTCCCTGTCCTGGGAGCGCAGACTCATCATTTTGTTTGTGTACTCTGAGTCTTTGTGTACCCCAGGAGCAACTTTAGGCTGCTGAACTGAGGGTGAGAAGACAAAGGTGTCTTGAGACTTCTCTGCTGGTACCCCAGCCAACATTACTGTCCTTGGTCCTGCCTCAGGTCTGCCAGTCACATCTGCAGGGTGATTTCTGAAATACAGGTTTGTGCAGCAGGAGCAGAAACAAAAGCTAAAAACAGGTGTTTAATTGGGTGTTCAGCTATTGGATGCCCAGGTTTGCCACAGATAACGTTGTTCCAAAGTCAGCTGCTGGTTCCTAATGGTTTCCAGGGCATAGCAGAAAGCACATTCCTAATTTCAACTACAAACTTTTCCTGAGAGTGTTGTTTCTGGCAGCATCTGTAGTTACTCACACTGCAATTGCAGTGTTCCCTGTGACTCTCTGCAAGGAAGCTGGGATGTGTGGTGAGATGGCCAAAGCACTCAATACTTCCAAACCTCCATCTCTAATCACTGGAAAGGCTTTCAGCACACACAAAGCTTAGCAAAACTCTCTCTCCCTCCATCAGTTGTCTTTCTGAAAGGGTTTGCTGTGAAGAATGGAGTCTTTTAAATGAGCCAAAAAATAATTTTTTGATTTTTCTATTTTAGTAGTGCTTAAATGTTTGGACTAGATTAGTGTCCCTTTCGCTCTTGCTGTATAAACAAATTGTTAGGCAAGATAATGCTAATAGCTGCTGTTGACCTGCAGGGGCCTATGGGCTCAGCTAAAGTCAAGGGCCTAAATGGAAGAAGCAGTTCAGTGAACTGGAAGAAGTCAGGGCATTGAAAAACACAGAAGCTGCTTCCCAGGACAAGGGGCACTGAAGCATGTGTGCAGGTCATAAAGTGTACCAATGATGTCTGAGGAGCTGCCTGGGTGACCAAGCAAGATCAAGGGGTTTGGGGTCTGTGCATGCGTGCAAGAACAAAAATACAAGAAAAACTGTGCAGAATGGGTTGTGGGTATGGCACTGGGGATGTGTGCCATATCACAGATTTACTATAGATGCCACTGGAGACAGAATGAGGACACTGCCTGTTACTGGGGGGTTTTCCCTCTCTTTTCAGGCAAAGAGGTCAGCGTTCACATCTTGTGTAATTAAACTGTCTTCCCAATAGCAAAATCATTGCAAGGCCACATATGCAAGCTCATCACTCAGTGGTGCAGGGAACATAGCTCCTATTCCACTCACAGGCAGAGAAGGTAAGGACACAAGAGAGCCTTTCTATAGCTAGGACTTCTTTATGACTCTCTGTGCTTTTCTATTGCAGAGGTGTAAATTTTGAAGGACTCAAGAAAGGCTCAAACCCTTCCAATATCTTATTTTTCTTTCTATTTGCATTATCGGTGTTACAACAGCTCAAAGCCAGCTGAGCCAAAACTGCTTTAAATTGGAAACAAGAGGGTTGTGATCCTTGAACGTGTTTCAAATGACGGAGGTTGGACAGAATCAGGTCTGGATAATGATGTTCCCATCTTGTTACCCTGACACCGACCAGCTCAGCAGATGGATCTGGATTAGGAAGGAAGTCCAGTGTCGGAAGTCCAGTGCTGGAAACTTGACAAGTAATGAGAAAGCTAGAAGGGAGTTCAGCTCCTTCAGTGATCCCAATCACTGCAGCAGTCAAGTTTAAGTTCTTTTCTGAGGAACATGCCTGAACTACTCACTCCCCCATGGCAGCCCCTCCTATGCCTTTGCCTGATGGGATGCAGCAGGGCAAGCTCCAGTGCTGATGCTAATGTCCCCATTGCATGGTGGGGGGATGTCACACGTGGCCTGTGTCATGCCTTCCAACAGGCATTGCTGGTGCAGGGCAGGCAGCCCACCTAATCCCCAGTAGTAATCCTCCCTTCCTCAGTGCTGAGGGAGCCTGTTGGCTTTAAAGTCAGCATTCAGTAATTGTTGCTCATTGGTGCTGGTGGGGTTTATGAAGATGTCAAGAACGCCTGAAGATCTTCTGGAGGATAATCTGGAGGTTGCATTATGGTTTGTTTTCCAAATTACAAAAGCATTTGTTTTTCTTTTCCTAGTTTGAAGCTATCCAGGTTTTTCCACACATCATGGCATTTGAAAATAAAATGAATGCATAACTGCTTGCCAGAAAATGCTTTATGCATTCAGTTTTTCAAAGCAGGAACCTACTTGTGTGTACATGAAAGAAGTATGTGTGTGAAATCCGTATGTGCACCTACCTGAGTCACATGAGCAAATATTCCCACAGCCATGGAGTTATGGGCCAGGATGCAAATGAACATCTCCCTGCTGCAAATACAACTCTGGCACAAGTTAATGCAGAAGTGGGTGCCAGAAGTGTTCAGGTTTCTTGTGCACACAGATCTGTTTCTTTCTACCATTAAAGTTACTTTAAAACAGACAGGATCAAGCTCAGAACTCTAGAAACTTTTGCCTTGACTTCAAGCAATTTTATGAAAGAACTAAATTCAAAAGACTCTGAAAATAAAGTTTCATAGCTACACTGTTTACACTATAGCAGAGTTTTTCCTGGTTTTGTGTCCTTCACTTGCTTTGCAGATCTCTCTCAATGAGTTAGTTTCTTAACTTTTTCATTCCAAGTTACTTTGATCCTGCAGTTTCTTGAATTAGTTTTTTATCTCTTGCATACCGATCTCCCTCTACTCCATAAGCCCAGGATGTTTTAAATGCCAAGATCAGAGGTTTGCATTGCAGTAATTCTTGAACATATAATAGATAATGAAAAAGGTAGTGGGGCTCCAGATACCATCCAACAGCTCTGGTTTTCATTTTCATCAGAAACACATAAATCTGGTTGAGTGTCAAAACAACAAAAGCATTTTTTATCATCTTGTTCTTTCTTCTTGGTCTTAACCTTGGTGCAAGCCATTTTTTTAGTGTTGCAGAGGTGAGATGTGTTGTGTGTCACAACCATGTGATCTGACCCAACAACCCAGTGACTTCATTCCCATGTCCTCAACCTGTCAAATTCTGTAACATTCCTGCAAGTCTCACTGGAAGGTGCCCCACTTCCACTCCTCTCCTGCCATGGTGCCTGTGACACACACTGTCCATAGGATCTGTGGACTTTTCCTGCCCTGGGGTCACCTGTGGTATTCACTTCTCCTGCAGTATTCACCAGAGAACTGTGCCTGCAACCTGCTGCCCACAGAAGGAGAGAAGCTGGCTGCTGTGCAGGTGCCAGAAGTGTTTGTTTCCTTGGTGCAAAGTAGTTCAGCTAGCAAAGCTAGTTTTCTCCAGCTGTACCCTCTCAGGTGAAATAAGGTCATTGTCTCTCTTTCTATGCAACTTCCAAGGCTGTAAATCAACCTCTTACAGTGGTGAGAAACAGAGATGGTTTATTCAGACCAAAGGGAAATGAAGAAAGGAGTTTGCAATCTGGAGACAGGCTATTCTCCAAGATTGGTCCTGCAAAGATGATGCTGAGCTCATACTGTGACTTCAGCACAAGTTTGTCTCCCAAGAGCATCCCCAAGCCCAAGAGAGGAAAGTGCTATGGCGCTCCTGGTTACCAAAGAAGAGCTCTTTAGGAGCCCTCCAGGACCTGAGCAAGGCTCCCCTACCTGCCTGTCCTTGCTTGGAGTAGCAACTTGATACTCCAAGTAGGAGAGGTTCTCTGTGCTTCAGAAGCACCTTACTTTCTCACTGCCACCACCAGAGAGGGCAAGGAGCCCAGGCAGCCCCTTCAAGGTCTGCACTGTGGCAGTGAATGGGAGCTGCAAACCAGAAACTGCATCTTCCTCCCTCCCATGGTGGGGCAGGACCTGTTCAGAGGGGAAGTAGTGAATTTCCTGAGAAACACCTTGTTTCTGCTGCACAGAAAGCCTGCTCCACCAAGGGCTGAGAGAGTATGGAACTGTCACTGCAATGCTCACCTCCAAGTCTTCTATAACACTACTATATTATTTTGCATGTGTGTGTGGCATTGCCTTTTTTTGTTTGTTTGTTTCATTTTTGAGTTCTGCAACGGCTGAGTTGCATCTCTTGCTTCAGGTAATAACCATGCTGGTTGTCTTTTCACAGCTTTATAAATCAGGTGTAAATGTAGAGGGGGCAAGTGAACACTGATCTCAGAGAAATGAGAATCAGCCTCACTGTATCTTTTATTCTTCGATGGTTCTCTTGTGGTCTACAAATAAGACACAAATGGTCTGCATTTAATTCAGATGGGTATCATCACGTTTGGGGGATTAATGACAGACCAAATTATGAGGCAGGTCTGGGAGGGAAATGTTGAACCTGTGTCCTTATTTTAGTGTAATCTCTGAGTTAGCTTTCCATTGTCAGTAATCACCTGAAAGAAATGTAGGGGCAGACTCAAGCAAGGCAGGGCAGGAGCAGATCCTTTACACGCAATAGATCCATTCACTGCTATGGTTGTCAAATGGACCGCAGTTTTTTGTTAAATCAGATACTTCTGCTGGAGGTAAACCCACCACATTTACAAATCATGGACAAAGTTGCTTCAAATTTCATTTTAAGAAACTGTGAAGGTATTTGACACTGAAATCTAAGTGACACTGGTTACATGACATTTAAGCATCTTTTTTAATCCCATCTGTTGAACACTACATTCTAGGACAGTTGTTTGAGCCCTTTCCCCATCTGCCTGAAAGATTCATTAAGCAAAATTTTTGGTTGTTTGGTCATGGATTGTCTTTATGTCAGTATTTTCCTGTGTATAAGCCTTCATCTGCAAGCTCTGACAGCCACTGTTGACTGACAAACCCTTGTTTTGTGTCCTAGTTCTCTATCCAGTAATGGATACGATAATACTGAATTTCTTTTTAAAGTACCTTAACTTTCTTTAATGGAAATTATCATTTGAGCTACACAATGACATTTCTCAATATTCAAGATGAAAAAAGGTGAAAAAGTCACAGAAGTTGCAGGAACCTCAGATGTAATCTAGACTTCACCACCCAGTACTGCCAAACCACATCCCCTTTAGCTCTTCCACACTGTGCACACTCTTGGTTGTGTGATAAGTGATCAACCTGCGCTACCCTACCCTACCCTACCCTACCCTACCCTACCCTACCCTACCCTACCCTACCCTACCCTATCCATTCTATGTTCCCATCACTGTGGCCACTGCCACTGCTTCTGCCCAAAAGTCTACCTAGATGGAAAGCTCTTAGTGGTTGGAGCTTTTTGGTACATGACTAATAGATATGACATACTAACCAGATTTATTTTTGTATATTTAACCCAGAATTGATATCTACTCTAGAACTGAAAACCATGTTTGGATTGAAACACATTCACTGATCTTCTGGCAGCATGGAATAGACTGAATCCTTTTTAAAATTGGTATTGTAGTGAAAGTGAGTTTTTTGCCTTTTTTCATTAAAAAGTTTGGTAGGTGATATTAGTTAGACTGTGCTGGAACATACTTAATGGAAAACATTTCAAAGATTGTGTGGTTTCTGAAATATTGGGGTTTTATTTAGCATTTATCTAGTACAGATTAAAAATAGGTTGTTAAAATGAAGGTAGTAATAGAAATTGCACAATGTGTTTAACAATTCGTGGGATAGTCAGCACAGTTATTTAGGCAAGTATACTACCTCTGGGAATCTGGTTCTACCACATATAATTAGACAAAAACAGTGGGGAGAAGGTGGTTCTTTTAGCAAAATACGTTTTTTTATGCTAATGCAAATACAGAATAACTTTCTCACTAGATTTGAACTGAGACAAATAAGCATGAGCCTCTGAAATCCAGCACCAAGAACACACAGGAGGGTAACTCTGGACTGCTTCCCAGTTGCCTACAGCAACTCTGATTTTTTTCTGGGTGGCAATCCATTATTAAAACATAACAATAAAAGCAAGATTGCTGTACATTTACTATAAAAGTAAAAATGCAGTCATGATAACAGTGATAAGCTTGTATAATTGTAGTATATACTTGGCCAGAGAACACAAAATTCCTGAAGATAGTGCCGTTTTGAGCCTATGGGAAAGAATCTATTTTTTTAATCCAGACTCTTTTAATGTTGTTTTAAAGCTGGCTTAGAATTAATGTAGGGAAGTGCAACCAGCAGAGCTGGGAGCAGTGTGGAAAAACAACTTCAGGTTCATGGAAGAACCCATGTGGTGATCATCACCACCAATCCAAGGCAGTGGAGGGTGAGTCCTGAAGCACAGTGGAAAGGCCTGGAGAAGGATTTGAATGTGGACGTGCACAACATGCTGCAGAATGAAGATCACTTCTTGGTCAGCAGTCAAATGTCTGACTCCTGCTAGTCTTTCACAGCTCTCCCCTGCCCTGTCTGAGGGTAGCAGCTGCAGCTTTCTGGAAATCATTATTTGGTGGCAGATTTTTTTTTTTTTTTTTTTAATTTTGTTCATACAGTGCTGCATTTCAGTTCCATCCACTGCCAGGAAACTCTCTGGGCCCTCTCTCTGCTGTTGTGGCAGCAGTTGTGAAATCAGTGTGAACATTTATAGAGCTAAACAGCTCTGTTCTCTTACAAACCAGACACCTCCAGCCCCAAAAGACCTGAGACTCCCAGAATTTTGTATGCCTTTCTGCAGACAGTCCAGCAGCTCTGAGCATTCACACCTCACTGACATTTGCAGGGCTCCCACGATCCCTGGGGCACTGATGGACCAGAAGGTCTAGATGGGGATAACTGTAGAGCTCTAAGGCTTCAAGCCTTTCACATCTGCACAACAAATGTGAAACATCTGTTGTCTCATGGAGAGTGTTTCCTTAAGAAAATCCCTGACTTATTGGGGTCTTGGCTTAGTGTGATGCTCACGTGGGAAATCACGTCTCTTGGATGGGATGTTTGGCTCACTGGCCACATGGCAAATGAAGTGGCTGTTGTGAGGGTCCCTGCAACAATGGCTTCTGCTGGATCAGGTGACACTTCCTGAACCACCAGCCTGATCAGTTCCTGTAATCCAGCTGTGTTGCAGTCCTACATCATCTACTGTAGATTTTCTTAAACCACGAGCAAAACATCCCCTATTTATCTTTACTCTGTGTAGAAGGCTGTTCTGCATGATCATTTCTGATACTGCAGGAACAATTTCTATTGAGTAGTTAAAAGTAGCTCATTAATGTGTAAGTTTGTCAGTTCTGCAGCAGATACAGCTTGGGGGTGTCCTCAGCACAGCCAGATTTGCCATTCCATGTACAAACACATTGACACATTCAATACTGTCTAGAAAATGATCTAGGTACAGCAGGAACTGCCTGGGAGAATCTCTGGGTCTGTTGAAAATTCCTGTATGTAATTCCACCTAATTTCTCCTGAAGGAATTAGACAAAGACTTTACTGTGAGGGTTTTAGTGAGCTCAGGCAATCACCTTGTCTGAGATCAGTCCTTTATGTCAGCCCTGCAGGGACCAGCTGAGAGCTCTGGACCGCCCAGGGAACCAATGTCAAAATGTGCAGGGTGTGCACCCAGGTGCAGCCCTGACACCAGCACCACCATAGATGTATGAACACATACATACAGGACACACTGAATGCCTGTAACTTAAATTCCATTGTTCACAAACACGTAAGGCTTCTGGCTCCATAGCAAGAGGTCTGGAAATCTTGGCATTTTAAACTGCTTCCAAGTCCCAAATGAAACCCTGGGACAAACCCCAAAGATTCTGGAAGTGGAACTCTGTCTCTGCACTCTCTTTTAGGTCAGTTTTAGTGGCAAACTCAAAACAAAAGTTTCTGTTTCCATCATGTTGCTGCAAGAGTTTCTTGGGAATTGTTTTTAAGATAACCCATTTAGTATGTTTAAGAATGAGCTGGGAAAAGCAAGGAGACTATAAATGCATCTGTCATGGCCACTGTAACACTTTTCAATTCTGTTTGAAATACAGCTTTGGTTGTGGTGAACTGCCATTACATCTGGGCCCAGTGCATTGACATGTTTGGGTAAGAATGTGTCAGCTTTTGTTGAAACTCACTTACTGAGAAACATGGAGGATTTATGCTTCTCTTCTGATCCTTTGAATTATTCTCAGAAGGTTTTCCCCAGTAGAAAAAGAAAATTCAAGGTTCATACTAATTTTCTTGAAATATTACTTTGACTTCTGAGGGGCTTTGAAGGGAACACCACTGTTCAACAGATGAGTGTTGCAGAAGGGAGTATAAAATCACAAATGAAGCAATTCCCTTTCTGTGCTTTCCTAGCCTACAACACTCATAATTTTTTCCCCATATATCTTTGCACACAGCAGGTCTCCCTATGTTGTCCATGATCAGCTTATCACTAAAATTGCCCAAGTGCTGAGATACAGACTGGATGAGAGGATCAAAGGGAGGTGGAAAATTTGTTAGTGATCCATGACCTGGAATAACTGTCACAGTTACTAGTGGTGTATCTCAGAGATTGATGTTGGAGCCAATGTTGTTTAATGTCTTTATTAATGGCACATGGGGATAAAGTGCACTCTCAGTGAGTTTGTGGACAAGCAATCAATAACCTGGAGGGCAGGGCTTCTATTCAGAGGGCCCTGGACAGGCTGGAGAGGTGAGCTGACAGGTACTTGTGAAGCTCAGCAAATGTCAATGAACTTTCCTGCAGCTGGACCAGAATAACCCACTGCACCAGTACAGGCTGGGGCCAACTGACTTGGAAGGAGCTTTGCAGAAAAGACCTGGGAGTCTAGCTGGACTGTGGAGTGTGTCCTTGTAACAATGTCATCATGGGCTGTGTTACCAAAACAGTAGCTAGCAGGAGGAAGTGATTTTTCCCCCATTAATTAGCATCTTTAAGACTGCATCTGGAGCAGTGTGACCAGTTCTGGGCTCCCTGGAGCAAGCAAAACATTAACAAACCAGAGTAAGTCCCACAGAGATTCACTGAGGTGTTCAGGGGCTGAAGCATATGGTGTAAGAGGAGAGAATGAGAGAGTTGGGCTTGTTCAGGCTGGAGGGGGCTCAGGGGTGCTTGGTGCTATTTACAGCCTCCTGAGAGGAGGGTGTGGAGTAGAGCAGACACACACAGAACTCTTCTTGGCGTGCCCAGGGAAGCGATGGGCACAACTTGAAATGTGGGAAATTGCTATAAGGATTCCTAAGGGGCAGGGTGGAAACCCAGCAAGGGTGGTCAAATATTGAAACAGTGACCCAGAAAGATTGTGAATCCCCATCCTTGTAGATATTGTAGATATCAACTCGACAGAGCCCCTGAGCGAGCTGCACTGGCCCTAACCCTGCTCTGAACAGAAGGCTGGACTAGACACCTCCAGCAGTTCTGTGATGTTGTGGCTGAGTTAGCAGAAGACAGAGCCAGGAAAGACTTGTGCTTTCCTAGCCATGTCAGCTTGTTCTCTGCAGACAGCAGAGCACACTCCACTGCACATCAACTGTGTATCTCCTATTTTTAGCAAATACTGGGAAATGAGTAAGTCCATCAACATACTGACTGTCCATCAACACTGTTTAGTGACGTGAATCTAATTGATCTCTCAGTGAAGTGCAATTATAAGATTCCCACCCATATAATGGGATTTGAAAAAGGTCCCATAAAACCAGTAGGATTTAAAAAAGCTGCAGCATTAGAGGCAGAAGTCATAGTGTCTCATACATAACTTTCCCCTGCCCTTTCCCAGTGCCCCATCAGATACACACACATTAATTCCCACACACATGCAACCTCCTCTGTGGTATCTGCAGTTCTGTACTGTAAATCCTACAGCGCTAAAATTAATTAAAAGGGAGATGCATATCTACTCTCAAAAAGGGAATGAGACTGTTCATTACACACAGAAGTGCTTTAAACCTTCAAGAACACCATGGGAAAGCTGGAAGGTTGAGGCTATAAAAGACATGAAGAGATCAAAGAATATTGGTTTCATCAACCTGTGTTTTTTCATGATAGTCCTAATTCAGAACAGAGTGTAGTTAGTCAGGTGTGATTAACTTCTTCTGGGATCTGACACGTTACTTTCTTTTGTAGCAAGAACCAAATGACAAATCAGCAGAAATGTGCCATTACCTGAAAGAATATGATCTTTTGATTCTCCTCTGCTGTGGCTGAACAAGTGTCTTTTGTTCCTTGAGTAGAAGAGTGATAAAAAGCACTGTGCACAGAATAATGTAAAGAAGAATTAGGCCTTATATAACATTCTCGGCAGGAAAAGGACAATTTGGGGAGGGGTTTCATTAATGCCCCGATCTCTGCAGGAAACCCAGCGGGGAGGAAGGGAAGAGCAGCGAGTACAATCAGACGTTTGTTAGGTGAAATTGGACCTATGAGCATATGAGAGGCTGCACGTTCATTCAGACAATGCAGTAAAATAAACAGAGTGTCACAGCAAGAGATGAATGGGAAGTTAATTCTATTCACATTTACAAGATTTCAATGGCAATATTTTCTGAACAATGGTCCCTATTGATGCTACAAGTGCTTACACATTGCGCCTGCTACTTGCTGAACAGACATGACACTATTCGAGCAGCTGGATTCTCTAACTGGGAAGGGAAGTTTCCAAAAACGATGAAAGGCTATATCTCATCCATGATGGAACTGTTTGGAATCTAACTCATTTTGGTGCCTGATTTTTTTTCCTCCTAATTGGCATCTCATAGATTTGTTCTCTCAAGTGGCAGAGCAACTAGAGGCCAAACTTTATTAACTTCAAGTTTAATACTTCAGTATTTTATCACTAGTGCTTATCAGAATAACAAAATAAACAGTAGTTTTGTCTACTTTAGAAGGAGTTTGCCATTTTGAGCAGGCCATTTAGATATACATCTCCTTTGCCTTTATAAACTGTGTCTCCACTAAGAGAATTTGAGTGTCTACACGGTTCAGCTGATTGGCAAACTTCCCCTGGTGCATACAAGGTCTCTGTACACTTTCTTATTCTAAAAAAGTAATTGGCCATAATGAAATACTTGGGAAATAAGGGAGGGGAGTGAGAAGAAAAAAAAAAAAAAAAGTCCAATATGAAGTAACTTGTTAAAGGACTTTTTATACAAATATGTACTGTTTAGAGGTACGGTTTCTTCATGCTTTTAAACAACATAGTTCTTGCCAGCAAAAACTTTAGCCATAAACATGACAAACCTCTGTCTTGAAGTCTGAGCCAAGTTTAACACCACCTGTCTGTCTTAAAGGCCAATTTTACACGATTTGGCAAGCAAAGCAAATTTACTTTATTTCTGTGAATCCTGTGTGTTTGCTTCCTTGCTATCTGTACACCAAGCTGCCTGATTTTCTCCACATTTTGTGCTAAAATCAGCCCCTCCCTGGCCATGAGGACAGCAGGCTGCTGTAAGCAGGTCCAGATGCTGGCTGACATCTGGAGAAACTCTGGGTCATTTCTAGTCTGGGATCTAAAAATCACCAACCAGAGTTCCAGTCTCTTCCCTCATCCCTTCATTTCGGTACAGCCCGGCCCTCCTTGGTTTGAAACCATTTCCTCTAATATTTTGGGTCCCCAGGGTTTTTTTACATAAGCTCCCTGGAATTTAGTCCTATTGGCAGAGCTGTGCTGGTGGTTTAACCTTTGAAGGACTCAACAGGGAAGGACAGGAAAGTTTAGAATGGATTTTCTTGATTATGGAAACATTGTTCTTGAATTACTTCAAATCAATGAAAACTTATCACTATCCCTTCTAGGTGATGACATACATTTCTTCTGCCTGTATCTTAAAAATTTACTTCACTGTGATGGTCCACTCTTGTTCTGAATAACACTTTGTCTTTTAATGTCCTCTCCTTGAGCAGTGTCCAACTGTGCAGTTCCTCTGGAAAAGCATTATAGCAATAATAGAATGGAGAGCAAGGCTCCGGGAGTCATGTCATGTTGCTGCAGAGGAAAACCTAAAAATTAAGAGGAATAACTCTCATTTTCTACCTTCACTGTGACTTTAATCAGTAATATATCTTTAATCAGTAGTATATTTTATACTGCTTTACTTTTTCAACACAGTGAACAGAGGATTCTCACAACAACCATAGGGATTAGTTACAGAGATATTATTATCTCTGAACTAGATGGAAAGAAATGATCTTGTAGCGAGAGGACACCTCTACAAACCAAAAAGATATTGCTTTGATTCAGAGAGGTCTGAGACTGTGGAGTAGTAATTTAATTTCCATGCTTCAATTTCTCCATCTTATTGAAACAGGAGCACTGATATTCATCTGCCACGGAGGGGCATTCTGATGAGGATGAGAAGGGTAGTGCAGGGTTTTTGAAGTGGGAAGCATGGGCACAAAATAAAATTAAAATTTAAGAGATGAAGAAAAATGACAGGTGCAGAAAGGCTGAGCAGCTTGCTAAGGTCTGTGCGGTGAAGCATCTGCGGAGGCAGGATCAAGGAGTAGGAACCGCCAGCTGCTGTTTCTATAGCAAGGAGCTTCTGGCTGGAACCATGGGCTCCAGAGAAAAAAAGAAGAGGACTTTTTTCCCCCTGGTTTATTATTTTCTGGTTATTATTACAGATCATGCTGTACCTAGCAGCTGAGCCCTGGGCAGTGGCTGGTGACATTTTGCAGTGGTGGATGCCATGGTTAGTGAAATGTCTTTTAGTGAAGTGAAAGGAATATCACTCCTCGACCTTTTGCTGAGACATCTGTCCCAGACTACAGTGTATGTTAGTCAAAGGACAGTCATGTGCTTCTTTTCCCCTTTTTCATACTTTTACAGGCCAGAAAGTCCTGCAATCTCCAAGTGATTAAAAACATTTAATCAAATGCTTTGGAGGGGTTGTTTCTTCCATTGTTAAACCAGGAAAGGCTCTAACTTTTACATGAAGTTGAAGAGAAGAGAAAGACAAAGAGGGGACAGGGAAGGTTACTGGTGCTCCTCCACAAGCAAACATCCTGAGGAAATATGGAAGTGCTGGGCTGGTGTTGGTGCTGTGCCTCCCCAATCTCCACCCACAGCCCCAGCTCTGAGCCCTGGGTTTGCAGCTGGTGCACTGTGTTCAGAGTTAAGGCTGGTCAAGGCCAACCCCATCCCCTGATGCTGAAGGCAGTAGGCTCTGCTTCTGCTGATTGCAATAGATGAAACTTTTTGATCAAACTTCCCCTTGCTTTGTTTTAAAACTTTTTTTCCTTTTTTTTCCCTTCCATTTCAGATCAGCATCCACTTCTCAGTTCAGCCATTTTTCCCTTTTCATTCTCTTTAGAAAAAAAGGCATTGGGCATATGTATCTTCTATAATGATTTCAGGGGGGTTAAGGATACTGGCTCAGTTGCAGTTTTGTACAGAGTTTTTGTATTGCAGTTTATGCTGCAACAGCCTTCAACTGCTCCAGTCTCTGTGCTGAACACATTCTCAGGTTTTTCTCAGAAATTCCAGTCCACACTGGGTTGAACTCCTCTGTGTAAGTGCCATCCTTATTTCCCATGTGAGGGATACAAGTTTAATCACTGGCATTTCTGTGATTGCTCAGTAGGCTTTTGGAAGCCTGTCTTTGGCCAGGGTTAATGGGAGGCTCCAGGTGGCTGTTATCACTCAGACCATGTACTTCTCATGGCCATTTCTGTGAAGAGACTTTTGTGTGTGGACGGTGCATGAGAAAGCCTGCAGCCTGAGCTCACAGACAGGACTTGTTTAATCATGTTACTTATTCACTCTGGTGACAAAAATCAAATCTGTTTTGAAGAGAAATAGTAAGAGTTTGTGGATTTTAAGTTTTCCAGTCAGGAAGGGAATCAATATCATGTATCTTAGGTGACCAAGGACACAGCTTGAACACCAGAAATAAATGTTCAGTCTGCAAGTAGCTCACAGGCTTTAATGTGCTCAAACAAATTTTCTTAGACAAGCTATTTAAATAGCCTTTGCTAGACAACAAATATAAACACTGCTGCCTGTTTGCAGAAAAGAGATGTGTCTAAACTTTTCTGCTTATTTTTTTTATTGTTGAGGTGGTCACCAGGAGACACTTTTCCTTCATTTTCAGATTTTCTTTATGAAAAAATGCATGCTTTATTGTTTACTTCAAATGCACATCAGACCAGAGATCATTCAAATGACCTTTTAAGGCTTCTAGAAGATATTCTGACGATATAATATGACAGCTAAGGAAGCTCACGTGTTCTGTGAAAACTGGGAAAAAATAGTTTTTATCCCAAAGGCTTATACATGGCTGATACTGGTTTTTCAAAGGTTTGTTCTGAATTTGTTTGAACCATGTTTTTTCAGACTGAAGAGTAGGAAGGCAGTAATAAGAATGAAATAACACTAGTAATTTAATACCGGTTATTTTCCTTTTTTTCTCCTTCACCTCATTATGCAAAGTCTGATAATTGCACAAATATATTCAGTACTCAATGGGTAGCTGTGCAAGACCTAGGATATAGAGTGGATGCATGGGAATATTGACAGTGGTTGTGAATTTTTCAAACTCTTTTACGTCTCAGACTTTTCACTTCCAAAGGGAAGATATGTTATTCACTGCTCCACAAGTGTTTCAATAAATCACTGCTCTGATGAGAGGATTTGCAATTAAGCTCATGCTAAAGCACTCATTAACCATATCACCTTTATCTCTTTAATTACAGGAATGGGAGATGACTATCAACTGTATTAATTGTATGAGTTAATCATTGAAAAGTGCCTGTCATTAATTCCTCTCTGTTTGTGAGCTAAAACTTGCATGGAAAACTTGTGAGCTAAAACTTGCATGAAACCCTCAGTGAGGACAACACGGACTTTGCCAGACAGGGTCAAGCGGAAGGGGGTGGGTGTTTTGCCTGAGTTAGGAAATAGGTGCATTTTGTCATGGTTCAGAATTTTCACTTCCCCTCAACTCTGTACAAAATCCCATCAGTCAGACCTTGCTGCTGCAGGGAGATTTTGCAGTGTGGCCATTGAAATTGTCCGAATGAGCACTGGATTATAACCATAAAGGGCAATTTCCATGGGCAAAGTGTCCCTTCTCTCATGCAGTCAGCAACAGACCTTCCTGCCTTTTCACCCTCTCCAGTGAAGATCACCTCTGTGTAGCACAGTCCAGCTTGGAAAAGGGGTTTGACTTTCAGCTCCCCTGTTCTGTTTATTACCCAGTCCTGGTTGTCCAGGTTGGCAGTGATGAGGCTGATGAGGGAAGTACCACGATAGCCAAAAGGAACTTGCAGGCACTACGTTGTGTGCTTGGACAGATGGGAGTACAGGTGGCGTTCTTCTTGATTCCTTTGGTAAGCAGGGATGAATGCCAAAAGGAACTGGAAAGCCCAAGAGTGGTGCCATTGTGGAATTTTGGGGTTTTCAATCATGGGGTGGTTTATATGGCATCAGGCATGCTGGAGACAGATGGATTCACCTGTCTAATTGGGGCAAAATGATTCTGGCCCCATGGCTTGAACGATCTGTCCCCATGGGCTGGTTGAGAGACTTTAAATTAGGTTTGAAGGGGGAAGGGGATGAGACAGGCTCACTAGAGATGATCCTAGAGCAGAGGACAGGAATGAAAGCAAGGCTAGGGGTGCTCTGGCTCAAAGAGAGGGATAAATCCTGACAGGCATCTTGCTATGGTCAGGACTGTGCCCAGAAAGCCTTCACGCAGCCTGGTTCTTGATCACGGCTGACTATGGCTCCTGCTTGGTGGCTTTGGTGACAGTGTGATTGTCACCAGCTGAGGGGGTGAAGAGTGGTGGAGAGATGTGTTAGCACCCCCTCTTTTTTTGGCTTACTTTTGCAGCCCCTCTTATTAAGTCTCTCTGTCGTGCCGCAATTCTGCTTCCACAGTTCAACCACTTGGAAGGGACTACCCTGAAGAAAGTACTAATACTAGGGATTTATAACTTCAGTAGACTCAGATTATTTGTTCTGAGCCCCTTAGAAGACAGGGAAACTGCTGAGAAACATTGCATGGGGACACAAGGCAGCACTGTTGCAGGACAAGGATAGTGTGATTATTCATTCCTTTCTCACTAATGCAGGACAAGGCCATAATTTCCAATTTTAAAGCAAATGGCAGATGCTGTTATTATCACATCAGCAGATCATTCAGTTATTACTGTTTGCACTGCAGAAGCATCCTGAGACTCAGACTGTGTCGAAACTCCTTTTTGCTATGTACAGGACATACTTTTAGGGAGACCATCCCCGCCTGGAAGAGCTTCTGAACAGACAAAGCTGATCATACTTCACTGCAACAATGACAAAAAACATGGTTTACCCCAAGCTGTAACTCAGGAAATCCTTGATGGAGCTGTCAATATTTTAAGGCCAGACTCATTACTCAAGAGAGGTGGAGACACTCAGATCTAATCAGATGTTTTGGTTTTGAGTCTAGCAAGAAAATATGGCACATGCTCAAAACAATCTGCATTAAATGGGGCAGTTGAAGCATCAATCCCACTTATTAAGAAAGCAGACTGCTCATGAGAAGCTTAAGGGGTTTTGTACACTTCTTGCTAATGATCCCTTTAATTACTTGCTGTAAGTCATCTGGAATGAAAACACCATGATACTCTTGTAAACGAGAAGGGCTTTGTAATGCTGTGTAATATGTATGGATTTAGGGCCCTGTGGATTAAATTTGGCAATTTCAAGCATGCAGAGTTACTAATCCACACTTGGTCTATAAAAAATAAAAAGAAGCAGTGAGGCAGGCTGATGCCCTGAGGATGGCCTGGGAATTCCACACATGCCTGTCTTCTGCAGCTCCCATCCAGGGAGCAAACACAATCTTCCATGTTACAATAGGTGCAGGAAGACCAAATGGACACTCTTGCAACAAAGGCAGCTTTATCTGGTCCTTCTCTATGTTTTCATCTCATGGTTATTTTTCTTGACATTTCTGTTCTTCCAGTTTCCTAGTGTTTTAAAGTATGTATTTGTCACATTTAATTATATTTTCCTGTAATAGCTTCTTTCACAGTGAATTCTTCTGGAGAAAAGCCCAGAGATTTTTCAGTTTCTTCTGCCTTTATTTTTCCTCATCTGTTATTACATCATTTATATGGAGTACATCCACATAATTTTAGCTTCTATGTCATTCTTATAATGCCGTAGTCAGGCTGTCAAAATGGCTAAGTCCTGATAATTTTATTTCAGTAGAATTTGCACCATATTGTCTGTAATTGTGTCATGAAGTTGAATGTTGTAGTATTCTAGGGGGGGACAAAATAATATAGGTATAGAAATGAAGCATGAGTAAAAATTATTTTAGAGGCTGGTAAATTGAATCATAATTTGCAATTTTCAGAGGGTCAGTGATGAACTGTTAGAAATAAAAGAATTTTGAATTCGGTTTCATTTATAAACCTTTGACCACAATTTTTGTTCCATAATCTTAATGGTTATTATGAAATATTTTTAATACTGAGTTTGATAAATTCTATATTTTTTCCCCTGCATCTCAATGATAGATCCTGGAATCTTGTACCAAATATTTAGTTGACTAAAGTTGCCAGTTTGTACTTCACTTGCCTTTTAAAGATCACTGGACTCCACCTATCTGTACTTATTCTGTCTCATTCTTTGCCTCTACCTTCCCCACATCCATCACTGGAGCTTGCTTAGCCCTAAATCCCACCCAGCACTCTGTGCTTAGGGTATGGTAAATTTGGGTACCAAAACAAAAGAAAGAGGCAGGAGGATTAATACTAGATTTACAGAATCCTTGTAAATTTTTGTAAACTGACTCTTTCTCCTCACTTCCCCGTCTTTCTCTCCCTTCTTCATCATTTACAGTACCTCTCTGAGTGGACATTCACTGTTTAACTTAATTTGGCAAATTGAGACCAAATTAAAGATATTCATAGCCTTGCACCACAAAAGTAATTAAACAGCATAAAGGCAATTATATATTTTTTTCTTGCTCAATATCCACCCATCTCCCTGTTTTCATGTGTGATTAACCTATCAAATATTTCAATTTCTTTCTCAGACCTCTCCCCTCAGACCTAGCTGGAATTATTGGTAGCAAAGGATGAAGTTTTCTAGAGGATGAATTACACCTGTGTTGGTGCCAGACTCTTCACAGTACCCTTATTCAAAAGTCACAATTCATAAAATAATTGAGGTCTCATGTTGGGGTTTGTCTGGAAACCAAGATGCAGATATGTTTCATGGGTAACATGACTGTTGTGTGACATCACCTATTTCTGGTGAGCCTCTGCCCACCTGGCTGCTGTGAGTTACAGGGGACACAGTCTCCAGTGTCCAGCTGTTGGAAGTGTGCAGTGACCCCCAGCTTTGTATGCATTCAGACTAAGAAATGGCAGAACAGCTGCAGTGGTGCTTTTTAGGAGAAATTCCTGGTTGATGGTGAGAGCAGGCCAGCCAGGACAGTAAAATCTCATCCACGTGCAGAGTTAAGAGGAGGTATCAGCTGGGCCTTTGGGACTGGAGGTCTGGATCCCATCTCTGAATTTCTCCTCACATCTCTCTCCTGTAGATTCAGTTATTGAACTTGGTCCTAGCAGATTCCTGAAAAGAAGGATAAGCCCAGTGCCTGATGTGGGGTGAGACAACAACACCTATTTATATGTATTTATAAAGATATATTTATTTCTATATAGTGCATGTTCTAGTAGTAATAGTTATCCAGTAGCAAGCTCCTGTGCAGTTTGTCAGCTGCAACTGCAAAGCTTGAAAGTAGGAAAAGTTACAATAGTGCAGCAAGCAAAGACATGAAACAATAGTCTGAGTCTTAGGTTTGGCTAGGATAGACCTTAAGGCTGCAGAAAAAATGCTTAGCAAGACAGTAGAAAGTTTCAAGCTTAATAATGGAATATTGTTTATTGTTAATAGAAGGCATACAAGGGAGCATAGTTTGAAGCAGATGTGTGTGTGCTTCGAGTGATTGGCCAGAACAAGTGTCTGTAAGCTTTAGCAGTATGCTATTGGCTAGAAAGTTTTCAAAATGCCCTGTAACAAATTACAGGAGCTTAAGAAGGTTTTGTGAACATTGGTGGGAAAGTGCATCACACCAGTGGCATTTGAACTGATGAAAAAATGAACATCAGCATTTTGGATTGATTTACTGTCCATACACAAGTAGGTGCTAGTGACAACATTAAAAGACCCTGACTGGGTCGAGATTTGGTGGAGTAGCAAATCCTTTAAGACTTAGGGTCAAATGTAGCTGAGATTGGCATACCAGATGATCCCACTCCATTTCAAGGATATGAAATAACTGGATTTTTAATGTATCTCAGCATTGCTGGGAGATATGTGATGTCAAATAACTTCTGGGAGGCACTCATAATCTCAGAGAAAGGAGGTGAGGAGAGCTCCAAATTTTGGATTTGCCTGCCAGAAATATTGTTTCCCTAAACATCTGTCCCACAGTAAGCAAATCTCTCACTGCTGAGGTGGTGCCATTCTAGTGGCTCCTTGGATAAAATAAAGAAATAGAATGGAAAGGAAAAAAAGGAGAGTTATACCTTTTCCTCTCCTTTTTTGGAGAGGAATGGTAAGATGATACTTAAGATTTGAAAGGAAGGCTTGCCCACAGCTCATTGCTCTTGGGACACAGGTGTGTGATCCCTTGCAGCTCGATACCACTTCCCTGCTGGGCAGGGGACAAGTTGCAGAACCGGACTAGGTGCTGCCAAGAGCTTTCCTGTCTGGAACTGCAAATTAGTTGTGTAATTTGTGGCTGTTTGCACAAGTGCACTCTACCCACTGATCTCTGCACACCCATTTGTTGACAGGGGTCATTGGATGGGGCTATTTCCCATCACATGTCATCTTTGCTGTCCCTCTGACTCATATTTCTTCTGCTGTGTCTACATCTACTGTGTGACTCTGCAACACCAAGGGTGGTCATTTCCTTTGGTACCAGAGGAATCTACTCCAGTGAGCAGCCAGGCTGAATTACTGGCTTGGAGAGCTTCAAATGGATTATAACCAAGCTTCAAAATCCAGGGGCCTCATTTCTCACACAGTTGGACTATTCTGATACTTGTTCAGATGCTCATTTCAGGGTGACATCTTTGACCCACTTAAATGAGAACAAGACTGTTGAGTCCACACCAATAAATAAAACCTTCCATCAGTAGGTGAGTGAGTTACAGAAGCAGATGATTAAAAGCACGTAATTCCTACCCATACAGAAAATCTAGACTTTGGTGCTTAAAATTATGACCCATTTAAACTTTGGTAATTTGCAGTCTAGACTTTTGGAAAAATGTGAGCCAAGGTACCATAAGCAGAGATAGATCCCGTCAGGGTCTTGGGTTCAAATGCTGTTTCACATTAACATACACAAACTCCCTTTTCTCTATCTCTTAAAGGTTTGTGTTTATGATTCCTCCCATGTTTGATGGTGATTAATTATAACAAAAATAGCCTATGAGTTTATATTTAGGTGCTTTTGTAAGAGTCTGTTAGGCTAAATTTGTCTCTGGCAAGTTACTTTATTTGGCCATTTGGCCCTGAGAGACACATCCCTTATGCTTTCCCAGCAACTCTGTGTTTTATTCTTACAGGAAACAAAAGAGTTAAAATCACCTCAATGTAGAAGAGGATATAAGGAGAGGTAATTTACATATTTGACTCGCTTTTCCTGTAAAGGAACAGGAAAGAGTAATAAGTTCTCAGTAACAGTCAAGGAAACATAGGGTATCATATAACCAGGAACAGAACATATCATCAGTGGATGTTTAAGGTTTTTGCTCCCAGTTAATAGCCAGACAAACTGAAGCAGAGCTGGGGTGAAACACAACCAGTACCCAAGTTTTCCAGTCCTTGTGTGCTGTATTAGTGGTTTTGCCCTGAGAAATTAAGATATTCTTCATTTGAGACATTTTATGCAATAGAATATAAAAAATTCTGTAGTTGTGAGGGTCATCTGGGTGAAAAATTAAAGGATGTTTAAATATGCAGATTGATATTAAGTAATACCAGGAAAAAAATCTGTAGAAATTCTTGCTTGTTTTGAAGATTTGGTATTCTTGGGCACAATAATGTGATGTTCACAAAAAACAAGTTTGAAATTAGTGAGCACAAGCTTATTGAAAATTGTTCTACTCCTAAAGTTTAGGAGAAAAGCTGTCCAGCAATATCCCTGTAGAGTGTAAGGGTTGCCTGCTACATGGCTTAGGAAAGATTGCTGCTGACAGCACAGAAATTACAGCACATGGGTACCTGCTCCAGATGCTCTTCTTTCATTGTTCAACACCCAGAGCCTTTGTACATTGTCATATTCACTGGACTTGTCCTGAGCTAGAGCAAACAACTGACAACACCAGCTGGATAAGCCCAGTAAAGACAATGGTGGGCTCCAAGTTAAATTAGCAATAATTAAGCTGAATATCAGCCTTAGGCATGTGTGTCTCAAATAGGTTGAGCTGCTCTTCCTCCTGCTGAGGTTTGTCTTGGAGTGGCTCTTGAAGGGCTGGGTGAATTTATGGCATGAAGCCTTCCCAAGGTGCTTAGGGAGGGTCTGCTCTCAGGGTCTGCATGTGCTGGGCTGATTTTTTATCACCATAAATGATTGGCTTGGCAGTACTGTGGTTTTGGAGAAGGAGCTTTGGATCCTGATTTGGTTTCTTACGCTGAAAGAGCCTTTTCTGGCTGCCTCAGCAAATGTCTATGATACAGACAACAAGGGTGCTGCTTCCCTGTCTCTGAGATCACCAAGTTTCAAAGGGCTGATTGCCCCTAGCCACTATAGTTTTCATCCAGATCATTTGTTCCTGAAAGAGGTTTAATTTATTGGAATTAATTTCATACAGCTGCTGAAATACAAAATGCAGCAAGAGGGAGTTGAGCAAACTCAGCCCCCAGTGCCTGTCGGGAGGGAAGCTGCCATCTGTCTCCCTGAAGAGCTGCATTAAGGTTTTTTTCCACTAAGAAATCTGTGCTTTTTGTTTCAATCTCAGACACTGCTCCTCAAAGATGCTCCCTTTAGGCAGGCAATTTCTGATGACAGTGGCTCCTGGTAAAAATATAGTAAAGCTTTAACTTGGATTTAAAGTTCACCTCCGTAGTAAGTGGGGAGGAAACCTGCTGATGACAGATAGCAGGTGGGATTGAGTGGCTTCATTAAAGGCTTCAGGCACAGCTCTGCTGGGCCATGGCATTGTGGCTTCAGATCTCCACTCATGCATTTTCTCCAGGGCAAAGTGGTGTACATAACACTGCCTAATGGGAAACAGTCTTCACCTGAGACACTCAGCAAAATATCAGGTCACAGAGAATCTCACTTCCAGTGCCGCAAAACCCTTTTTCTGACCCAGAGACAGGGCTCCTTAGAGGTGT
>VZSR01001685.1:44311457-44366556 GCA_013398615.1 Brachypodius melanocephalos
GATGGTCCTGCCTGTGAGCTGTGCTCTGCTGAGAGACAACATGATACTGCTGAGCCACTGCAGAATAAAATGTCTTTGCTGAAGGCTTTGCTGGGACCAAAGAAGGGAAACTCAAGAGTTGTTCAGTACTGTACTGTCTGAGCAGAAGAGACTGCTTGGCCATACCACAATGAAATACATTAGATTAAAGTCCCTTCCAACCCAAGCCATTCTACAATTCTGTGAAATAGAAATAGATGTATTTCTGTTTTCACAGAAGCAGAGCTGCTTGCAAGGGTTGACCTTTAACTGGTACAGTGTTAGGGATGGGAAATCTGAGAGGCTTTAGATGTTTCTGGGGAGAGGGAAAATTGTTTCTCGTGTTTATATAGAGCTCAGCACAGAGGATTCTGGCATAATGGGGATATTTAGACACCACTGCAATATAAGTGCTAAGTAATAGATATGCCATGTCCTATCAAGATTAATAGTAATGAAGGAAAATGACTACTTCAATGATATGATAGCCCCCTGTGAAATACAGGCATTGTAGCTCAATAAAGAGGTAGTCACTTGTACAACAGAGCAGTCAGGAATCAGAGTGCTCATTCTATTTTGTTTTTACAGTGGTCTTGGACCATTACAAAGTGCATTTGGGATGCAGCCAGCAAGAGGAGAAGGTTCAGCACATCCTTAGACTGTGACAGCACTCCTCTGTGTCTCTCTGCTTTCCTTGTTGAGGTTCGAGTCCTGTCTGTGCATTTCAGGCCATGTCCATAGCACTGAGATTAGAAAGTTAGGAGTGTATGTTTTTTCATGCAAAATAGAAAAAACAGCATAATAGCATAGGAAAGGGAGGGACCTTGTGTGTTTCTGGGTCAAGTCCTTTTCAAGATTTCATTTTGGGTAATCCCCTCATCAATGGATCAAGCACTGTATTGGGATTTTCATCTCTATCTTGCCTTTTTAGGGTTGTTTTGGATCCTTACTTTCTTGATGAGTGGAATCCTTCATCTGATTTCCAGCCTAAATCTATTCATGGATAGGTAGTTCATAACCATTTTCTCTCCTACCAATACATTCTTTTCACTAAGTAAGTTTTCTCTCCATTGGCAATTAACTTGCTGATGTATTTATATAGCATAATCATGTCATATCTGTCTGCATTTGGCCAAGTTTTTCTAGGTCTCTTGGTACTGTTAAATTTTGGTTATCAATTTCATAAAATAGTTGAAGGTCACTCAGCACTCTTACAGCCATTCCATGGGAACGCCTGATGAGCTGGGACATGGAAAGGAGGATACAGCTGACACATCCATCTACTGAGCCTCCATGGGTACTCAAATATATGCCACAACTTTGGGATGTGGTTTTGGAGACAAAAATCCTATGACAGTGACTGGAAAAAACTTCTGAGAAATGAGGACTTTTGTAGAGCTCTCCCAGAGAGGATAGATTTCCAACAATGCTCCCTTCCTGGGAATGTGGTTTACCTCCTATCTGCAGATTTGTATTTGCCACTGCGGAGCCTGTCTGAAGGAAGATACTCTTGTGCAGCATCCTGCCTTCCCAGGTCTGCATGTAAGATGCCAAGGCTTATTAAAAGGGTATTTCTTGGATGGTGGTTTTCCTGTATTGTGTGGCTGGCTGGTATGTACAGATAAGGTAATCACCACTGCCACTGCAAGGAAAAACAAAACTGCTGCAAAGCAGGAAGACTGGAAATCTACTTTCTATTCTTGGTTATTTTTGTTGGTATATTGGCTGATTCACTTGCAGTTGGCTGCCTTTGGGAGAAAGGTCAGTGCTGGAACTTCTCACTTGAAATCCCTCAGTTACCAGAGTGCTCCTGTGATTGGCCCAAATGCTGGAGCTAAAGCAAACCCTGTCAAAGCAAAAAAAAAAAAAAAAACAAACCAAAACAAAAAGAGCAAAAATAATACCCATCTGAGCAGATTTTGTACAAGAAAATCCATCTACCTTTCATTTTTTCATAATCCTTTCCCTATGTGTAATCCATTATTTTTCAGAAGTGAAACTTGTTGTTTGCCTGCTGAGGACAATACTTTGCTGAGGAAGGTCAATGGAGCTGAAAAGGTGATGCTGTGCACTGAATTTTGCACTCAGGAGTGTGCAGAATATGTCCCACTCTTCTGAAACACAGACACAAAATCTTCCTTGTGTCACAAAGTCTTCAGGTTCCCAGTTGCACAGATGGGAGAGGAATGAGCACTATGGGACAGTGAAGAAACAAGAAGGTGCCTTTTTTCTGAAGTTTCCTTCATCATTAAGGCTGTAGCTTTAAACAAATCAGCATATTTTAATCATGCTGTTTGTCTCTGCTGAGCCACACCAACCCTTCAGTTTCCCTCCCAAAGTCTCCCATATACAAAGTTTTTCTGTACCTCACCCACAAGCATGACTTTTTCTGGCTAAGATAAGCTTTTGCTCTCCTACACCAAATGCTTCGTGCAGTCATCCGTGAGAAGAAATGCTGAAAACTCTGTGACCCTCAGGAGTTTCCATCTGTAGCTGGCTCATCTTTAAAACATTCCTCTTCTGCTTCACCACTGCACATGAAGCATCTGAAAAAATAGTGGAAGCACTGAACAGATGTTCATCAGCCTTGATATCAGTATCCAGCTCTTCTGCCTGTGGAGGAGGAGGCAGGTGGTTTGCATGTGGTGTTTACATCATCCTTTCAGGGATGCATCCACTGCCACTCCAGAGGATGTGTTTTGGGGTGCTCTGTAAGGCAGCAAGGCATGGCATCGAATAATCAAAACTCCATGTGAGCAGGTATTCCCACACCAGGCTGAATTATACTTTGAAATACTTTAGTTGGTTCCTGCTGGAGCTGCACCCAGGACCAGTTCAGTCTTCAGCAAAGCAAGCCCTGCCAAGGGAAATGGTGACAGGCACGAGACAAGGAATGTAGGAAGGCACAGCTGTCTCACCACCTGCTCTACACAGCAGGCAAAGGGGGCCAGATTTGGTGGGAGGCACGTGGGGCAGTGGGGGCTGGCTCCAGATGGAGGGGCTGGGTCAGGAAGAGCTTACTGGGGAGGATGGAAACCCTAAACCACCCCAGCTCTGGAATATCCAGCAGAGCAACCTTATCCAAAGTCACCCTTTCCCTTCACAGCCTGGGAATTAGAGGGCTTTCTTGAGGATATGATTGTATATATTTATTCTTATGGCTGGGAAAAAAAAATCAACTATTGATACATGGCTGGAAAGCCTTTAGACAGCTCTGACTGTCCCTGTGCAGCCAAAAGAAGGATTTATTATGGGGTCTTCTTTGAGAAAGGGTGGGACCCTTAGAAGAGAAGGCAAAATGAAACACAAAATGACATCTTTGCAACAGAAATGACATGGTTTTTCTGTTCGTATGCTTTTGTCAGCCCAATCACTCAAATATCGGCATTTGCACAGCCAGATTGCCCCAAGACCAACAGAAGTAGTGGCAAAACATTTTCAAGGGTTTGTCTTCTGAGGCTGAACTTCTTTGGAAATTACCCAGTTTCTGAAAGTAGCTGAGTTCACAGTCTTTATCTTGGTGGGGGTATTAATGAGGTCTCTCCCCTCTATCTGATTACTTAGTACTTTTATAAAATTCATCAGAAGTTTAGTCATCTTGAAACCTTTATCCCTCTACTAAATTTGACTGCTGTGAGCCAAAAGATTCAAAAAGTATTTGGGAGGAGTTGACCGTTCAACAAACACAAATTAATGACATAATTCAGCTGGATATTGGCCCAAAAATGCACTGAGGAATGCTGAAACATTTAGCCAACTCACTAACGATGTTCATAATCATGGTTGGTCTCAGGTGAGAAAACAAAAGTGGTATATTTTGCATGAAGATTGCCTCAGAAAGGCAGAAAATACTTGAAAACCTTGTGCTTAAATGTAAAAATACTGTTTACTGTTCTGTCACCATTCCTGGCTTTGCTGCAAAACAAACTTCTTTCCATCACTGTGTCAATTTGCCTTTCCCAGCACATGCCAGTTTTTTCTGGTCAGATCAGGAACTCTGAGCAGGAGCTGTCTGTTGCTGTGTGCTTGTACAACACCTCTTATAATGAGTATTCCTTCTTGGTTCAACCTGTTAAGCGTTCCTATATCCCAGTAATACATACTAATAAATAATGAAAGTGGAGCAGAGAAACCATCAAGAGAGCTGAAGCTTGTTTAGCTGGATAAATGGCATTTGAATTCACTTCTAAGCACATCTTGAAAGCAAACTAAAATTTTTGTTAGTTGCCAAGATCTGTGTCATGCCCATCACTAACACTTTAAACAGTGCAGTGCTCTCTTCCAGAGCCTGTGGAGCTACTTCAGACAGTAACAAAGATATTAAGTTCTGTGATAGATAGCCTTAGGTCCACTCTCTGATCATGACAGGTAAGGAAAGGAAAAAGTGATCTGAAATAAGTTGTTTTTTAAATATATCTGTTTCTTCTGGGGTTTGCTAGTCTCTGCATGTAGGATCAGAGAAGTTAGACTGACTTATGCTTCCTTGCAAAGATGACTTTCCCAATCATGCTTCACATTTTTTGGACTACTTTATTACCCCAGGTTTCAAATGGTCTCACCACTCCTTTGTGGAAAATATTTTTCCATGCCATCATCAGCTCATCCCTTTCTTTGTGCATATGTGTTTGCTATTGTAAGTTTTTCCTTTCTGTTTTGTAGGCTCCTGCTGTTAATGGAAGTTCTGCAGTGGAAAAGGAATGAGGACTCCATGTGTGTGTCTGGGGGCTTGTGTGGTGGGGGAGATGAGTGGCAAGTGCAGGGCGGGTTCCTTGGGCTCAAGTACAGAAATGCATAGGAAGGACAGGGAGTGTTTGTGCTACACTGAGTTTTATATCCCTGATCTGAGCAATAGAAGCTTGAATTGCTTCATATTTCAGCTGGTTTGTGCCACAAACATTCCCAGCTGGTTCGTGCCCCTCACATGGGCTGTCTCTGGCAAATGGGGTTTAGAATACAGGTGCTGCAGAGAAGAATTCTATAAAGTGTTTGGAAAAAACCTGTTTCATCTAAGGAGTGGTCCACCCTCCAAAGATGGGAAACACTGGGTCAGAAGTTCTCTCGAGCTAGGAGCAGTTCTGAGGCTTGAACAATTACAACAAAAACCAGGCAGCTTCAAGAAGTCCTTTATGTCTCTACAGATTGTCTGTACCTGGTAACATCTGATATCCTGTGCTTTTGTATGGCTAGTTAAAATAACTGTTTAATACTCAACCTTTAAATATAGCATATAATGAAGTAAAATATCTTTATTTTATTTTTCCTAAGTAGATTTAAAGCATTTTCATGAAGCCATAAAATTGCCTATTTTTAAATAGCTGCAACTTTGCAAATCTTTTTCTCATGCAAAGATTCAATTATTATTATATGTATTTTAGTAGGCTTTTCTACTTTCATTTAATATCCTGTTGATCTATTTTAAAACATTTCCTAAGCCCAAACACAAAGGCTAATACTTTACAATGCTCCTTCACTATTCCCAGTGAATGAACATCTTGCCAGGCAATGCTCAGTATCACCAGATCCTCTGCCTTGCTGTCAGAGAGTGCCTGTGACCAGTGTGTTTGCTGGACCTTCAGGTGCCATGCTGGCACTTTCTGCCCACCCTTCTGGGGATGGCCTTCACCCTCAGCTTCCTCTCATCCTGTGGCATTTTGAGCTGGAACAGCTGAAGACGTGGCACGTCAGTCTGGGGAGGAGCAGCATCATGAAATATTGGTTTTTTACCAGTGAATGAGAGTGACTCTGCACTGTGCTGTTCCCAACATGACCCCATGACACTTCATATAAAGTGGAGATACTCATACATTTAGTTTGCATCTGGATATCCAAATAAAGATTAGTTCTCCATAGTTTAAGACCGGCGTTCTCATATTGGACCATGTTCTTTAACAGCACTGCCTTAATAATGGGATAGTAAATTCTGCTCTCAACACATATAGTTGCCTCTCTGTGCATGCAACTACAGCTACGTGATGGATGATTTTACAAGTAAAAGGGTCCCAGAAGGTTTATTCACACAGTTTATTAAAGAATTTTAAAGCTTGCCAATTGATTTCAAAACTCCCTTTGCAGCATTCATTCAAACCGTGAAAGTGTGAAGACTCAGGATGAGGAGATCTCTCCCAGGCCGACCAGGGGTTCTCAGCACTGGACACATCCATCCTGTGGGATGTGTCACACAGAAAGAGGGACACAATGTGCAGGTGTGTCCTTGCTTTAATGGGAAATGCTACCTTTTCTGTTTCTTGGTTCTGTTTCTCTGACTGCTGCTTGCCCATCAATACAGTGGGCAACGTGGCACCAGTCTGTATCTTTCAGCAATGCCAGGACACTGGATAAATGCTTGTACAAAGGCTTTTTGGATCTCTAGTTCATGTGTCCTCTCTAAAGGCTGAAGCCTTTGGTGGCTGTGAGGGCAGGATATGGATCTGGTGATGTTCCAGAAGGACAGGGAGGCCCATCCCACAATTCTTGAGCACCCAGCTCCATACCAGAACAGAGCTGCTTTGCCTTCTCTTTCCCAGCTTCTCCTGTGAATGTTGATTTTTTTCTCCTATGAAAGTATAAGATACTTCTACTTCTATCTATATATTGATATATCAATATATCTATATATCAATATATCTATATATCTTTTAAATGTTCATTGCATAGGCTTGTCTTCAGAAGTTAGTTTCTCTTGGTATAACATATTCCAGTGAGTTGTCTGATAATCAGGACAAAAATGTAATTGGCACATTTCTGCTTCAGTTGGGGCAATTAAGAAAATTTGGTGTTGAGAGCAGACACTGTTTTGACAAAGAAGAGTTGCTAAGACTCTGCCAATCTGGAGGAAAAAAAAAAAGATAGAGTATTGCTAAATTATGTAACTTCTGAAGAAGAAAGAGAAGTCTTTCCATTAGCCTAGTTTGTGCTCTAATCTTAAAGTCAAAAGAGCTGAAGCACAGTAATGAAAAAGATCATGTTGAAAATACCTTGTCTCATCCAATTCTCTTGCCTTGTCTTTCAAACCTGCGCTGAATAAAAATGTTCTTTGCTTCTGGACAGATTATCAAATTTAAAGTGTATTAGCAGGCACCAGCTGTGTGGTGTAATTATTTGGCTGAATCTTCTGACGTTGGAAGAGGAAATCTGAGTTAACGGCTCAGATGCTCTCCTCCTGGTTCTCTCTAATATTCCCCACCTTGCACCTGGTGCATCTGCACAGAGCAGGGATAAAGCAGCAGGAGGGCAGAGTGGGACTGTTGGGGATGTACAGCACAGAGGGACAGATGACTCCTCACGCTGTCAGAGCTTTGGAGCAAAATGTTAACCACTCTTTTAACAGTCCCAGGTGAGGAAGAAAGAACTCAGTTGTATTTCTTTCCAGATGGCTGTAATGTTGTCACATAGTCAGGTAGGGCTGGACTTGGTTATCTAAAGACAGATGTCTAAAGTTGGAGGTTCCCAAGTGAGGAATTCGTGTTTCTTGGATAATTTTCAGAGAGTGCCCCAGTGCTGCCCTTGCCAGGCTGCTGACCTCATGGCTGGAGCAGGTGGGCAAGGGAGCAAGCCTGATTGGGATCAGCAGGGTTTTGTGGGTTTGTTGGCTAGCTTATTTGCCTTCCTTGAGTTAAACGGTCAATGGAATAATATGTTGGATTTTTAAGTCAGTAATTCTTAGTGGTGGAGAATAATTGAGAGCAGTGAGAGAGGTTCAGTGTATAAAGCAGTGCATGCTGAGGCTTTTCAGCTGCACTTGGTGTAGTTCTGGGCTTTTGTTTGGGACTAGGCTTAGTCTTGTGGTCTGGCCTGGCTGGTGCCCTGTCACATTGATCTTTTTCAGCCTTCTGATGTTTGCATTTTTGTAATGGAGTTTCTCACAGATTTTCATGTAAACAATGCAATGTTATTGTAACTGTCGTTTCTTGGTTTTCATTCCTCTCTTGAAGAGACAATTGAAAGATTTCTAATTTGACCAGTGTGGTTGGAGAGGTGGCAACCTCATCCTCCAATCCATGGTCATTGTCAGAAATCTATATAAATCGAAGCAAAGAAATAAACTTCTTCTTCTTGCCCTGATGACTTGGCTGTGTGCGTGTCGTTCATTTTGTGTCCTGTAGCGACAGTGCCCTGTGTGCAGGAATTGATTCTATCTGCAGACCTGGTCACACCACCGACCTCCATGAGATATTGGAGAACCCTGGTGTGTGTGTGTAATTTAATCTGTCCTAGAAGGAGTCTAATTCATGTGCACCAAAACAACTGAGCCAACAAGCAGTAAATAGGAGTGATTGAAAAGTTTGCTTTCCAACTACATGACAGACATAATCAAAATCCTAAAGTGAGATGGGATATTTGAAGGTAGTTCCTTATCTATCTACAGTAACTTGAACGCTCTTCAAATTTTGACTGAAGTTATATGATATTTTAGATAATCAGTTTATCTCCCCATAAATTTAGAGATAAATGTTCTTTGGTGAAAAGGAGAGTATGGGCCCCTCTGGACTTGTTCATGTGTTGAGGCACACTCTCTGACTGACAGATGCCAAGTGGGCTCTGCAGATGTGCATAAGCAAACCCAGCCTGGCAGAATCACACAATTATTTTACAATAACATATTCTAAATTGTGTTTAGTCGCCAATCTCTCCCCATTCTTTGGTGGCACTTTTTTCTCCAATTAAAGGTTTTTTCTCCAGTCATGGGGGATGGAAATTTACCTTAGAAATGAAAGCTGAAGCTTTGGGGAAGATCTCTGTTCTACCATTGGGGCGTTTGGGCAGGAAATTACAGAATAGGATGAGACTGGATATAGAATTGCAAAAGTTGGCAACCTTTACTTGTATATATTACGTGGATACCAGAGCAGTGTTTACAAGTATTGAAAAAGCCAAAAGGCTTTGACATACCAGTTCTTGACCTTCAAATATAAGCTTTTAGGAACAGGGTACAGTGTGTACACAGGCAGAGCTATTTTAATAATAATTTCCCTTTTTTTGCTCTTGCCCACTTTTGCCTCACTTCTCTTGGTGAGAAAGGCTTTCCACAGTAATAATTAGAAAAGCAATAGCTCCTCTAGTACTCTGAACAGCAAGAAGATATTCAAACGCATAGAGAGTACTGTGTGGATCAAGTTATTGCGTGTGAAATCTTGCACAAATGCTACTTGCAGTCTGTTATTGCTGGCAAAAATATTTCAACAGTTAATAATGTAAAGAGTGGGCAAACCATAAATCTGATATGAAATTTATTTATTCTGCTGCACCATTTGGAAAAGGGCCAGTGTGTTAAATTGGGAATGCTGGTATGAAGTTACCATGATACATCCATTTTGACTATGTGTTGTAAATATCTACTGCTTGGTTAAAAGGACCGAGCACTCAGCAGAGCACCTGTAGCTTTCTGTCACAAAAGAGAGGGAATCTGGAAATTCCATGGTAAATTACAAACGGAGAAAGCCAAAGGAAATTTTGTAAATAATTCACTGATGTCAAATTGAGAAGAATCCAATAAAAAAATGCAGAGCCTGATTTACTTCTTGTTCCATGGGTTCTGCATCATTACCAAGAGAATGCCAATTATCTTTGTTCAGCAAATACAGAATTCTTGTTATAAGCTTTGTACATCCAACACATGTAAGAACACATTTCTGACCAGGTTAAGAGAGAGATTAATCAGAACTCTTCTTGCACCAAGATTAGAATCAGAGCTGATAGTCCATTTACTAATTCTCAGGCAGTCTCCTGTTTTGTCCCAGGCTTGTCATGTTAGGTACATATCTTCTTTTGTCTGGGACAGAAAAAAGCTCACACCCTGTCTCAGTCAAAAAGCCACTTTACTGGAAGTATTAACCATAGGTCAGGATATCAATGGAGGCTAAATTTTGGTCAACCTAAGTAAAAAATGTTAGGTATTAGTCCTAGATGGGGGCTTATTTCATTAAGACTGTCCTGTGCACAAGAAATTTAAGTAGTTGGTTTTGTTTTTGCTTTTTTTGTGTAGTTAGCATTGTCACAGCCATGAGTAGAAGGAAGAGTTCATTGTGTTGTAAAACAGGGATGCATTTAAAGGCTTTCCAGATTTTTTTCAATCTTGCAGTGTAATAAATTGGAAAGTAAATGCAGCCTAATGTCTAGTGCAAGGTCCTGAGTGATGGGATGTCTATATTTATTCCTGGCTTTGACACTGACTCCTGTGCTCTCGCATGAGTCATTGCTTTACCTTTGAAAGAGACAGCAATGAGAAAAACCAATTTTATCTACATAGAGATACACAGTGATTTCACAAGGTTTAATTCTGCTTTGAAAATAGGTTCTGAAATATTCTGGTAAAATACTGCGAGGAGATATTGTTGTGCTTTGAAAAAACCCAAGCTCTAAAAGAGTCATACTCATACTCTAATACACAAAATAACTCAGATCTTGTGAAAAATCAACATTTCAGTCCTTTTAATGTAATTTACTATAGAATTTTATGTCCATTTTATTGTGTTTTGAAAATGCATTTCTTTAGGTCAGGTGTTTGTGTAAGCTGAAGATGGATAAAGACAAATTTAAGGAGGATTAAATACTGTTATTAAACACCAGTGTGCAGTTACTAAAAATAATGGTTTGGGCATCACCCTTTTGAATGCTTTAGGCTATAATGCAGACCAGGCAATAACCACCTTATACAGATCCTGATTTCTAATGTTCTTTCTGCTTGTGATCACTGCTGGCTGCTGAACCAGGTGGGTCTGTTGTCTGAGTACAGGGGGTGTGCCACTACTGTGTATTTACACCTGTGTGCTGCACAAACTCCACCACAGTGCACTTCATCTACTGCTTTCTTTGCACTGTATATTCTTAACAGATCAGGTAACAACTTGGTTACAAGAAGTTAGATAATTGAAAAGCCATGTTTGTACTGTGCCTTTTCAAAGACACAGTGTGCTAAAATAGACACATCCCAGTATTCTAACTACCACCTCAGGGGGGTTTTTGGACATTTCAGTCCATTTACTCTAACTGAGAGCCAGTGCTGAAACCAAGGAGCAGTGTCTATCTTTTTCCCCCTCTCCTTCTTCCCTGCTAATGTTCAAGGACTGGGTAAGTTTAAAAAAACCCACAAGAAAAAAGACTACAGTACTGTTATGGTGTTTTATTCAGAGGCTATTAGTTTGGAGCACCTTTCTGGAGACAGCCAGAGAGACAGGAAGAGACTTCCTCAAAGCTCTCCATTGCACAATATTTTCCATATGATGTATATGACTCTGGAACGGGAAGGACTCATAAATCTTTAACAAATTGAATCCTGCACAGAATTCACAGCATGCTTAAGGGAAGCACGAAATGAGAGTAGCTTATAAACCTGACCCAAAAAACCCACAGTGAACCTTAAAGTAGACAGAAAGTGTCTACGGGCAACAAAGTTGGCAGAAATGCTTGCAAACTTATTCTAAATACCAACTGATTCTACTTCTTCTAATAACCTTCTGAATCTATAAGCATGGGCCACGGAGATTTGTCTTTACAACACATTTATTCCAGTAGGATTCTGAATCTTAGTCAAAGTAGTAGGAGCTGAAGACAAAATTGGAAGTGGAAGAAAATTCTGAACCAAAATTGTGGCCTTAAAACTGACCTGTCATATTTTCAGTTTGGTACTGGCAAATGTAATATTATTTGTGCCATGTTACTTCCATGAAAAGCTAACGAAGGAGAGCTGGAAGTGGCTGTGGCCAGCAGTGCCTATGTGGGAATGACCCCTGCCCAAATTCCAGAAGACACTGAGAGTGGCACAACTTGGCATAGTAATCACTTTGACATTTTCACTGAACAAGCTGCTACTTCTGTTGTTTTTCTATTGTGGTTGCTCTGGTTTTTAAAAGAAGGAGTGTCTTGAGCAGAATACAGCCATGTGCAGCATTGGGCAGAGATGTGTGCCCCTGCATAACCCCACACTGGAGACAGCAGCTCGGACCGGGGACAGCCTTGGCTTGCCTGTCTCCCAGGGATTTGCAGGGACATCCAGGGAACCTCAGCCTGCCTGATGCAGGTGGATCAGATGAGTGGTCAAGGGAAGTGTTTAATGTCTCTCCCCTTATGGCTGAAGAAATCTCTAATTTAAACTTGACATTATATTTTAAATTGCCAAATCCCTCTGTAGCCATATAAACGAGTCACTTCAGCATAACAATATGTTGTATTTTTCTTTCAGTGAGGCATGAACAAGCATTTAGAATAAAATGCTGTCTTAAATTCATTCCTGGTTAGAGGTAGTTCAGACATGGCATCCTAAATTTGGACTACAATATGAAGAGGAAACTGCAAATTTATTTTTTCATTTGCCTTTGGCAAGGACTTGTGTGGGTAGCTGATCAAAAGGAACTATATAGAAACAGGAACCTGAGTCTAAAGCAAATAGTGCATTAAAATAATTTCATTATGAGCTGTTGTTCGCCTGCTTCTTTCCAGAGTGTGTCTCCACAATAACATTTCAAAGACCGATAAGCAAAAAAATATTTAGAATAAAAATAAATACTTGATATGCAGCAATGCAGCAGAAAATGGTTGGCAAATGCACCACACAAATAGTTGGCAACAATATTACTTCTGCAAGCTTTGAACAAGCTAATAATTGGGACTGTTTTCAACCATGCCTAGGTGAGCCCTTGGTTGTTTTTGATGTAAGTTAATGTTCATCCTTGCATCTGGAAGCAAACCCAAGAAAAATACGTTTGGAATTAGCCAATAATCGAAACACTTGATGAAAAAACCTCCCACTGACCATGCTGGTTGTGCAGCTTTGTACAAACATTTATTTTTCCAGGGACTGATGCGTATTGAACGTGGCTGACTGTTCTGCTCTCTTGCTTGTTTTACTTCTCAAGAGTCTCTTGTTCATCTGTTGTGCAAACACTCTTAAGTATCTGTACTGATCTGAGCTCCTAAAAGTTGCTGCAACTCCCCAAAGCTCTCCATTGCACAGTAGTTGCTCCCTTTACATCTTCTTTGTAACTGTTAGGCAACAAGAGACATTTAATGGTGTGATTGAGGCTGTGCCATCCCAGTGGTTTTCTGAAAAGGAGTTACTGAGGTTCAAGAGGCCTCAGGGAGTTAGTGGTGTGACTGTGTTTGGTGGTTTCTGTCAGGTGATTGCATATGACTCCAATGGTGGTAGTCATCCTTAAAATTATTTTTAATGATTTACTGCAGTTAAGGGAGAAAAAAAGAGAATGTAGCTGAAGAATCTGACATATAAAGTATGAAATGTGGTTTTGACAGGTTTTCTGTAAAAAACAATTCCCTTCCAGCAGAGAAAAAAGTAATTGTAGGAGAATCACTTGGTTGGTATTAAAAGTAGTACAAATAGCACACTCGGGGAGGAAAAAACTAAGTTTATTTACATGGTTTGGAGCTTATTTTTGAAGTTTGATCCTGCTTCCTTTCAGATAAACCAAGACCAGAACACACCAATGAGAAGTGTCAGGGTGAAAACATGTCATGCTGGTTTTCACTTACAGCTTGCTGTGGGAAGGCCTGAAATTAGCTCTTGGTTTCAAGAAACACTTGGGGAAATGGAAAGCTTTTACCAGCATTAGGCTGCTCAAGACATCACTCCTATGTGGTCTCTCTAGGATCTGCAGCAGCAGTCAAGTTTTGTGTCTGTTATTTGCAAGGACCTAGGACTGAGCTTTCCTGGGGGACAGATGTCTCTCCTGGGTGTCTCACCCTGCCTGGCTGCCCTTCTCTGTAAACCTTGTCAGGAGTCCTCACTGCCAGAATCTCCCCAGGAAGCCCTGGGAGGCTGAGAGGGACCAGCCAGGTGCTTCTTCCAGTCGTTTCTCATTCAGTGACAATGGCAGCATTGCCAGCTGAGGAAACCTGCCCGTGAGCCTGGCTGCCACCATCTGTTCCACATGGCTGACATTTCTGCTTTTCATCCCACCAGTGGATGCATTTCTGCAATGCGCCTTGCTGAGATCAATCCTGCTTACACTGTGTGCTTTATCTCCAGCTTGTGGTTGGTTTGTGTTTGTAACTCCACAGAACATGCTGGGACAGATCTCTTCCACACGGTGGCACGTGGGGAATGGTGCTGTGTAATTGCAATCTTCAGTTCTAATGGGGGTCTCTGAAAACAATTCTTTACTCAAGGCTTACTTTCCTGCTGTGCTTAAATACTGCTCCTGTGACTTAGAAGGAGCCACAGAGGTGCCTTACACATTCATAGCAGGCAGGACTCTTTTCCTGCTGAGTATATGACAATCTACAGCCCATGGTGCCCTCTTACAGGCAGAGTGGGACTAGTTAAGCACCAGCCTTAACCATCCCAGATTCCTTAGTCTGGAAAGTGAGCCTGCACGGCCCTCTTGTGGGAAGAGAGCAGCAGTCCTGCTGTTGTGAGATGTGTCTGTTCTGTGATGGGCGCCTTTGCCGTCACCTTTTGGACAGTGGTGCTGGGCAGAGTTCTGTGACAGCTCGAACAACTTCGTCAGTGCTCAAATCCGACTCCTACCTGCAAGCCTGGAAACGAGAAAGGTTTGTATTTATAAACTTCAGCCCGCGGCTGCTGGCCTCTTCAGCTCTGTCCCTGATTTTTCAGAGTGCTTTTTTCTTTACCTAGTCAAGGATGCCAGCTCCTAAACCCAACCTCTCTTGGTCATTCAGCTAGGCCTTGCAGGGTGGCACTTTACCCGTATGTGGATGAATTGAGTCTATGACATGGTCATGCCGTGATCCGGGGACCTGCCACATCCTCTTCTTTCTTCCAGCTTCTGCTCACAGCTCCTCAACCCCTAGCCTGGCTGTGTTCCCACTGAGGACAGCTGTGGCTCTGTGCCTCAGCCACTTGCAACATGCCCTCTCCTATGAGCCACGGGTCCTGGCTCATAAAGACTCTGCCATGACTTCCCGGAAGCTTTAAACTCTTTTTGTGTCCTTGTGCTTGCTTCAAGGAAAGGGAGGCCTCACCATGGCGTGGAGTGTTATCCATGAGTTTAGAGGAGCTGTGAGCTGGCTGAGAACAGTGAAGCATGTTGGAGCTGGAGCCCACAGGGAGGCAGAATTAGGCAGGCACCTGCTTTCTGTCGGCTCTGGGGACAGGAGATGTCAGGTTTTAGCTCCTGAGCATGCCTGAAGAGTCAGTGAGAGGAGCTGGGTTTGGTTTCACTCTGGGCAGGCAGTGGCAGGAGCTGGATGTTGGATCCTTTGTACAGAACCACATTAAGGATGGAGCGGTGACAGGCAAGGCATGACCGCAATTCCAAAATCTTTGACCCAAGCCTTGCGGAGCTCCCCAGCACAAAACTTCCATGCTGATCATCCCAAGAGTATTTGAGTATCTTACTCTGTCTCCCTTAGTCACAGCCAGGAGCTCTGGACCTTTTCCTATAGACCAAGATCCGTTTCTGACATCAAAACACTCTTTGAGGGAGGATGATACCTGTTTGCCATTCAGCTCTCTGACAGCTGAATGGTACAAAAACAAAGCAAAACAACAAACAACCCATCTAAAGCTCAAGTTAGGAGAAAGATAATTGTCATTATGTCATTTTTATTGCTAAATTGATAGGTGTTTGCATATTTTCAGCTTCTCTTTTCATGTCAGTCCCTATTTGCCTCTCCTCTCACAGCTTTATGACCTCAAGCATCCTATTCAGCAGTAGCATACTCCTAAATTACATTCCAATTACACACTTTCTTTAATACATATAATTAAAACTTTACGAGACAGTTATCTCAAATATGTAACTTAATATTATATAAACCAATAAAGAAAATTCTTGGAATTAGTTACATTACTGCAAAATCTAAGAACCAAAAATATCAGAAGTGAGACACTGTGAGTATACTTGGAAAATATAGCATGTAATTAACCCCCAATTTCAGAATACTTGATACAATATGAGTTTTTATCCTTCTAAGATTACTTTCTGGACTTCCATTTTAATTTTTTTCTGATGTCAAAAATGACTGATTTGGATTAATTTTTCATACAGAAATAGTCAAATTCATAAATGAGTGTGAGCCAGTGTTGTAGTTAGATCTTTTATTGGTTTATTAAAAATGTTATTAATGTGTTTTAAAATCTACTTCACACTAACACAGACAATTTGCTGCTCTTTCTAGATAAAGGATTGTCTGAACATTTCCTCCTTGCCACTGTTTTGGGAGGATGTAGAAGCTAAAGAGATGTCTCTTAAAAGAAATGGAAATTGGCAACCCATTGATAATTTGGAGAGGAATGATTCAAGAGAGGAGGTTATTTATTATAAGAAAATTTGGTGGCTTTGGATGAATTTACAAGGCTTTTAGGAGAAAACCCTGTGTTTTGGCAGAATATGTTATCCTTGCCATGGAATCCATGAGAACAGAAATTGTGAACATGAAGTTTTATAGTTTAAAGTATTGCTGGGTGGGAGTATGCTGAGAGTTTTGAGGGGAATATTACTGCTTATGGAACAAAAGGTATTGATGATCTATTGATGAAGCCTATTGAACCCAGAGCACTGAACTGCACTGTGTGTGCTGCTGATGTGGACCCTGAACTTCACAAACTGGAATAAGGGGCCAAAAGACAGCAAAGTCTTTGTCACCTCCAGCAACAAAGAAATACGAATCACAAGGTCTGGAATCACAGGACCTCAGTAAAAATCCAGTAATATTACACCAAAACCTGCTGCTGCCTGGCTGCCTCTCTGAATTGGCTTGTTTGTGAGATTACCATGAAACTAAACTAAAAGAAGAGAATCCTTAGTTTCTTATGTGGTCTGCTAAACATAAAATCTTGGATTCTAAAAAAGGTAACATGACTTAGGAGACTAGTGCTATTTGAATTAGCAGAAAACCATAGGAAGAAGGATCAGACAGTCTATTGCTCTGGGGGCAATAATTTTAAATACTGCAAAATCCCAAAGTTGTATAGTTTTTGTAGAGTCTTACATTTATTTTGTGCAATGTGTAAGGTATTAGAAGAAGAAAGTCAATCCATCTTAATCCCCTTCTCTCCCTTTAGGACAAAGGGTGCTTGAGTTCACATAACATTTTAGTCAAAGCATACTGTGGAAATCAAATTTAACTTTTGAAGCATCCTTTGAACTGTCCATTGAGGTCCTGTGTAGCTCCATGTCTTGTGATCTGTATCTCTTTGTTGCTGAAGGAAGTACACTTACAGAGCGGACAAAATATTTTGTTATTTCTTTCTGCAATTAGTTCTTTGCTAGGCCTGCTTTACACCTAAAAGGCAATGGCAAAGCTTTAAGATTCCTGTTGCTCTTATTCCACCTTACTCCTTGCTGGCAAAATCCCAAGTTTTCCAGGCTGCTGGTAGTAATTCACTTTATGTGCCCTTTTCAGCCATGCCAGGTGCTTAGAGTTGCATTCCAAATCCGTGGTTATAATGAAGATGCAAGTTATGGAGCTGTTCCATATATTCGTATATATTTAGAGCCAGCACAGCAAAACTCTAAAAGTGTGTCTAAACCAAAATATGGCAAGGCAGCACCACCCAGAGGTTCTGGAGCTGTCTTGGAACAAGTGAATGCTGTGCTGGAAGCAGGGTGGCCATGGTAGTACAGCATCTCCTGGGGATACCTCAGCTCTGTTGGGGATGTGTATGTTACACTCATTACAATGTTTCTGGAATCTGGCACATTCCCTGATCATTCCCACGGATTTGTTCAGAGCTAGTCTAGACAGTGCTATATAGGTGCTTGTAGGTATGATTTCTGTGGATGTATTCTCCTTCCTACACCCCAAACCTAAACGGTGTCTTATTGGGCTAAGCTGGGATACTTCTGTCTGATTTTCAGCATTTCATCTTAGAATGTGCAATCCTTCACTGTTGAAATTAGTTGGTGTTTCAGTGTTGATTTCCCCTGGGGAAAAACCAAGGATCCCAACAGTGTGCAATATTACTTTAAGATAGTGGTAGGTAGCTGCAGGCAGTGTGATTTGGAAGAACAAATTTGAGCAGACAGGGGTTAGATCAATATCTGAAGGATGATTATCTTGTTCAGCACAGTATTTTCCATAGTCTAATGCAGTCTAAACAATCTCTAAATATATCACAGACTGTGAAATTTCAATTCCTCTCCTGTCAATCTGTTCATGTGAAGATGGATGATATGCCTGATGCAGACAAGGGTCTGATCCTGCTGCTGTTGAAGTAACTAATAAATCACCCATTAACTTCAGAGAATCCCCAAAAGAAACAAATTGCTCATTTAAACAGAGGTGGCAAATCCTTTACAGGTGTAATGGGTTCACAGCAGCTGCATGTACACAGGCCTCCTCCCCAAAGGACAGGAACATCTCTGAAAGCTTTTGGAAATTAAAAAACAAGCCAAAAAGAAATGAAGATGATTCTCAGAACAGGAGGCTGCTCTTTTAGACAGCCCTTGAGTAGGACAGACAGCACAGGAACTCTGAAAGCTGTTCACTGAAACACTTTTTGTGGGGATGTGTGCTCCCAGATGTGTGCACTGCCTGCTCTCACTTATGGCCAGGTGTGTGCTCAGAGAAGGGAGGCACTGCTGGACAGCAAAATATTCATCTGGGATGGCATAAAGTATGAGAATAATGGACAAAATTTGGCATTCACATTGAGAAGAAGATTCCCTGAGACTCAGTTTTGTTTTTGCAGGAAAGGTGACCATCAAGACTGAGGACTCAGACACCCAGGTGTCCAAGGAGGGTGCAAACTGGGACCAGGTTTTGGGATAGTGTCCTTGGGTTATCTCTACCTCTGAGAAGAAATATTTCTTTTGATACAGGTGCAATCCCCCAGCCAGAATTATAATAAGCTTCCACCACAAACTCACTGCAGATCTGTCCAGCAGGTTATAGGCTGGAACTGTAATTCCAACTCCAGCCACCTTTGCTTTACCCTCACTGTAATCACAAACATATACATATGAGCCTCTAACTTTTTATTACAGTGAATAAATGTTTCTCCAAAGTGAAAAAAATGAACAACATCAATTTGATAGAGGTTAGACTTTCAGGTATAAATAAATCTTTTAAAATGCATCTTTTAAATAAAAGCTTTAAACCTCTTTTGCATTGTTCACAATTTATTGGGGGAATTTATTCTGGCTGTTACTAAATCCTTGGTGCCTTAATTATATATATAATAATTTAAATCCCTGCTTTTACTGCAGCCTGTTATTTAAAATTAAAAGAGCTACAAACAACTTTAGATGCCTGTAATGCTTCAACAGATATTTTCCTTATCACAACAATACAGTCTTTCTTTATTTCTCAGTTCCAAAATGCTATGAAATATTGCCAAATTATGCAAGATTTAAAAAGAAGAAAGTAGAGCTGAAATCTCAGCTGGGAAATACCAATCACTATTCACCTTTTTGGTATATAATCAAGTGAGTAAATAATGGATTTAAGAAAAGTGCACCAGACAGGTTGGCCAAATCATTAACTAAAATAGGAAAAAAAAAAGTGTTTGAAAAAAAAAACCCCAAACCCGTGATAATAGCTACATTGTTCCTTTGTAATTCAGAGCACAGAAGTTCCTCAGGCCAGGTCCTGCACTCATAAATTCAGTGGCAACTTTTCCATTTGTTCAGTGCAAATAGGATGAAACCTGCTCCGGCTCCTCTGAAATCCTAAGATAAAGCTAATATCAAATAAAAATATTTTCATTCCAGTTAGGATTTAGAAATAGATGAAGCATTTTCCAGTACTGTTTGTTCAGAGAGATAGACTTGCAGCGTGGCTAACTCTCTTAGGCAGGCAGGGCTCAGCCCCTATGCTGGGCTCAGCTTGGTCTTCAGGAAAAGTCGATGCTTCCAACGATTACTGGATGGGGAAAAATTATAAAGAAGAACTTGAGGTTGGTTGTGGGGGGCTCAAGGTGGCCCCATGACTTCTAAATAAGAGCATTTTCCTTTGCGCCTGGTCAGGAGGGTGCAGTGGTGCTGTCTGAGGGCAATTGGGCTGCTAGTTCACTAAAATGTGTGACCTGCTCTGGACAAGATCAGCATTCTGGTTTGAAATAAACTGGTTTTCTCTGGAAAATTGAAGCTCACTTTTAAGAGAACAAATTTTGATTTTAAACAATCTCCCATTGTTTAAGAATGGACTTGGTGCACTGGCTAATGGGTTGTCTATTTAACTACAGTTTACATTCATTTTACTTTGGTTTTGCAAAAAGATTAAATCAAATTGTCTGTATCTCCCACATTTTGGATTATGTTCCATGCATGCTGTTATTTCTACAATGACAACTAGGTGATGTCATGCCTGCTTTGTCCTTTGGGCATTCTTCCTCACATCTGGTATTTTGGGAAGAACTTAACATTCACTGAACCAGCAATAGATTAATCTAACATCTAATTCTTCTTGTAAAACTTAAGGCTTTTGATCCTATGAAGATTTATTCATATGCTTGCTTTCACATACAATAGATTATCCCACAGAACTTCAAAATGAATAAAGTTATGCTTATGCATACATGCTAAAAGGATTTATGTCTAAACAATGAAACTAAATACTGACAGTAAATAATTATCCATAAGAATCAGCTATAGACACAGCAGAATTCATCTCCAAAATTAATGCAGGAAATAGAATAAAATGGAAAAGTCTGTGAGAGTATTTTTACTTTGCCTCATTTACAGCAATTTTGCACTGTTAGTAATAACCAAACTGGTAACCTAAATTGCCTGCTGCTTGTGCTATAGATGAACTCTGACACACAATTTGGCTTCTGCATCCATTTAGATACTTAATATTGTGAATAAATGTTAAGAGTGAAAGGGGTGGAAAAAAAAGCATCTAAATAATTTCACTGCCCTTTGAAGACCCCAATTTATGGTTACCATCTATTGCTTTAAGAAAATTAGTAGGCATGATTGTCACCATACACACCATCTCTTGCCTTTACAATGACTCCAATATTGCCAGTCTAGACATATTTGTCACTTACATATTGTCAGTCATGGGTATTACATCAATTTGGGTTTATTCAGAGTTGGACAAATTACAGAACTTGAAGTTGGCAGACAATAATAATCATTGCTCAAAAAAATCAAATGAGCTGGAACTTTGAAACAAAAAATTGCTCACAGAGGTCCCATGGTGTGGAAGAAAGCAGTGTTTCTGCTTCTTTTCCAGCTGCCAAGAGAGGAGTGTTGGTTGAATGCACAGGCTCCAGAGGTCCCCAGATTGACTGTCCTCCAAATTCTCTGGGCAGGATAAAAAACTCCTTGGTTCTTGGATTCTAAAATCTCTTCTGATTTTAGGGCTGGTATGGTAGGCTGTGAAGCTTTAAAGATCAATAAATTGATTTTTTTTCCTGGAAAGAAGATCAATTTGGACCAGCAGAGCTTGTGCAGCTGCTTCTGAAGGTGGGAATGTGGAGACCTGTGGCTGGAGCGAGGAGGTCCTGGATCTCAGGGAGCCAAATTCCCAGCACTGCCCTCTCTCATCTCAGAGACACCACTCGAGGGAGCCACGGCCAAGGGGCTCTCATGAAACCTCGGGGGTCCAAGCCCAGATCACAGCCCTTGGTTTCCTCGAGACTCAGCCTCAGCTCTGGTGACTTGATAGAGAGAGGCAGCCTTGACTCAGCTCTCCAGAAAAAGAACTTTAATAATGCAAAAACAACTAACAAAAAGGCACACACTGTATGAAGAAGTAACTGGAACATGTCAGCAGCAAGAGGCGGAAAGCACGGGCCAGCGTCAGATAGGGATATTTATACATTCTGGTGCTGGGAGGAGTCAAGGCAGGGTCTGAGGGAAGGGCCCATAGGGGAGAACGATTAAGAACATTAAAATTTCTGCACCAAAGGCAACCAGTCACAGAGAACTAGGAACTTTCTAGTAAAAATCTACAAAAAATCTGCATAACTGAACTGAGATGGCATGGGTGTAAGCCTCTTGCTTCCTATACTTAGGAAGGGCTCCCCAGGGCTTTAGGCCGAGGTTTTCCTCCTCCCCCGGGAAGCCGCTCCCTGCACTCCCACCTGCCCTGGGCACCCGAGGGACCCCAAGGTCCCCAGGGGCACCCAGGCCTTGGCTCTGGCGGCAGGGCTGGAAGATGGACATGCCTGAGTGGCTCCAGCTTCCAGCAGAAGCCTTGAGTCCTTCCATTCCTTTCTGAAGACATGCAGGTTTCTGTGGGAGAGAAGCCTGAGGCCTACCAAGAGTGTAAGAAATGAGGAGTTTCAGTTGAAGTGTTTCAGTCAAGCCTGAGCTTTTTAAATGAATTTCAACAAAACTTTTCTGACCTGTTCTGGCAAGGGCATGTGATAGACAGCTAGTGCAGACTTAGAAAATGCAATCTAGAAAAAAGAAAAGAATATGATTTTTAAAAACCCCGCTGTATCAAGTTAGCAAGGGTGAAGTATTTGTTTTGGGGTTTTTTTGTTTTAATAGGAACCAGTTACAGGCAACAAAGTGCTTCCTGTTTAAAGATAACATGCACAAAGACCAAGCATTTCTAAACAATAAACAATACTGATAGTTAACCCAAATGTCTTGAAGACAGCTATTCTAGAATGTATATGATAATATAAACAGTTTATTAGCTGCTAGAAATTAAAGCTATTTAGAGATGCTTTGTATTTCTAAGCACCACTTGACTCTGAATTTTTGAACCAAGGTAAAACTAACCAGAAGAGAGGTATTCATACTTTTCCTCTTGGGTATTTGATAAGAAGAAGCAGGAGGGTTGGTGTGTTTCTTAGGTGATGTCTCTACAGTTTTGGGCTCACAGCTCAAGCTGATCAGCCCATGAAGTCTCTGAGGCTGCAGGTTCTGTGTGATGGGTCAGCCCAGAGCACAGATGAGGCAGATGTGTGTTCCTCCCTAATCACTCATGTGAACCTAATTCATCTAGGTAATCTTCAGTTATCTGAGTTCTCTCTGCTTTGCTCTTTCTTTGATCTGTCACCAGGTGGATTGCAGTGGTTTGCCACGGGTTTTCTGTTTGTTGAGAGCCAGCTGTGCAGGGCAAGCCATACAGATGTTGTTTCTTGATACCTTCTGTTCCTGGCTTTTCCTTTTTACTGAGGGTAGAAATACCATTTCCATGACCTTCCTTGAACTGTCTAATAGATAGATATTTCTTCTTACCCTGGTTGCTAATTGCTTCTGTGTTGATTTTCATGCCTTTGTGTGCTTCTGCTTTGTCCTTGTCTTTAGCTATTTGAGCTATTCTTTGCTGTTTGGTTCCTCTTTATACTTCAAGTTATTGAGAACTGACTCAGCTGAGTATCTCTTGTTTCCTTTGCTTTTTCTGCTTTTGTCTTTGCTTCAGAATACTTTATTCCAATGCTTCTAATTCTCTCTTTCCTTTAGAGGTATTCCTATAGAATATGAACTGCCAGCTTCCTGAATTTATTCTGCTGATTATTCCTGAAGGATTTTATTCTTTATATCTTCTACATGAGACAGAAGATATATATATATATATATAGATAGATAGATAGATAGATAGATAGATGCTAACCCTTCCTAGTCTAACTCTAACCCCCTGCCTCCAACTTTCATGACTTCCTTGCTGGTGAAAACAGGATCTAAAAAAGCCTGTTTCCTAGATGTATTTTCTAAAATTTACCCACAACACCTGCTGGGAAATCTGGGGGAGATTCTTTAAACCCAACAGAGATGTATGTGAGTAGATGAATACAAGCACAGATCACAGTCTGATTTTCTCTATGTATTTCTGTATTAAAGGCAGTATTAAATAGGAACTTGTTGTAATTTGTAATTTTTTTTTTGCATGCCTTCCTAAACTGGCATCTGAATCAATGAATGATGCCCTAAAAATGCCTGTTTCTTACCAGAAGGTATAAGGCAAGCCATGGGTTGCCAGTTCATGATATTATTTGCTTATTTTAGGAGGTAATGGACTGACATACCAATTTCCATGCCAAATATATAATTTACTAATAAAACTTTGAAAGCTTTTGTTGACTCTCTGACTTTTGTCATTCCTTTTGACCACAGGCATCTAGGAATCTTAGGAATTCCCACCTCAAGAGTGGGAATGACACATATATACCTGGGGAAGAGTCCCATTAGCACCAAGCCTTGTGTTTTGCATGACTCTCTTTGCTGTAGAGAAAGCAAAAGCTTCATCCATCCAGTGCCAGGTTTGCCAAAGAGGTCCACTGATCTCCCTGTGTGTTGGTTCAGTGGTTGCAGTTCATTTCTCATGGGTCAGGTTCTGATCTCAAAGGTCTCTTTGACCTTTTCATGGTCATGTTGCTGTGTAAAATGTTGTAGAAAATAAAGCGTGGTGGTTACCTGCAGTTATCACCTTCTCAGCATTTCTGTCCATCTGGAAGAGAAGGTCAAGGCTTCACCAGATTAGTTGTTCTATACCGCTCTGATGTCTTAATTTATGCCTGATTAATTTCCATGGCTGCTGAAGGTACTGATTGTCTTGTGTTCAACAGGTCCTTTGAGCTTACCCAAGCTACATTCAAGTGAAGGGAGAGCCAAAAGCCATTACTGTGTTGATCCCATGGCTGTTGTCAGTGTTGGAACAAGTCCCATTTGAATATAATTTCTACTTAGCACAAAGACTCACGTCTTGGGAACAAACCCAAGTCCTGTCAGACTGTAAGACAATTGACTTTTCTGCTTACACTGTAATTAATGCTATTGAAATCTCAGAAAAGAAAGCAGAGAAACACAAAACATTCAAGTTTAGGACTAGCCACCTTTCTTTCATTTCATATCTCAAGAGATGTGAATCCATTCGAAATAAGGTTCCAGATGCCAAAACCAATAAAAATGCAGACTTTAAGGTCTAGCCAAATTGTGGTTAAAGTTATTTCTCCATGGATCACACTCGGTCATTAATTTTAAGGCTGGACATTCTCCAAACTCTGTGGTTTCTTTGAAACAAGGAGTAAGATCCCAGTGATTAGATGGCTTACATTTCACTATTTTTTCTAGCATATCCAGTTGAATGAAAATTAGAATTTCATAATTCTGTTTCTTTTTGGTGGAAAAACAAAAGAGAACTCTAAACCTGTTGAAAATGGACCCAAGCATTCAAAATAGAGCAAAGCAGTTTAGATTATATAAATCAGTATAGCTTAATGGTTTGCATCATGTATATGTGATGTGGTCTTCTAGGATTTTCATCTTTATAGGTAGAAAAGTGCTGTGGTTAATTGCTTTCAACATAATTAAATTCACAGGAAATAATTTTATTTCAGTATGGATTGCCAGGAAAAGATGGGTCTTTTGGAGAACATAGGTCAAGCAGCACATTTAAAACTTGTAGTTTTGTATAAAACATTGTGTGAAGTGCTATATTCTTCAGAGAAATTTGCATAAAGAACTAATTTTAAAAAAAATGACAAAACCCCAACAGAAGCTCTTGAAAAAAAACCACAATACCCCAGCAGAACTGTGTGCTTCCTCAGCACAAGCAATCCTTTATGAAAGACTCTTCATAAAATTAGTTATATTAGATCTACTGAAAAGCATAAGAAAGGCTTATAGTTACTTTAATTTTATTTTTTTTAAATACACTGAGCCAGTAGAAGTAATTTGTACTGTAAACTTCAAAAGAATATAGTGAAGAGAAATACAGGTCTCTCTGTTGAGAAGTGTAGAAATTTAATGACAAAATTACTTTATATTATTTTAGGATAGGCTTTTTTTGGAAAGACCAAAGTTATGTTAAGTTTAAAAGCCTGAGATACCTTGCTCAGGATTCTTTCAAGAATATTCCTTGACTTCTCCTTGCAATACTTATATTGCATGAGAAAATGGCTTTTAAGGTAATCTAAAGATATTCAGTCATATTAAATATTGCAACTTTAAGCTAAAATGTCTTCAAGAATACTAAGGTTTTGCTCAGAAAATTGATCACTGCAATCTGGAAAGTATTTTTATGTGTATTTACTCTTTTTATACTCCTAAACTCTTACATCCATAAACATTTCTTAATAGTGGCCACTATTGTAGAAAGGACATTACATGAAGAAGGTCTTGATCTGACTACTGTGGATTTCTGCACCAGAGGCCTCCTGGTCCTGCTGAGGTCAGTGTTTAAATTCTCACCCAATTCAGATGAACCCTCAGAAAACCCTGGGTGGCTTTTGGGGTGTCTGTGGATTCAGGGTACACTGGATGCCACAGGCACCACAAGCAAGCAGCAGCATAACCTGTGCTGCCCTGGACTAATTTGTACAAAAATTGCACAAATTGACAAAATTGCCCTGTCCCCTCCCATTTTAAAGAAAATTCAGGGGTGTCTCCTTTCCTTGCAAAGTCCTAGCTGAGCTCACTGCACAGCTTGCTGTAAATCCCCCAAATACCACTGGGCCAAATCTGGTATGACACCACTGCCAGCCTCTCGTTACCCTGTATCTCCCTGGGCTGTGCTCACCTTCCCTTGGGCTGGTGCCTGGTCAGCAGCTCCACAAGGTTTCCATGTTGCAGATATTCCATAGCTGTGCCCCTCTCTCCAACAGAGGCTGCCCCAATGCCTTTCCTACTGCCCACATCCCTTCTGTTGCTGAAAAATGACCTTAACTCAAGCATATTGAGTGGAATTTGTACTCTCATGCTCAGCCTTGAACAGCCAGACTTCAGCTGGATTAAGGAAGACCTTTTATAATACTTCCCAGTATCTCTGGTGGTATTATTTTCTTCATTTTTTTTTAGCCCCATATGATTTAAAAACTGAAAAAAAGTCATAGCTATTATTACATATCACATAATATGCAAAATATCCTCTACAAAGCAGTTCAAATACTGCTGTATTATCTGTCAAGTGCTTGACTGTTTTTTAAGAACTGTTACAGCCTGGGAAATAATTGCTGGGTATTTTTAAATTTTTTATTCACTTGATAGTCTAGGAAAAAGGGTTTTTTAAGTAAAATAACTGTATAAAGTTATTTTACTGTCACTATAGACTATAAAATACATTGAAATTAAATTGGACTAAATTATTTGGGGCACAAAAATAGGAAGTAGACTTTTATTTTCAAGGGGGACCATTTCAGACCCCAGCTTGATCCTGTTAGTGTACTGATTTTGAACTTACAGAACCATGTGGAACTCCCTTTAAGGTGAGTCTACAGGTCATTTGACTAATTTTTTATTTTCATTTTCCAGGTGGATAAACCACAGGGCTTTTATGAAATAAGAAAGTCTTGAACAGCTAATTAGACCAAGGCTTTCTAAAGGAACCAATCATTTAGCTAAGTGATTTGGGAAATATTTGCTCACCTAGGCTTCAAGAGGTTTTGAGTTCCCCTCTTGCATGAGTTCCCTTGCAGATACATGTGAATACCATAAAACTGGTATCAGCCTTCTTGGTTTTGCTTTTAAGTTTGTATATTTCTATTACTGAGCAGATTGTAATACCCAGTTGATGCTGGGCCAGTTTTTCCAGCACTTATTTTGTGAGTTGGAACAATATGACTAGAGGATGGAAAGTTGAACAACTCTGTAATACAGACTCACTCTGGATGATTTATGAGCAATGTGTGGGGTAAGATTTTAGAGAAATATAAATTATACCTGTTCATCATGTTAACTTCTTTTAATGTTTCCCACATGTTACTATGACAACATTCATGGGATATATATTTTAATTTCTGTAGCACAGAGGAAGTGTGTCAGGTCTGCACATTTCTCTTGATTTTATGGCTGAGTGCTGTGTCTAATGCAGGTTGTAAATCTTCTTGGAAAAATATATAAGAGGGTTTTCATCACAGTGGCTCTCCTGGCAATTCTGAAGCTTTCAATAAGCATAATTTAAATTTAAAAAGAACATTTACACCGCCTGTGATGGGGAGACTTCTAAAGTGGGGTTAGCAAATGCTGTGCAGAAAAGCAGGAGCTTCATGCTAACAATTGCTGAATGTGTTACATAGTTAAACACGTTGTTAAAACCCTTACTTCAATAAAACTGTAGAAAATGTCTTGTGGCCAATATTTAATTTCCTGTTTTCCATATATTGGATACAGGATGCTTTTTATTTATTTTTTTTTAATTTCTTGTGCAGAAAAATGGGTTAAAATGTTCTTTATAGTTCTCTAAACACATTTTCCGTAAGAACTGAAGGGTTTTCATGACAGTGAGATTTTCTTTTAAAATTAGATGTAAAAACTAGATGGAAATTTCTGAATTGGGTTAGACAGTCTCAGTTTCTGCACCACAAGCTGTTGTTCTATATGGCAATTAGTTTGCATATGCATCTGAAACCAGTGCTGAGAAAAGTGACAGTGAATTGTGCTGATAAGTGTTTTAATGGAATTATTCAGCAGGCCAAAACTCATTAATCACAGGGAACAGTCTCCCTGTGATGCTTCAGTGTATAGTTAAACAAGACTCCACTCATTTATTTACTTTCCAATGTAATTTTTTTTAAATCAGAGTGGGAACATCAACTGCAGAGATTCCAATGAAAAGTAAAATCTGCTCCAAATCACGAAGTTAGAACTAAAACATAATTACCCATAAAGAATGAAAACTTTGAGTAATTTCCTGTAATTTCTGCACCAAATTAAATTTTTGCCTTGCAGTACTGCTATAAAAAAACCATCACTCCCATTTCACATATACTAAGTGGGACTCTCTATATGAAGGTGCCATTCTCACTTTTCCTGTTCTAACGCACCTATGTTTATAAAGGAGAGGGTAAAATCCACATCCCAATAGTCTTGTTCTTCCAGCCTCTCTTTTTATATCACTCTCATCTTATCCTTGTAGCTGCTGTAGCTTTTCCACTTGAACAGCTAATGATTCAGTGGAATATCCATTTGTTTAGGACAAATGGCTGCAGCTGTTAATTTATATTCATTTATACTATTGACTATACTGCTATAGTGGTACACAGTTCCAAGTATTTTGCTTGTGTTTGGTGCCTGCAGCCCACGCTGTGCTACACCTCTGGGCATATCGTTGCAGCTGGGTTCTGTTCAATGATAACTTTATCATTTATTGTACAGTTGAGGCCTTTTTAAAAAGTGTGTCTCAGGGGAAATTTACACCCTAGAAATTCCTGGCAGATGTAGTTAGCAAATGGCTTTCTGAATCCCCCAAAACAGTCCCCACCTGACCTTCCACTAGCGGGAAGTGCTGTAGCTTGCAGATTATCTGGGGAGCATGAGTGAGCTCCCACATGCTGCTCACTGCTCTTGGAGAACGGCTGCTATCGGCAGGAATAACAAATTCTGAGTGCAGCTAGCTCACTGCCAAGCCAGGGCAGAGCTTTATACAAAGACTGTGCTTGTATTGTGATTCCTGAAAGGGCAGGCATGTTGCTAAGCTTCCATTTCAGGCTCTGTGACCTGCCTGGGATCTCCTGTTTGACATGGAGTGTTAGGAAAGTCCCCTCCTGGAGTCCACCAGAGTACAAGCAGACATTGGTGGCCTTATTTTTTAACAGTGCCAGCTGCTGGGACATGTTCTCTTTGTCCTCTGCAGCAACAGTGTGACAGTATAAATCATTCCGTGGCCTTCCTTTCAGCTTATGCCTGGCCTGTTTGGATTGTTGTAGATGTTCCAAATTCATCCTAGGCTCTCAGATTTTTTTCCCCTCATTTGGAAAGTTATACAAGCTTCTTTACGCTGTTCTTCTTCATGTGGTTATGCCAGATAAACTTACTAGGCAGGATGGGAGAAAACTTTGCCTAGAATTTCACAATTTCTTTATAAGAATATAGACATTAATTTCCCATGTGATTTTCAGTCCAGGCATGCCAGGCTCACATAAAGGGCCAAATTATGTACAAGCCCTTTGCCTGACAAACCCAGGCCCAAATAGCAAGTGTATGCCAAAGCACAAAGGGCAGATTTAAGTGGGAGAACTCAAGTCAGTTCTGTTAATCCTGCCTGTAGAGAACTTTTATAGACATAGCTGGAAAGGGAACAAAATTTTGTTAGGGCTGTTTCACCACTTGTGTTGTGAGGAAACACTGGGGATAAGTTTATACATATATCCTAATGGAGCTGCTGCAAAGAATTGGTGCTTTTAACTGTGTTAAATGGTACAGGAATAGAAAAAGTGAAATGAATGAACATACTGATGTGTATTTTCCCCAACAAATATGCTGAAATTGTAAAGAACTACCTTATAACATATATTTCTGTTTTTTTCTAAGGGATCATGCAAACATATGATATTACTGCTAAGCATTTCTCAGATGTCCTTAGTGTGTATCACACAGCTTACATTTGGCAGAGAAATAGGAAGAGGGAGAAGTAAACTTCAGTCAGTTTGTCATATTGTCCATGGTGGAAAGAGAATTTCTAAAGCCTGTATGAGCTATTGGTAAAACAATTCCTTGGAAATCTGTTGCAATAATTCCCTGTCCCTCATTTACCATGGGGGTGCAAGGAGAGACCTAGAAACTTTCATCATTGGTATTTCAGAAGGTTCATGATCCTTTACAGCATGGTGGTAGGAAAACACAGGCACAGTTTCAGCAAAGATAATTGTGTATTAGTTTCAAGTGTACTGGCAACTATCTTAAACAGCTTGTTTAGCTCTCCTGCTTAGCACTGTAGCCACACCAAGCTAAATGCATGTTGTCCTTTCCTGGTTCTGCAGCCCCAGCAGCCCTAGGTGCCACTGAAATTTGTAGAGGAAGCCAGCTGTAAATGCCAGATACAAAACTTTCTTGGGCACAGTATGAGTATTTTTGTTCAGAACATGCTTAAATTCGAAGAAACAGAAAAAGCACTGTATGCATTAGTTTCTGACACTGAAACTTGTGCAGTATGTGGGAAAATGAGAAGGACCTAGTCTACAAGCAGGAGCAAATTTAGGCACTGTGAAGAAATACAAAGTAATAAAAACCAAAAGGATCATTCCAAAGCAGACAGATCATTCCTTGCTTTTGTAGACAGAGCATGGATTCCAGTGGGAGATGGTAGGTAAGTGCCTCACAGAGGCTGAAGGAAAGTAGAAAATAATGAATTTACTGCAGTGACATTTTCTGCCACAGCCCCACTGCTGTGGGACTTGTAATCAGGTTTGTAGTATGGAGCAAAAAATGGCACCAAAGTCTGAAGGTTGAGTTTGTGACAAGTAATTAGCATCTTACAAAGTGCCATGTAAGATGTAAAATATACTTACCATTGTCTGAAATAACTTCATGGCTAAGAACATTGTAAAAGTGCATGGGAAATTTACGTGCCTCTCAAGGATGTGTTTGACAGTAGTGGTTTTAGATTTGATGTAATAATTTTTCAACTCCATGAGTGAAGCAAATTGATTTGTAATGTGATACAGTCACCAGAACCATCAACACATTTACACCATAGGACTTTTCCCCAGCTGATAACACTGTAACTTATGGTGGATTTTGGCTGAACTCAATGCGGAAAAGAAGACAAAGGTTGGAAAGCAAGAGGAAAGGAGTCCAACATAATGAAAACACATCTGCATCCAAGTTTGGATACGGAGCAGAAGTATAGAGAGACTAAAAAAGCCCACATATATCTTGACAGCAAGTTTGAGAGATGTGTTCCAGGGGCCTAAGTGTGACTGCTTGTTGAAGGAACCTTAGCATTAAGATCTGCATAGGAGTAGCCAAGCAGCTTTCATTTTTTTTTTCTGCTAATATTTGTAGGCTTAAGTAAGATCTCCCTAAATTGTATTGTCTTGCTTTCTCAGCTGAATTTTCCAGTGCCAAGCATCTAAGCTGAGAAATTAATTGTCTAAAACAGTCTCAGTAGATTCAGCTGGTGGGCAGATATCTTAACTGACCAACAGACAGGAAAGAGGTTGTCCATCTGTCCCCTGCATTATGGATTAGGTGTCTTAATGAGACTGCCACTGGGAAGTCCAATGCCTTTCCTGCACTTTGAGGTTTAAAGCAGGAGTTTGGATTTAGATGAATGACTCACTGTTTCTAAAATGTGGGTTGTGCCTGACACTGATACACTGACCTAGTGGTGCACACCCCAGAGGAGGAAGACTTGTCTTCCATTCTTTGTTCAACCTTTAGAAGTTTAAATATGCAGATATCATCTAAATTCAAATCAGCATTTTAGATATTCGGTCTTGCTGAAGTCATGTTGAAATGCTGCCAACAGCATCAGGTTCATGCCAAAGAGACCTTCATTCCAATTCTTTCTCCTCAGACTGTTTCATTCACTTAGCATTAAAAACAAGATAGAAGCTGCTAAATATCCAGGTAGAGAGAGTGACAAGTGCTGTTCTCAGCAGTTGGTATTGGGACTGGCACTGTTCCACATCTTTGTGGGTGGCATGGACTGTTGGATCCAGGGCACTTGCAGCAAGTTTGCCATTGACACCAAGGCATCACCACCTGAGAGGTGAGCCTGTGCAAACTTCATGAAGTTCAAAAAGGCCAAGTGCAAGGTCCTGCACCTGGGCTGGGGCAACTCCAAGTATGAATACAGGCTGGGTGGAGTGTCACAGTGAGGGTGGCTGTGACACGTCTTCTAGGTTCCCTGATATTCAGGGCAAATGTGGCGCTGAAGAAGGAGCGGGTGTGATGGTGTGTCTGAAAAAGAAAACTCACTTTAATAGGAAAATAAAATAGGAACAGTGCCAAGAAACTGCACGCTGAAAGGACGAAACACCAAGGACCAGAAATGAGGAGAGTGTGGCAAGGTATAGGCTTGGGGGTAGAGGGTTCTAGAAACATGACCAAATATGGAACAAGGGCAACCAATAGGGGAGTAGAATTTGGGCTCATTAGCGTAATAATGGCAAAGTCACCTGGGAGGAGATCTCTGTCTCACCTTAAGTTAAACAAATCCCTCCTAGGGCTTGAAGCCGAGGTCTGGCTTGCCAGGGGTGAGATCTGGCTGGCCCTGTGCCTCTCTGTCAGGCTGATGCCCACAGTGGAGCATGGATTGGAAGCAACCCTGAGGAGAAGGACTCGGAGTGTTGGAGGATTAGAAGCACAACATGAGCTGGCAGTATGCTCCTGCAGCCCAGACAGCCAAACGTGCTCTGGGCTGCATCAAAAACAGCGTGGGCAGCAGGCCAAGGGAGGGGATTCTGCCCCTCTACTCTGCCCTTGTGAGACTCCACCTGCAGTGCTGTGTCCAGCTGTGGGGAACCCAGTGCAGGAAGGACAGGGACCTGTTGGAGTGAGTCCAGAGGAGGTCCTGAAGATCATCAGAGGGATGGAGCACCTCTCCTGTGAGGACAGGCTGACAAACTTGAGACGATTCAGCCTGGAGAAGAGAAGGCTCCATGAACACCTTTGAGCACTGTCCAGTAACTAAAGAGGCCTACAAGGAAGATGGAGAGGGTCTTTCTTAAGGGACATGTAGTATTAAGGAGTAATGTCTTCACCCTGAAAGAAAGATAGATTAGATATTAGGAAGAGATTCTTTACCTTGAGAGTGATGAATCACTGGAACAAGTTACCAAGAGAAGTTGTGAATGTCCCATCCCTTTCAGTGTTCAAGAGCAGGTTGGATGGGGCTTTGAATAACCTGGACTAGTGGAAGGTGTCCCTGCCCATGGCAGTGGAGTTGGAGCTAGGTGCTCCCTAAGGCGCTTTCCAATCCAAACCATTCTATGATAAATAAAATTTCTAAATCAAGTGCTCTGAGGCATCTTGAGATCGATCTTATCTGAGTATTCCTGTACTCCCAGATTTGTGTTCACCTGAAAAAGAAATGGAAATCTTTGCTATCTTCTTTATAATTTCGTAAATAGGATTATTTAGCAGTTTTCTGTAGTGGTTAGAGTTCCTAATATCATGTGGACATCATTCTTTCTATAAAGGATAGAGGGAGCAAGCCTTTCATGGTGTGGACATTAATACCAGTGCCTCCTTTAAAGAAAACTGCTAAAATACAGCCAGATTTGACTCATAATAAGATGTAATTTCACCCTATTGGATAATTGCATGCTCAGGTCTTTTTTTTTTATTTTTTATTTGAGAAACCCCAGATGGCAAGATGGAGAGTTTGCAATGTTTTTAGTAAACTTGGTCAAGACTCTTCTGGTGATAATATTAAATGTCTGACATGTCTGATGCTGCTGGTATTGCCAATGTGAAGGCATTAATTGTCAGTTTGTGAGAAGATTTTAGTTTAGTTCATTCCTATGTCATATTTCCTAAATTATACTGACACACCATACTGAGAGATACCTTAGAAACTGTCATGAAAGATTCATTTCATGTAGTTCAAACTTTGAGAAAACAAGAAATTATTTTTTCTGTCCTGTACACTGCAGAATTTTGTTGACACTGTGTATTAAAATTGCCAAATAACTGCAAAGATGTAGTACTACAAGTCATAATTTCTGTTCAAAGGTATCCTGTTTCCTGTCCAAAGCAGTGAAGCAGAAACGTGACTGTGAATGTCAACTAAATCAGATATGACACGTATTATTGTCTAGGCAAGTGAGTCAGGCAGCTGTGATACTGTGAACTGATAGGTCCTGCCTCAGGCAGAGGGGAAATGTTGACACACCTGGATAGTCACATTTTATCAAGGACTCAAACCTGCAGTTTCATGCTCAGTTAGAAAGTGGCATTTCTCATCTCAAAACTATTTGATTCTTTGGAAGATTAGGACCTGGGGTAGAGCTACATTACATCTGAGATTTAGTATGTGCTTCTTTATATTCAACGTCCTTGAAAAAGACAGGCTACCAGGAGTTCAAGGTTGTTTTTTGACTTTCGTGTCGACAGAGACAAGCATGGGAAAGTAAGCAATAAAATTGTTATTAGCAAGTACCAACATTTTTGAAACCTAAATCCTCCAAATAGCTCCATCTCTGCCTCTGGTGGCTATCAATACAGAAGATGTAATTGCATTTTGTCATACAGTTCAGATATGATTACTAACAGATGGATTATCCAGTCCTCAGCTCAATTTTCTGCAGATGAGAAAACATAAATTGGCTTTGTGCAGGGTCAGGTGTGGTCTGCAGGAGGTATGTACTCAGGTGCCATGTCATAAAGTGCAGGTGATCTGCCCAGTAATCCTTTATATCTTGGCACACAGCCAGAGCAGAAAAGGATCACGAGGGAACACCTTCAAGAGACTTCCAGATGGTCCTGTACAGGCAGCTTGGGCCCAGCTTGATTTATTTGCTTTGGCTGTGTGTGGATATAGCAGTCAACTGAACTAGAACTCAGTCAAAGCCTGGAGCACTGGGGAGCACAGTATAGAAACAGATACAACTCTGCAATATGATTCTTCATGAATGTTTTTGTAACTGCTGTATGCTTGGTTATCCCATGACTTGGACATCTTGGATCCTTTTATGTATAACATAGAGATAAATATATATGGAAACATGCCAAATATTTAAAGAAATATCTTTTTATTTCCTACTGCTGGTGATGTATTAAGTATTGTCTGGCATTTTTTCTGTGTATCAAATTCAAGGTTTTAGTAATTACACTTTTTCTTGCTATTACATTTGTTCCTCTGTATTTCATCACATGGGTTTTTTTAGATTTTGTCAAGGGTATTTAGAAACTCCTGCTCCAAGATGATGTTAAGTTATAAAAAATAACTAAGACTTTGAACTCCAGAAATAAGCTCTCGATACATTGTGCCTGAAATTCAGGATTGCCTTGGCACAGTAGCTGGGGAAATGTGAGCCCACATCTGGGCTGTTTCATGAGTGTGGTTCTGCAGCTCTGAAATAGCCCATTGATTCTGATATTGGAGAGGCATTATAGAGAGCCACTGACTGACACACAGATATGGACACTGTTCTTCACTACCCCCTGAGAGCATTTCAAAAGTAGAAGACTGTTATTTCAGTTTCTCTGAGTTTGCAATGAATAGGAGTAGTTAACATCTACCAGAAAATCTGTCAAACTCTCAGATCATGCTTGGCCAGAGCAGGATTTGGGCAGTATTCCCTCATGGTGTCCCTTGTTCTTTATCCTTTGTATCTAACACCACGCAAAAAAGAGCCATTAGAAATGAAGTGCTCCCTGGAAAGCAGATTTCACGCCAATGAGGCAGGATTAAAGAAGATGATATGGAGGTCTACCCAGTGATAGGAATGCTTCAGTGATGGGTCTGTAACTGCATGACTGAACATGCACTTTATCAATTCAGAGTGACATCAGCTCTGATGGGATTTTGGTGGGCCCAGAGGGAAAGTGCTAGGTCTCAAGAAATACTTTCCCACAAAATATTTCCTTAGTTAAGTAATAGGTTCAAAAGTAGATTTGAAAGCGATTTTCTCTTTTTATGATATGTGATATACCATTTTTTTCAATGAAATTAAGTTAATAAGCCAAGTCTTGAGAGCAACCTGTCCCCAAGAATCAGTTTGGTTAGAGCAAGCACCATTTCAAAATTACTGGGTGGACCACTTCAAAAAAATACATTCAGTGTGACTGGTGAAATATTTCAGGCTACTTCTCATGGCAACTCTATAGATCTTAGAATGGTTTCAATTATACGTAATGAGTCACGGCTTGCCTATGGGGAGAATGAAGCTGGCTTCAGACTCCTGAGTTTAACAAGGATGAGGGGCTGGGGCCAGCCACTCCTGCCAGGGAAACAGGAGGGTCTAACAGCATTCCTGCTGCTGGGTGGATGACAGAAAGTACAGCAGTGCCTCTGGAGTGTCACCTGCCTGTACGTGCAAAAGCAGCCACCATCCTGTACAGCCCATGTCTTTTCGTGGGCCTGCTCTTGTTCTGGTCTGCCAGACCTGGTGACAGATGGCTCCAAGTGGTGTACAGTGGGTGTTCATGAGAGAGCTAGTGGGAACTCAAAACTCTGAGTTTAAAGATGGTTAGCAGTCCACCTGCTCTTCAAGAGGACGCTTGGACAAAGAAGTTTGCATGGGAAATGGGTTAAAACAAGAAAGCATTGAGAACTCCTTACCCTGGTACTTGGGGCTGTATCCAGTGAGCCAAGCTGTGCATAGGAAACCAGTCAGTCCAGTGTACAGAGACGAGTGAAAGACTGGGGTCACAGCCACACAGCGGATTAATGCATTTCCCTGCAGAAAAAATGTTATGAGACCATTACTGTTCATAAGTGGTAAGGATTGTGGCTTTCAGGTAACTGAACTTGAATCACATCTGGATGAGATCTGATGGCACTTTGAGGAAAGAGATCAGCTTGCTGCTCTCCATTTTGTGCAACACCAAATATCCTTCTTGATCATCGAGAGCAAATGATCCTCTGCTATTGAGAACTGACTCTGAAATATTCAGAACGTGAAGTTTTAACATATGTTCCCAGAGAGAAGGAGAGGAATTGACTATTCAGAATCAGTATCGTAGAATTATAGAATACGCTGAGTTGGAAGGGACCCATCAGGAAAGTGTTGCAGTCCAGAATAATGGCTTTATTAAAATCACATACATACTATCTCATAGACTACACGATATTTAAAAATATCCTGTCACTCATAAAGTCTTGAAATCCAAGACTGTTCCATTTACAGGCCTGTTAAGAATTACAAGCCAATATGGCCAATGCATTAATTCACTGTGAGACTTTGCTACAACAATCCATCATTATCAAGCAGAGAAATGGAAAGCCAGCATGACATTTAATGGCACATAGAGAATGAAATCTGGAAACTGCTGCAACTTTTTACAAGTAAAGTAGAATAAATCATTAATCGAAAAGATCATAAAATGCAAATGATAAATGGTTATGCAAGAAAGCAAACCACAGGCATCACTACAATATCCTTCACACTTCTATTCTTCTAGCAAAAGAACCCCAAGCTGACAATTACTGCAGTTAGCAAAACTGCTGTTAGGACTGTTACTATTAAACAGATCTAAAATGACTAAAGTCCTAGGGAGAGGGATAAGGAACGAGACCTTTATTTTTCTTTGTTGTCTGGTAAATAACAGCAACAAGAAAGGTCTAGGAAGATTTGTGCAACAAGTATTAGCATTGGGCAGCTCTATCATAGGAGGAAAATGAGCACTTCAGAGATACGAATCTTGGTTTTGAGAAGAAGAAACAAAGAACTGTCCCTCACTGTCTGTCACAGAATCACAGAATATGCTTAGTTGGAAAGGACCCACAAGGATCATCAAGTCCTATCCCTGGTTTTGTACAGGACCGTCACCAAGAGACACACCATATATCCAAGAATATTTTCCAAACGCTTCTTGAACTTTGTCAGGCTTGGTGCTGTGACCACTTCCCTGGGGAACCTGTTCCAGTGCCCATCCATACTGGGACTGATTCCTAAAAAGATTGTCTCATTTGTGTTCCCCAGCATAGCCTGGTTTTGCATATAGGGCTGTAAGAAATGGGATTTTCATGAGTCAGGGTCACAACCAGGCAGCAGGGTCTGGACAAATTCCCTTGCTTGGGTGTACCAACTTAGGTGTATCCAGGAGTAGAATGTTCAAGAGTGCTGATACATGCAGGGTAGGAATTGCCCTGTCATCACATGGATATCATTTTCAGAGGCTGCAGCACACCGCCTTGAGATCACTCCCTCACAAATTACCTTGATTCTGTCATGTCACTTTGTGGCAAGAGACACTAGAAAGTCATCTTCTGCAGCCAAAAATTTTGTGACTTTTTAGGTAGTCTTTTGACAAGTGTCAGTGTGTGCCAAGAGGAAAGCATAGTGGGTTTGCAACTATGAAAGCATAGTTGTAGATTGTCATTTACAATCCAGATTCAGTTGGGTCAGGTGGGTGGTGCGAATTCCACTGCATTAGTCTTACTGTGTTTTTATTGAATAATTTGCTTTAGCAAATATAGATAAACATTACTACCAACCTAAACATCAAAGAAAGTGCAATAACTTGCTGTCTGCAGCTGTTTTGTGTGCTTTTGTTTCTGGATTGACAGCAAAAACTGATGTTTTTCACAGTATTATTTAGATGCTTAACCGAGTAGCTTAGCACAGAGGGAGGATTCCCAGGCTGCAGCTGTGGTGAAGGTGAGGTGGTGTCAGTGGGGGATGACTGAGCACGCTGATGCACCTCAGGGAAATGAGCTGGTACACAGATAGGCTGACCTGCCTCTGTATCTCCCTTGACAGCTTCAATTTGGAGGGTCCCTAAAGTGCAGTAATTCAATTCTGTTAAACCCTGATGAGAGAGACCTGTGTGCAAGTCCTCGATATCCACAACCGATGAGCAATGACTCTGAACTCCTGGTCCATGTGTCTTTGCCTGTTCGTTTCTTTTCATTGTAAATCTCTGGAAATTCTGCAGGAATTGCCACGTGCAGCAGAATAACTTCTCACAATTGCTCCTTAGTTGACTCCAGACCCAATATTAGTGTTTGCCTCATGTTCTACAGTAATGCTGACCATGAGACAAGGTAATGCAGACAGGGCATGGACTCTGTGTTTCTTTTCAAGTATCCATGTGGGATTCTAAAACCCATTTACCTTTTCTTTGTGGACACACTGTTATTTCCCCCTTGATATCAAATACACAGTACTTTGAAATCCATTTGAAATCATAAAATATGGAACCAGGAGAACTCCTCTTATCTGGTATATTGCACATAGTTGTAACTTTTTTCATATGTTATTAAGGAATAAAGAATGAGTAGCAAATTCACAGTTCATCCAGGAGATGTCTCCCTCTTCCTAAAATATCTCAAAACCGTTTGTGTTTCCAGGGATCTATCTTGCATCACAGATATTGGCTTCCCCAGGCTGAGTTATGCAAAAGGCAGTGCACAGTCCGGCCGCTGCAAATGCTGTGCTCTGTTGTGGGGTTTGGCTGCTGTTTCCAGCGCAAACGCCTCAATTTTAGGTCAATGTTTTTGAAAACCATGGGAGCTGAACAAACATTTGTGCTGCAGTCTTGTTTTTTCTCAGGCACTTCAAGCTTACATGAAAGGCTAACTTGCTTCATTTCTACAGCCAAGCAATTTCAGTTCTGTCACCAAAGACACACGGGGTATCAGTGGAGTTTAGGGATGCATGTAGATCCTGGGAGCCTGAATGTGTGCCATTATTCTGCCAACAACATAAAGAATATAGTACCAACAGTAAATGTTTCAATATTCTCATTGAAATACTTTACAAGGAATATAATCCACATACATTTATTTTTAACTATTTTCAGTTCTATTGCACAGAACATGCAGAATAGCAGATACTCCTGTGACAGTCAATAAATATTAGTTTTGATAATGACACAATGAAAGAACTGACACTTTCATAAATTCCTTTGTTGTTAGCAATACACAGGGCAGTCAAGCTGTTTGCAGTCATAAGTCCTTTGGATCTACCGGTTTTTATTCTCATCACTGTAGTGGCTTTACCTTGTGCTTTATAGTAGTAGATGAACCAAACTTCTTTTGTGACAAAACAGGCACACAAATCTCTTTTTATCTAAGCAGAAAGAGTTGACAGCCTGGTCAGAAAAACGATTTTATTAACAGATAATTTTTCATAAGTTTCACTGACTTACTGATGATCTTCACTGGGAATTAAAAAAAATATGACACCGATTTTTTTTCTCGTGGTAGCAGTAGTGAAATATACATGAAATTTTAGTCTGATGAATAAGCCATGGGACTTGCAGATGCTTTAGAGGAAAAATAATTGGATTTATCTGAGTATTTATTGACTACTGTCATTGCAGACTGAAATACTGGCCGGTGCAGTGGTCCCAGGTGAATCTGTGTACTTGGAGATTGGCTGTCTGGCCAGGTTTGGGAAGACCAAGAAAGAAGAAGGAAATGGAGATGCCTTATGGGGGTTACTCTGCTTCTGGAAAGAAAAAAACAGCTGAGCATGCACATTTCCCCTAACATTCCTCAAGGAATGAAAAGGGGCAGGAAGATGACAAGCAAAAAAAAAAAATGAAGACAAAGAAGCAAAGTTGGTCTTTGTAAAAAAAAAAAAAAAAAAAAATCAGTCTATTCACACTTCACTATGGATTTAGTTTGGAGGAACTTCTAGGTGTCATTTGATGTCTCTGGAGGCAGGAGCTGTCCTGTGGCAAGAGTGGCAGGGCTCAAGGGGAAGAAAGAAGTTTTACATAGGGTTCCTAAGCTCAAGGCATCAGGCCCAAATGCTGTTCACTCGTGTTTGTTCTTCATCACATTAATCCCCTCAGGGCCTGAGAAGTTCCTTAAAGACTTATCAAGGAATCTGAGTTAAGTAAAAGGAGCTGCATGTAATTTTTAGAGATTGTCTTTCAGGGTCTTAGCATGCTAAAGAAAAGGATACAATTCTTCCCACACTTTTAAGGAACTCTTTTTAATTCTAGCAGCAGAAACTTTCTACTGTGCCTTTAAAATGGCATCAAGCAGAGAAAATGCTACATGGTAATCACGGAGACCTGTTGAATATTGTGTTTCTTGGACACCGTGAATAAGAGCAGAGTGTCCTGTGTGCTATGGAAATGTTCCTATTACTCAGCTGGCTTACATGGAGGCTCTCATTTGTTGGTGTTTTTGTTTTTGTGTTCTGCTTTGCAGCTGCATTCCCCCCAGGAAGACATGTGGGTGCTTCTGCTGACTCAGTCCCAGCCAGAGTCCCCTGAATATGCTGGGGTCACCTGATTCTTGTAGAGCCTGGAAGTAATTTTCAGCATACTATGTTTCATTTTGAAGTGTAGTCAAAAGGCACAGCCAGATGTGGTGGTCTGTTGTCCTGGAGAAAAGAAAACGTCAAAATGGAACTTTTAATTAGAAAAAAAAAAATACAAAAGAGAAAGAAAACTAGGAAAGGAGCGGAGAAGGTTAACGTCATAGGATCTCTAGAAAAGCAAAAAATGTGTCTCAAATGCCAGAGTGATGTGACTTGCTGAAAGGACTGGATTAAAGGCCTGAAGTTTTGTGTGGAGTTTTGGGGTCAAAGAAATATTTCTGCATGCCACTCCCCCTGTCAGCCTGAGCCCACCTGCCTTTCTACAGGGAGTGCCTTGAAAAGTCCACATTGTCCTTTTCTAAACTGCTCTCCCTCTCCTCTGGCACCACAGTCAAGCCACCATCTTGGAGCTTCTGTCCTTATTATGTTTATCGACATCTTGGATTTGATGGCCAGGACACCCCACAAGGACCAGTAAGGACAGCAGGGTCCTTGTGGGATGTCCAAATGAATCCTTCTTTGAATTCCTGTCTGCCTTCACCAAAACCTAGATTTAAAACAACTACACATGTGGTGTAATTACACATTACACCAGCAGCCTTGTTATGTTATAGTAGGTGTTACTTCTACTTGCTATTAAAATACATCCATTGTGTTTGAAAATTTCTCTGTAAGTGGTTTCAACCTGCCAGAAGTAGATGTTTTCATTTTTGGTTCAGAGCTGAAGAAAAGAGTAAACTGAAAAGGCAGCCACTTTTCCTACATCCATGTCAACTTTTCTGCTTGGACATTACCAGTTTCATTTAGCCTTGTTCAGGAAAAGAGCTCTTCAGGGATGGGGATGAAGCTGTACCTGGAGGCATGCTGTGACCCCTGAGTGACATTGCTCAGTGCAATGTCACACATAAATACCCCAGAGAACTCTGAATTACCTACCAGCCTATTTACCAGGAGCAATATTATTCTACTAACACAGTGCTGCTTCACCTAAGCCTCCTGCCCATAGAGTTTCCCCTAGGAAAGCTGATCTTACAGCCCACTGCCCCCGGCTGAGCAGGAAGCTGCATGAAGGGGTGCCTGGGTGCTGCACACAAGAGTGCAGGGAGTGGGAGTTGTCTGGGAATTTGCCAGAAGGAGCAGTCAGGGAAACATCTGGAAAGCAGGAGGACCTGAGGAGCCATAGGTCTGTTCTAGGACACAGACTCTGCTTACATTGCTTTCATAGACAGCATTCAGACAGTCTCCAAAATGGGCATCTTTTCAGCACTGCAAAGCCTGCCCGAGTGAATAGTGTGTGTGTGTGAGAAGGGGTGGAGGAGGGGGGCGGGGAACGACTTAATTTGTCTTTTCTTTTGTGTAACTGAATTTTGAACTCATTGTAAATATATGTTTACCAAAGCCTGTCTTCTAAAAGAATAATTTATCTGTATTAAACTTCCTCCAGTGCTTAGCCAACGGGTTTAATTTGGCTGCATATATTTGCAGACACTCTTAATGTTTATTTTACAGAGCTATATGTTTGCAGATCTTATTTTACTGTCTAATAGCACTGGATCTTATCCATCTCTCTCGTCATCTCATTTTTACCCTGAAAACTTACTGTATGAACTCCAAATTCTTAATTTCATCCTGATGCAGTCATTGCAATGCTTCTGCTTGGAGAACAATGGGAGAGTGAGTAAAATTTCAGTACGACTCCTGAATGTTTGTATTAGTGACTTCTGTAGTTTTCCCTCACATTTTTATCAGGCCTATGCAAACTTCTTATACTGTGTAAAAACCTAGACACATGATCAAGTTACCAGGTCTAAACAAGTTACCACAGATCAGCTGAGAAGTCATAATTTTTGCATATGTAGCACAAATTACTATGAAGTTACGTGATTTAGATAAAAGCTTTTATCATATTATTTTGGATACAACAAGCCTGGACATGCACATCTAAGTGGTTTCCACTGGTGTTATTTGCAATGACCTCTAAATCACTGCAAAGGGGCAACATAGCAGAGCTTCATCTTAGTGTAAAATGTAAGATTATCTCAGTTTCTGCACTGGACCCAGGAAAGTGGATCCACTGAAGTATTTGGCTATAGTCCCTAAATGACATGAAGGAACTATTAGACAGAAGTTTGCTGAAGATCTTTTATGTGTTGTTTTGCAGCTTGCTGTGCAGATACCCTGTTCTGGATGCTCTAATTAAGATGCATTGGTGGAGTTTTCTTTTATGTGTTTGCTTATTCTGTCTAGAGCAGTGGAAACCCTTCAGGAGAAGGGCCCAAAACCTTCTGAGACAAATGGATTGTAAGGAGGAAATTTTCTTAGGGACAGAGACGATTGTGGGAACATTAACCAAGATAAAATAGCTTCAAAAAAGAATGGGACGCAGAACACAGATAAGTAAAAGTTCTACCATGCAGGAACACAATGAACAAGGAAGATTGTCTTTCACATTCTTTATTTAACATATTATCTAGAACTTCTGAGCCGTACCAATTTAAATTTTCTTTGCATTAGCAATACCTCATACTGGAGACTGGGGATGTTTGAATCTTCAGTGAGTTAATCTAACATCTTTTCTTCAGGAACACACATTCATAGTGCAGATATCCCTCTGTGTTCCCTCTTACTTAGATGAGATTGCACTGCAAACAAAGGCACCTTTTGGCGCAGGACCTTGACCTGTACTGGAAAGAAGGTAAGAGTTGGTGGAGTGGCTGATGAGCTCCTCAAAGTTTATTGTTTGGCTCCTGAGAGCTGTTAGTTTTGTACTTCCCATGCAGTGAAGGAATGTGATAGCTGAGAAATGGATTCCAAGGATACACACTCAGGCACATCTGACTGAGCCCTTCCCAGACTGACACTTCTGAACCTTCGCTTGCAAAAACCAGTGCTGGAGCATGAAGGCGTGGAAAGCACCTTTGCAAAGGAGATGCACACCTCTGGCCTGGAGAAACAGGAAAATGAGGACCATTAAGGGACATTTGGCCACTAGGGCCTGCGTGATGTTTGGAATTACACCATAAGCAGGTTTGCCTGTGCTTCAAACTCGTTACTGTGCTGTCATCCTCTGTTACAGTGGCCAGAGTGACAACACCAACATTCCAGCCTGGAAGTGACCATCAGTGACAAGAACACATTGTACCCTAGAGCACAAAGTGAAAGAGGTCCTCATTTCCCTCCTTCTCCTTCTGCATCCATAATAAAATCTGACAGTAATAAATAATTATGTGATTTCTGGCTGGAAACTAGTAAGGTAAGGGTAGAGATCAGCTCCCTTACCTACCGTATGCCAGTTAATCTTGTTGATTTATATTATCAGAAATATAATTTCTCCTATGTTTAGTGTTGACCTTTCCATCAGGCCATTCCTTGTTTGAGCACATCAGTTTTATACCACTGTCAGCTAGCTGACATAAACAGTTAGTCCAATGTGGAACTGTTGTAAAGTCACAGAGGATCACACCATGTGTCTTATGTGTAGAAAAAAATCCATTTTCCTTGTTTCTCTAGTAATACAAAATTACTATTTCTTCAGAGCAATAGCTAGTTTCTATGACCAGCTGTAAACAATTACTAAGCTGCCTGCCTTGATGATTTATAGCTTAGTTATAAAAGGGTGTACTTCTGCCAGACTGCTTGCTAAGCCCAGAGGAAGACCCTGAGTTAATGATGATGACGCTATTTTATCACCTGCTGTGAACCAATTCTAGGAACTAGTCAGATTTTTCTGAGGAAATTGCTTTGCAATGTGAAATCAATAAAGTCAATACTCTTTTCCTTTTTTTCCCTCTGTGTGTGGGAATAGACCAATATGTAGATGTGATTTGGGGAGAAAAGGTGCTTGGTTTTGGGATGAAATTTCTGGTCCAAACCAGAAATGACTGTACCATTAGGACAATAGGACAGAGCATGGTCCAGTGAAGATAGGACCCTTGGGGAAAATATGAGAAATTGAAGAAAGTTCATGTTTTTAATTTGTTGCTAATTTAAATCCAGTGTGAATTCCTTTTTAACCTGCTATCTGGGCAGATATTTATGTTCTCAATGATCACTGCAAAGATACTGGTTCTATCACACTGCAGAATGTATACATTTTTAAATAAAAGTTGCACTAGTTTTTCCAGGTGGTTAAATTACTTCCTACAGAAATGTAACAACAACAAAAAAAAATCAGATGACTCCTAGATTTTATTTTGGCTTGGTGTCTCTTAAGGGTTAAAAATTCAATGATAAACAAACTGTGGCATGTTAGTTGTTATTCTAAAGCTTCTTTTTAAAGCTATATGAATCAAGCACCCTGGAGTTTTGTTTGTTTGTGATAGCTGATTTGTGTGATCATCTGTTATTAATTACAGTATTGTTGGTCAACTGGCTGTTCCAGTGATTAGTGGTATTGTTACAAAAGTATGTACACTCCCTTAGTACGTGGGTGGTGGTGGCAGTTCTGCTGATATCAATCCTGTCTTTTTCATGGGACAGAGCTTAAGGTCTTGTTTGGTTCCTGCTTTTCTACCAGATCCCCATTCTTTTTATTTTCCTTTTGGAATAGATTGCAACTTTACACTGATATAGGAATGGATCTTCTGGAGACATATGGATTTTCACCTCCTATAATAAATGCACAGTGCTCAGAATGATAAGATACATATGCTATATAGAGATATCAGGAAAAATTTATGTTACGTTTTATTAATTGACTTTTTTGTATGAATACCCACAAAAATGTAAAATAACACAGTGGCAAATTAGATGGCTTCCAAAAGCAAAATTAAGCCTGTCATTTTTATATCAGATGGTAAATAAAGGTTTTGTGAACCTCATTTCAGAAGGAATTCAGCCATTGGTGTGGAATTTCTGTGCTTCTTGTATCATATTTGTGTTTTCAAATACTTGTGCTTTAAGACTTAACATTAGAGAAACTTGTGAGTTGTTTTTTTTTGTTTTGTTTTTAATGACACTGGCATTTAAAATTGGTGATTTCTCATGCTGGACAATGCAACATGAAACCAGAAACACGTCTGCTGATGAGAGCTGCCAGGACACAAGACATGCAGCTGTTAACTGTGAAACTGCTACTGTGATACTGCTGCTGTAATTAACAAGAGTGACGGCAAAAAGAAATTTCTGGGAAAGCTTTATGTTCTTCAGACTCTGAGGGCTGGTAGGAACTTTGGAGAGGGATAGATTCTTGTACAGGGAGCCTTTACTTTGTGGCAAAGATGAGTGCAGTGAACATAATCCTTCCATACACAGACAACTTCACAAAATAATTCCTTTTACCCTATTGCTTTACAACAAATTCCACGGGCAAACTGGCTCTTACTGCATTAGCTTAGCTAAAATACTGCTTTGGGTAATCATTTCCTATAAAATAGAATCAATGAATTAATCTGTATCTAACCTGAGTAACCATCCTTAGTGATTCCAATGTTTACAACAAACACCTTTGGTGTGTTCCGGCTAAAGCTGCCAAAGAAAGTCAGGATTACTCATTAATTTTTAAACTTGATCCATTATCCTTTGTCAATTATAATAATGTAGTGATGTAAACCAGCATGGTGTTAATTAGATTTTGGCCAAGAAATTCTCTATTGGAGTTTTCATTGAATTTGTGTGATGGAACTGGGTGAAACTTGCTTAGTAGTCCTCTACCTTTTCATTCAGCATGACAACGTAAAGTAGACAAACACCTTCATCAAATATCAGTAAGAGCAATAATTATCTTTGTCCAAAACACACAACTAGAGCTAAAAGTTCAATTGCAGGCTATGTATGTCTTTCTGTGGTTATCAATGTGAACTTAGGGTCAGCAAGTTGATTGAGTGGCACACTTTGTGTACCTACAAAGAATTAAAAATTCCTATGGATGTATCAAAAGAGAGATATCTGATATTTTTTGCCGTGTTCCAGAGATGTCTTGTGGAGTCCGTCTGTGTAAAGTTGAAGGCCAGGGAGAGCAGTCCTTCCTGTGAACCACTGGAGCTGTCAGGATGAGAGGGGGCACTGCCAGAGAGACTAAGTTACTATGCAGACACCCGTGGGCAAGGCTTTTGCTAAACTAGTTTACTGGGATCTTTGCACAGGGTAGCATTCACTGAAAAAGTCAAATGTCTTGAACAGGAAGGCCAGTCCCTGCCTAGATGATGATAAAAGTCTCTGCTGAGAGGCTCCTTGCAAGGGTATCTTCAGCCAGACAGAGTGAGATTCTCTACCCCTCTTTTGCTCTGCTCACATGACTGTGCTGGGCTACAGAGAAATGTAGAATATCCTGAGTTGGAAGGACCCACAAGGATAATTGAAGCCCAAATCCTGGCCCTGAACTGGACAGCCCCAAGAATCACCACATGTCTGCAAGCACTGCCCAAACTTTTCTTGAACTCTGTCAGGCTTAGTGCTGTGACCACTTCCCTGGGAAGTCTTTCTGCACCTACAGGAATGGTTTCTATTGACTATTTGCAAATATCTGTGTACACTTTTTTTAATTCTGCAGCAGAATTTGCCTGGAGGAGTCCCTCAGCCTGGCTGGACACAGTCTCCATCCTGGATGCTAACACATTGCAGCACATGAGTACTTCATGTCAAATGGTCTAAACACATCAGAGACTGTCTGGTGAAATCTCTGTGACTGTCCAAAATTTCCATCTGGGCACCTCCTGAAGGAATCAGGCAAAGGCTTTACTTTGAGGCTGGCAGAGAGATCAATCATTGTGTCTCAGTTCAGTCCCTTATGTCACCTCTGCAGAAACCAGTTCTGGGACCATCCAGGGAACTAATGCCTGAGTGTGCATCCTGACACAGCTGCAGCACAACTGTCACTACAGGACAAACTTGAATTCCACCCTTAACTCGTAAATTAAATTCAATAGTTTTTGCCACAAAGTGCTAATGAAATACCAAAGCAATAAGCCAAATTTGGTAAAGCTGATGATCTTCTGCAGGTGTAAAAGATGGACCATATATATTGTCTGGATTCAAAATGGGGAATGATATGACTTCCTTTTGGCAGCTGTCTGGCCTGTTGAAAAATGTTTCCTGTGCTGAATGTTTATAGTATAATATGGTTCTTCATTGATGTGCACTGAAAATAAAGAATACTCTACCCAGTAATGTGCTTTGCACTTACAGTCCTGATTCTTGTTTGTACTAAAGCTCTTTTGTGTGTCTCAAAGTATAGTGAGCAAAGTATACTTGAAGCAAGTGCTCGTTTTGCTGAGGATCTCCTTAGCTGAATAGCTGTGAATTTAAAGAAGGCTCAGTCACCAGAAGAAATCCAAGATAGCTCAGTGTCTTCAGAGTTCTTGTTTTCCCTTGCTCATAGATCAGGACATGTTCCTGTTCTGGGCAGGAGAAGACAGCTCCCCAGTGTCCCCACTGATGTGTGCTGTGTTGAAAGCAGGAAAAGTAAATGGAACAGCTGGTACTTTAAATTCATGCCTTCTAAATCACTTCACTGTGGTGATAACAGCACTATCAATATCCTCTTTCACTTCTCTGCTACATAGTCTTTTTTGTTTTAGGACTCACAGGTCTCTTTTAGTCACAAGATTTCTCCAGCTGAAAGCAGCACTGTCCAAGTGTTTCAAGTGAAAAGGGAAATTTCTATTTTTATTTAAGACTCTGTTTCCGCTGTTGACATGGAATATATGTGGTAATGGAAGTGTTAAAGGGGATGTTTCCATCTCTGAAGTGATTCTGGATAGAAGAAAGAATTGTTATCATCACGTGCTGAAGGATGGTGTCTTAGTTCAGGTCATGCAGAACTTGGATAGCATTTTGGGTACTGTGTTGGCCTTTTTGTAACTTTGGACCATTTATATTCATGTGGACTAGTGCTGTAAAATGCATTTTTTTCCTAAAGCATTGCTTTGACCCCTCTTTCTGTCCTCTCTGCTGCAACTTCTGTCATGTCAAATGCTTTTTTTCCTTTGTTCTCAGGGTTTTCTTGGCCTAATCTCCATCACTCATCTGATTTTCAGTGCTGAGAAGGTGTCTTTTTTTCCTGATCAGCCCAGTTTGACTCATGTTCATGCACTGTCACTTCACAGTCACTGGTCTATCCATCTCCATCTAATCCCATTTATTTAGCTCGTTAGAAGCTCTCCAGGGAGAAGCTCTTGTTTCTCTGTTGGCAGTTACTGCAGTTATGTACTGGATTCCACTGGGGATCCCAGGCTCTTCAAAAATTTAAATTAATAAAATATGAATTAGTAAATGCAGTCTTATGCAGAAGGATGGGGAAGGGAGAGGAATTAAGGCAATACCCTGGGGCTTTCCACATTAACTGTTAGTGATGCCTAACAGGAGCTGATAAGCAGGGAATTGGTGCTGTGGATCTGCTGCATGAGGTGTGCACCAGCTGGGGGATTGGTTCCAGGTAGCTCTAGTCTGGCCCCACTGTCTGGGAGCTCCTTAACAGCTGGAGCTCACCTCCTGGTTTTGTTTCATTTGGGGAACACAGTGTGTGCTCTCAGACTGCTCTTTGAAGCGAGACACAAGGGGTGTTGGGGGAGCCCTGTGATGTTAACATCAGATATGACCCCCTGGGCTAAACCAAAGTGCTTGTGTAGGCACACCCTCGTTGTCAGAGTATCTTTAGCACATTTTTTTCATTATGACATCAAATTATCAAAATGTACAAATATTACTCGAAGGTAATTTTTTTCTGATTGAGATGTGAATTATAAATTTATGTTTGTCAGTCTAGAGAGATTCGTCAGAAGAGACAAATGATTTCCTTCTGTATATCCCACTGACAGGGGGTACCTTTGTAGAGTCCAGTAAATGGAGCATTATGGAAAAACTGATAGAACAACACTGGAGTCAGAGGTTTAGTTTAAACCTACAGTAGAAGACATTAAAGTATGCCAACCAAGAGCACTTTGAATGCAACAGATTTCAAAAATTGGCCTAGTCTTCTTGAGTCATAGGGTATCTTGTAGCAATCTGGAACTACAACACCTAATTCTCTCAAAATTTCACTATGGTTTTCACCTAGCTAAAATCTGACACTTCCATAGCGAGCCGTGAATGGTAATGAAACTGTGGAGAACAGAAAGGGAAAAAAAAGAGATATCTATATAGGTGTCATCCAGAACTGTTACATATTTCTTATTTTGTTGTTTGACTTGTGCTGACATATGGATTCATAGCTATTCACACTGCCATTTACTTTTTTATCATGACATAGTAATTGAAGGAAAATTATACATTTGCCTTGGTACTACCAGACTAGTAAATTGATAGAACAAAACAGAGTGAGGAAATAAGATACAGAAACATTATTTTCCAATGCCTGTAATGCTGCAGTGAGCTGCAGATTTAGTTTGGTGTCTACATGGTCTTAAACTTGGTTTAAAATGAAAGGTTTTAACATCCTTTACTTTTCAATATATTGCTCTCATTCCTTTTGTTGTTGTTTTTTTTTTTTCCCAAGTGACATGATTTCTTTGTTCTTTTAAATTTAGTAAGATCTGCAAAGTAACTTTAGCTTTAAATATCTGTTTTATATCATTCTTCTTCTAGTTAAAACATCAATTTCCATTTCTTACAAATACTAATTGCACAGAAGGTTGTGAGGCTACACATGTGCATGTGTGTGTGTATGTGATATCTCACTTCCTCTTTTCAAAGCATTGTCCAAACACCAGCTAATTGATTTGACATGCTAAAAGAAAAACCCAGTGCAACCAAGACATTTTGGTATGAAAGACATTTCCAGTCATCTCTGTTCAATAACTGCAACCACAACTTCAAAGATGATACAGATGCAAATTGAAATGCGTGATCTTGTTCTATCTGGATTTGATTTCTTTCCCCTTTTGCTCTGAAATACTCATCCTCCCCTTCCTGCTGGGATCAGTGATGGCTGGGACTGCTATGTACAATGTAGCTATACAAGCCCAGAGCACTGAATTTTACTCCAGGGATATAACTCCAATTCCCTCTTCCCCTCCTTCAATGAAATTGGCCCTAATTTCAAGCTTATTCTGTGAGTTATGTACAAAATGCAGGTCTGAATGAATTCTCGTAGGAGGATGATGGTGAATCATGATCCTTATCTTCTAAAAGGCTCCATTCTGACATCATCCTTCTCTTTTCTCTTTCCAAATTTCATTTTTCCATATGGGAGTACAATAAATTGTTGTTGACTAGTGAATGCCCCTACAACTTTTGCAGAGCATAAATCACACCTTGAAATTCCAAATTGTATCCCACCAGTGAAAGATAGTGAGCACAAATTCAGTTCATACAAATGGAATCTTTTTACTAATTTACATAATCTGAACATTTTACAGCTATGGGAAGTCCACTAGGAACATGAAATTACTGCCAAAATAACCCCAAAAGCTCCCAGATGCCATTGAAAAGTCAGAAGATGCTCAAGACCCTGCCTCCTCATGTATGTATAAGCATGTATCATGCTATAGAGTTTCACCAATATTTTCTCCTGTGCTCGTGGAACACAAGGTTTTGGCAGCCAACCACCACCTGCACAGGTGTTGACCCTGGAGCAGCTGTGATCACCCTTTTGTCTACTTGCCTCATCCATTTTCTGTCCATGTAGCTGACTCAGGAGCAGGCAGCAGAGTGCTCTGAGGGTGACTGTGCCTGGCAGTGTGAGACACCACAGCTCTGCCTCAGTGCCCAGGGTAGAAGGTGCTCATGCTGCAGGAGGGGTAAGAGCACAGAGTGAGGGATAGGGTGAGTCTAGTCTTTGCAAGCAGAGGTGAGATGTAACCAAATTACACAAGAAAAGAATTCATAAATGTGCTCAAAATTTCTGATGTTCCCCCAGGGCTCTCAGGACTGGAGAACATAAGCTTCATCAGTGCAGATTTTCTGGTATTTTTCTTCCTGTTACATCAAATTTTTAAAAAACGTCCTTAAAATGTAACTTGTTTTTGCATTTTTTTCTGGTGCTCATAAGTCACAACACATCAAATTTTTAGCATCTAATGTTGAAATTTGAAATCTATTTCAACCTCCGCAAGCAAAGGTGCAACAGCTCTGTGGGAGGAAACAGCACTGTTGTGCCTGAGGAGAGCTGCCCAGCTGACTTGGGTGCTTCAGCTATTTTGAGAGGCTGGAGTGTGTCCAGAGAAGGGCAACAAGGCTGGTGAAGGATCTGGAGCACAAGCCTGATAAGTGCCTGAGGGAGCTGGGGGTGTTTATCGTGGAGAAAAGGAGGCTCAGGGGAGACCTTATCACTCTACAGCTCCCTGAAAGGAGGCTGCAGCCAGGTGGGGTTGGTCTCTTCTCCCAGGTAACAAGTGACAGGATCAGAGGAAATGTCCTCAGGTTGCACCAGGGAAGGTTTAGATTGGCTATTAGGGAAATTTTCTTCACCGAAAGCATTGTTAAGCACTGGAACAGGCTGCACAGGCAAGTGATGGAATCGCAGCCCTGGAGCTGTTTAAAAAGCGTGCAGATGTGGCACTTGTGGACATGGTTTAGTGGTGGATTTGGCAGTGGGTTAACAGTTATACTTTATGAGATTCAGGGTCTTTTCCAACTTAAACGATTCTATGTTCTGTAGGAACACTGAGGTCATAGTCATGTTTTTCCAGTAAGACATCTTTGTACCATTGCCTTTCAGTGGCCACAACCAGATGAGCAGCAAAGTCATGATTTCCATGATTCTGTCATTTTTCCATAGATGCATGTTAGTCTTTATAGCTTCACTTTTTCTATCAGATTAAGTTCTCAGTAGGAAACAGACATTGAATGACGTCCCATGATTTCCTAAATGCAGGGGTTTTTTTTCTGTAGACCCAAAATCCTAAAAAGAAAACAACAACAACAACAAAAACCACAAACAAACAAACAAAAAACAAACCCCACACCAAACACTAAAACAAAACCACAAAAAACCAAGGGAAACTTGATGGTCAGAGTCACCTTGGGCTCTCCTGGAACAGTTGGAGATGTCACAACCACAACTACATCAAGTCTCACTGAGCTCTGAAGATTTTTGGGTGTGAGCATTTGGACTGGAAGAAATCAGTGTGGTTCTGTGGCCCAGGAATTGTGAGGGGATACAAGCAGTCTGAGTACTGTCATGCAAAGTTTAATATATTTTATTTATATATTTCCCATTTTTTAATTCTATTTTAAAACCAAAGAGATGCCTTATATTTTAGCCAGTATAATAGCACTAAAAGACTAAAGGAAACCTTACTGCATTGCAAGTAAGGTGCAAGAGGGTGAAATTAATCCCCTTGATAAAACAAATATCTGAATTGTATTAGAGGGTGGAAGGGCTGTGAGTTCATAACCACCACCTCATCCACTCACAATTACACCAATGATAGTTATGGCATTTAAAATTTTGGCAAACTGCATCACATGGCCTGTTTAAAAGCCAGCTCCACACTGTCCAGAGAGCCCTGTCAGGCAACTTGATGAAAATAGAGTAACAATAACTTCAATGAGCTTGCACAAAACAAAAGCTTTCAGGCATTGGTGGTAAATTCCTATTTTTCTTTCTTCTCTTTATTGTTTTAAATTGAGTTAGTCTACATTTAATTTTGTTTAAATGTTTAAAGACATTAAAGAGCTCCTTACCCAAGCCCTTTGGCTGACTGACCAGTTAGTACCGTGAGAAAAATTGTTTTCCAAAATAAAACTGGGTTCATGCATGAATATATAGTGGAAGAGTGTCCAACACTGCATATGGCAGGCTACTTCACATTAAGTTCATCACTTTTAACAGGTATTTGGGTTACAATGAGCAATTAAATCTATTTCTGACATTTCCATCTATTCCAAAACTATTTTGAAATCAAGAGAGTTGGGAGAAACTTTGTGAGAGGCAAAATGAATTTCCTTAAGGTGGCATTGCTGCTGAATTCATTCAGAAATAAAACCTTGTCTGGAGTCTTTTTAAATTATTCTGAGGTTTCACTGAAAATGTTGTCAAGCTGTAGGTATCAGACATGAATCTTCAACTTGTTTTGAACATCACTGATGAGTGTCATCTTCTGTTTTATTTGCATCCAGTATTTTGGGATAAATACTATGCATTCATTCTCACCAAGATGGGGTAAACCTCCTAGTAATAAAAGCCCTGAAATGTGAAAAAATCATAGCACAAAAACGCAGTGGAAGAGAGGCAGCAGACTTCTTTTTGCTTCTCTCTGCTTGTAGCAGAAGTGTCTTTGCCATAGCTAAAAGTGCTATTCAGTGGTAATAAGTCTAGGGAAACAAACCCATTTTCCCTCCCTAGAGATTTTTGGATTTGTCAAATCCAAAATATGGTATGTGAAGAACTACATCTCCAAACCAAGGTTCCCCTAGGGGTCTGACTTCCACCAGCTTCTGTTCTGGTCTCATCAGTGCCTGGATTTCTGGCTCTGTCTCCACCATCTGGGGCTTGGGGCTTTCAGGGATTCCTGGACCTATTGCCAGGTTGCAACAATGGGCCAGAGAGGTGACAGACCCTGAGCAATTACGGTTTTAATTACAGTTGGTGTTATTCTGCTTGGTTTCACCACTGCTTATCTCTGTTCGGCTCTAAATGGCCTGTATAGGATCTTGCAAAGATATTAATAGTTTTTCTCTGTTAAAAACAAAGAGAAATTAAGTATCTGAAAATAAAATAAAATAATATTTAACTAGAAGAAAATATTTTCCTTCCCCTTTGCATATAACCTT
>VZSR01001685.1:44366656-44440050 GCA_013398615.1 Brachypodius melanocephalos
TTCAGCTATTGCAGGCAGCCTGCAGCTCACCGGATTGAAAATCCATTAGATATATTCAGCACTCACGTCCTTAGTTTCAGCTACTCATCACTCTTATAAACATCCTCAGACCCTTCCAGAGCCACCTGTGAAACACGATGCTTTGGTATCTGTAAGGAATTGCCCATTGCAGGTTATTTCTGAATGAAAAGGGCAATCACTCCTTTGAGAGACAAGAGAAAAAATATGGAAAAGGATTTGTTTTCCATGCTTGTGGTCCTATAATTTAGTGTGTATTTAAATCTGAAACATTGATAACCAACTTTACAGTGCTGTTCCCTGGCTAGCTGGAAAGTACAATGCAGGGATACATCACATTTGTTAGTTGTGTCTCTTTTTTTTCCCCACCCTTCCTGAGGTAAAGATTACATTGGAGGGGATTTGCTCTTGTTTCAACAAGTAGAGCCAGCTGGCAGCCAGGTTGATGTTTACAATGCAGCTGTTTTGTCTCCAGAGCATAGATTTTAGCATTGTACAAAATGGTGTTGTTGGTCCAGATCCTTCCCCTGCATTCTGGTTATAAAAGTGGTGACCTGTGGGACCAGAGATCTGTATCAGGTATGTGTTGCTGTAGGAAACACCTGGATGCTGTGGACATACTTCAATGTTGCTGATGGTTTAAATATGGGAAAAAAACATATAGAGAGTAGAGTAATTTTTCCATGTGTGGCATATAAACAGTATTTTGCAGCCTTGCCCATCATGTTCCAAAAAGTGGACAAAATAAAAACTAAAAAAGAAAACCACAACTTTACAATTGAGCAACTTCACTGTCTCTTATAAAGCTGATATGAGAGTCTTGTACCCAGTTGCAAATTCTTTGCTCCATGAATGGCTCCATGGAGTAAGACTAGAATACCTGCAGCTCAGTGCATGTCCCAAGACTTACTCTGCAGCCCTGGGTCACCTCCTGACAAATGTCCATTCTTGGATGGATAATCTTACTATATTAAAAAAATCTGGTGTTTTGATATGGGTTATGATCTAGAACATGGCCCTTTCAACCACACTACCAAAATTTCCAAAGTACTGAGGAAGCAATTTATGGGCAACCTTGATAAACACTAAGTTCTTTAGGCTGAGATGATATTCCAAGGAAAGACAGCATAGAGAGAAGAATATATATTAGTGTAGTTTTGATTGTCTGTGATGCTGATGTAGCAGTTTGAAATATTCTGGTTTAGTTATATTTTTAAGAGTTTTAGCTTCAGTCCCAAGTGTTCACAGTAATTAATACTTCTAATAAGAGAATAATCAGAGTTTAGCTGATTTGAAGCAATAGAATAACATTTTCCACCCTCGTGAACTTAGAGGGGCCAGAATGCATTGGCTGTGACCTGGCATGGGTCCATGCTGCCTCACCCAGCTTTGCTGTAGTGTTACAATGAACTGAATGATGCTTTCAGTTTGTTAACTGACTGGAGTAGATCGTGTATCCATCCAAGGAACATGATGTGCAGAAGTTGCAGCTTGGCTCTGGATGAATATCAGCGCTCTGAATCATTCCTGGATCCCACGTACTTGTAAGCCAAGTGGGCCTGGGAAAAGCCAGGTCAGTTTTGCTTGGTCCAGGTTTCTAAGGTGTTTTTGGAATGTGACTCTAAAACCTTAAAGCCAGGGATTTGTTCATTATCTCCAGATTCTTGATCAGCGGTGCTTGTGTGCCAGATATATGAGGCAGACAATACCAGCAGAATAGTTACTGAAACACATTCACTTTCACTAATACTCTTTTTTAAAAGTGCTAGAAAAGTTGCAGACCCCTTCCCTAGACTCTGCACACCCTGCTCCAATTCTGATCTCATTCTTCCTGTGAGTCTTTCCTTGGAGAGTATCCTAGGCCTGGCAGGTTTGCTTCTCTTTTTTCTTCCTCCAGGTTGGTCCTCTGGCATGTGGCCTGGTTGCTCTCTTTTATCAGGCAGATTCCCTTATTGAATTTCACTCTGTTTTGCTGATCTTTTTCCGGAACTTTCAAACAGTTGAATTTCAGCCACCACATGGACCCATCCCAACAAATCACTGTCCTCAGAACTGGCCTGCTTTCAAGGTGGCCCTGATAGGAATCATGTTGTGAATCCACTATCAGGTGTGCCCCTCTCTTCTTCTCCCCTGTAGGGGAACAGGAAAAATTGTTATTACTGAGATCAAGAATTGCCACAGAAAAATGGGGTTCACAGTGCAAGTGGGCAGGAACAATTTTGTGCTGAGTTGCTGCACTCTGCCTTATGCTTTGTTTAATGGCAAATGAGTAACAGGTAAGCATTTATTTCATGTATAGAATAGCAGAGCCCCATTCTTTTAAACTTAGACATCTTATCAAAACATGTGAGCTGAAGTGTAGAGAATATTGAAGCAGAACAACTAACTCATAGTCCCTACCATACCAAAGAGCTGTCTCCACTGCATGAAGTTTTTCACAACACGAAAAAAGAATTTTCTTTTTAGGAAAAGGTAAAAGAATATCTAAATTATGTCCTCATAGCAAAATTTTATCACTTTAAGCAAAATATACTAGTTCAGATTTATCTACACGCATGAAGAATTAAAATTAACTTGTTAAAAAATTAAGTAGGATGGTTTAGAATATGATTAATTAACTGTTGCTTTATTAATTTATCATGTGATCTTTCTCTCTCTTCTAACTGAGTAGAAAAAACTGTTATGAATGCTGGTGATTGTAACTTCATCTGGTAATTGGTAATGAACAAAATGTAATCTTTCAGTGTTCTACATTTCAGCCAGGAATAGCAAAGTTCTAGTGTAATATTTGTTCTATCACCTTCCATAATAGGTGGAGATGTGTTTTGGCACAAGGTTCCTCTAGTTGCTAAATACCTGGCCCTTAGCCCAGAGAAGTAAAATTTCTGGCCCAACATGTTATACACTCTTGTCTGTAGCTCAATCATGAGAATAATTGCTTGAAACTTCTTCTGCCAGTGCTCAGGAGGCTTGGAACTACAAGACAAAGCTTGATTATACCAGGGAATCCCAAACGCTGGAAAATGGGCAGAACCATTGAAAATATTCCCTCTTGCTCCACTAGGCTCTGGATCTTTCACTGGGTAACCATGGTGAAGTCTCACAGCACATCTCGTTGTGTCAGAAAGGGGAGAGCATGCCAGGGGTGCTGCTGTGGTTGTTGGGTGTCCCAGCAGCCTGGACAGCGAGCACAGTGCAGCAAACCTGCACCACACTCAGCTGAGGGGCTGATGGACACGGCCTCTGGGCCCAGGCACTCAGGAGAGCTGGCTGCTCCACCAGAGCCCCTGGGAGGCTCAGCACAGAGGAATGAATAACCCTTGCTCAGCTGCAGTTCTGGCTCAATGACAGATTGAGGAGGCAGATGCCAGGCTGAACAGGAGCCATGGCTGCACTGTCATTGCAAACGGAGCAAACTCCATGCTGAGATACAGGATGAACAGAGGTGGAACAGCCTACACAGGGAGGTTGTGAAATCTGTGCTAGGAGGGCTTCAATGCTGTGTTAGACAAACCCCAGCTGACCTCCCCACATTGGTGATACTCCTGCTGCAAGTGGAGTTGGACCATGAACTTCAGACATTTCTTCCAAACAACTCTCCTATAATTATGTGATTACTTCAGATATCGTAGCACTGGATAATAAAGCACAGGATAATAAGAGCAAACTAAAAACACATTAAAACCCAGAAACAATCTGCCCAAATGCACAACAATACAGAGACAGATAAATCTAACATTAGAATTTCATTCATACTGCAAACAAATATACCATCTGGCTGCTGCTGAGAAATCTTGAGAAACCCAGATAAAAGAAGATAAAACACAAGGCAGAGGAAGAATTTACATGAAACAGGGGGAAGGATTCCAATAAATCAGTTAATTAAGAACATCAGTATCATTGCAGGAAACATTTCTCTCATGAAAGTCCACATGTTAGCTTGCACAGCAGCCCTGGAAGTGAAAGTTGAACACCTCCATTCATTTCCATGCCTTTGTATATAAAACTCAGTATGTTAATTTGGCATTTAATGCATTTGTCCTCACATAAATCTCCACAACAGAGTGAAAGACTTGCTGCTTGATGTTCCAACCTCACATCTGTCTGGAATGGACAGGAAAATGCAGTGATGGCAAAGATGCCTGTGACATATCGGTAAGATAATGGTGTCAGAAAGCATAGGTTTTTTGCTGAAGCCAGAAGGTATGGCAACCTTTATGCACTTTAAGTTATGCACTTAGGTAGACAAGAGCACCTTTTTACTGGCACACCATGCTTGGGATTGGTCTACAGGATGAAAAGCTGCATGGATAAAATATTCAAAAATGGCCCTTAGTCAGATCCTGAAGGAATCTGAGTGAAAATGCAAACCAAAAAGTCCAAATGACTGCCTAGTCAGGTTTCCAAAAACAGCTAAGGAGATTGAGCTCCATTTCCCAATTCTAAACTGCAGCTGTGAAGACAGAAACATTCTTTTCAAAATGCACTAATGCACTGGAATGGAGGTCTAGATCCATGAAAGGAGACAGATTTTGGAGAACCTAGCTCCCAGACACTTCTTGCCCTGCTAAAGTCAGCGTACAGTGCACAGTTTCATTTTTAGGAAAAACCATGAAATAAGTATTGGGACAGAAGAAGAGCTCAAGTGTGACAAGTGGTCCAGAACGTTGTGGCCATCAGGCATAAGGGCAGGGAGCTGTGCTATTGTCTCAGCAAGAAATGCCGAGGGCAGCCAGTGGGAGAATTTCCTGTGCTGTTACTTGGAAGGTTTGTGACTTGTCTGGGGTTAAGGATTCCCACTGCCCCACTGAGTCAGAGGCAGCCCGAGTGGCTGGGGTGGCTGCTGGGCCCTGACAGTGTCACGTATCACAGAAGCTGTTATGCTGTGCTGGGTGGTGCTACAACATTGGGAATCTCTGTGCAGAGTAGGAGAAACTACAGCTCCTTTAATTCGCTGAGAAATCTTCCTGTGTCTTAGCTGAGTGACCTGTGCTGGGGTCAAGCAGAAGAAGGGATGTAGAACCTTCCTACCTTGCTGCGTTGAGTCAGGCCCTGTCTGGCAGTCTGCCCCCAGAAAATGCAGTGCTGTACTGCCAGACATGGGGGATTAGCTTAGACTATAAATTCTGACAAAATTCAGGCATGAATTCAGTGCCTGGCTTCTCAGCACCGTCAAGAATTAAGCAATTCTGGGTGTGACGGGCAAGAGACAGTTTAATATCTGGGGAATTTTACTGGGAGAATCATCTGAAATTTTAGGCAATTCCAGAATTGAGGAGCTGTTGAGGAGGGAAAGTGGGAGGCTGAAGATCTGAATGTTGCACAACTATGTCTTAAATAATAGAACACAGAGGTGCTTTTGTGAATACACCTCTTCAGAGACTTGAAAAGTTGTGAGGAGGTCATGAGTTTTTCAGTTAGAAAATGTTCCTCTTCTGTGGTCAGATGTGTCCTGCCGAAAAACCAAGAAGCTGTCCCAAGGAGGGGCCAGGAGTGGAAGGTGACTAAGGACAGTGTGGGGTCAGGGCAGTGATGGGGTTCCACAATGACCTGACCCCAGGCAAGCAAGGAGAGCAAGACAGGGGCAGGTCAGGAAGGGTGCAAGGAGCTCTCCTTTGAGCTGAACCCAGCAGAGCAGCTCCTTGGAGAGATGGCAGAGAGCTCCAGATCGTCAGCCTGATTTTCAAGAACTGGTTCAGCAATGGGGTTGACTTCAGCAAATAGTTTTTCATAAGCTTGTCTTCCTCACAGCTGATGAAAATGTAGAGATGGCACAGCTGAGGCTCTGAGTCCGCCAGCTGGTGTTCCTTGTGGGTTCTGAACTTTAAAAAAACAAAATTCAGCTATGTTTTGTAAATGCTGAATGATTTGGACACATAATATCTTTTTTTTTCCCCCAAAATGAGTGTTTTCAAATGTGCTTTTTCTGGCAGCTTTTCTATACGTTGAACCATTGTGCACAAATGATAGTCTTTTGCTTAGAAGTGAATTAGTGTTTCCAACCAGCATTATACACAGAGAATTAAACTTATATCTTTTCCCTGTCAACTTGCTGTACCTGATTCTGTTATTTTTTAAAAAGTAAGTTTGATTAAAGCCCATTTGTTCACCACAAATCATCTAAAACTGCCAACCTTAAATAGGTGGTAACTGAGAAATATCACCAAAACAAATTACATCACCTCCTCTGAGTTGTTAACTCAGCTTTGAAATTCTTCCTTCCTCCAAGTGGGGTTCAAGGAAAGTGCATGCCAGTCCATGTTCATTGTGAAGCAAAGTTTGTGTGCTGGATATTCCCCACTCTAATCCTGTAGGGATACAGGATTTGTGTGCAGATCTGCACAGAAAAAATTCAGCCTATTCTGGATCCTTCAGCACTGAAGGGCGTGATTGCTCACTGAAGAAGTAAAGAAAAGGTTGGTAGTCTGGGAAATGCCTCCAATCTTGCAGAAATTAGGCACAACAGATTATACCAGCTTCTCCAATTGACTCTGAACCTGCAGTTCTCAGAAATTCTTTATTACTGGACTAAACTGAAGTTGCGATGCCAGGGAAACAAAGATTGCCTTCACTGGTCATGGATAGAAGATGCCCATAGTTTGCTCATTACATCTGTATCTTAAAATGATAAAAATGTGCAAACAGACAAATTTCAAGAGAATCTCTGATGCTTTATGACAGACAGAGATGGTTTGTACTGTTACATCCATTGTTTTTCCGAGTTTCTCAGTAGGAGAAATTCTGAGTCTATCTGATCACCAAATTATGGTGACAATATTCTATATACTGTCCTTATCTGTGTGCAGTTTGGCAGTGGATATCCACTGAACTGTGTTTATATGAAAATACTCTCAGGATAATATATAATCATGTGCATAAACATCATCTGACTGAAATATTAGGCTATATGGGTACAGTTATGATCTGCTACATATGAGGAGAATATAACACTTTTGTTTTGTTTTCTTAAATGTAAACTTCTTTACCATTGTTTATATACATTATTACTCTGATGAACAGTTAAATCTTTAATAAAAAATTACATTCATAATAACATAACACCTGTTAACATAACAAAAAGCAGTCAAAAGTAACTACATGAAAGAGAAAGGAAGAACGACTATACAAAATAAACAAATTAAGAAACACCAGGTATAGCAAAACAGATTTAAATAATAGCTATTATATAGCAATTTAAGCTGACACTTTGGTGTTTAGGTGACTTCTGTGTCTCAGTTGTGCTCGTTCTCTGTGAATTCTGAGACCTTTTTATCTCAAGCAGTGTGGCAGGTCTTTCCACTGTTTTTCAGTTTTATGATTACACAAACACTTTAGGAAGTGGATTTGGACAGTCAAACCAAAAGCAAACTGTCAAAAGATGCAGAATAATCTTATAAGTGTCTGCAAGCAGAGGAAATGTCGAAACAAAATAAGCCACATTTAGAAAAATACCACTGACATTCAAACATGAGAAAATCAAATATTGCTTGGCAAAGAAGTTAAAAAGGGGCTGTTGATAATTTTCTGAAAGCATAAGCAAATATAAAGACAAATAGACTTCAAAAGCATTTGAGATTGGATGGCAAAAAACCCATGAAAATTGTTTGCAAGTCTAAAATAGATCTGAATTTGGGATTCAGAAAATTCTGTCCACAGGAAAGACATCGATGTTGAAGAGGTTCTAAGAAAAGCAGCAGCACACATTCAGATGCAGAGACCGTTTCCCACACTGGGAGAATTGAAATAGGAAGCAGCTGAAATCTTCAACTTAGAAAAGTGATAATGGCTATGGTTTTCATAAAAGTCTTTAAAAATTCTGAATTTTAGTGAGAAATTGAGTAGGGCAAAATATTCGCTGTCTTTGTATTATCGTAACTTACTCACTAACCTGGTGGTGACACTTAAATGGTTTCTCATTGAAACCATTACAGTATTTATTACATGAGAAAAAAAGGAAAAAACCTGTGCAATCAGTTAAAATGGTTTAGACTTGCATCCTTCTCAAATATCTGAGAAAAATTTTTGCAGGTAAATAAAAGTAAGTAAAAAACAAAAAACCCCACCCCAAAACAAATGACAAAAAACCCCACAAAAAACTTCTTCAAACCCCAGAAAGCTTAGGTTTGAAAAAGGTGTGGAAGAAAGAAGCAAGACTTTCTGGTAACTTGAAAGATTCACTCTAGAATCAGGGGTAGGACAGATAGAGAAGATCAAGTGAGTCTTGAAATTGATCTCCTGAAATGCAAACACACAGTGAAAAACAATCGTTTCCAGGGGACTCCCTCTGTCTGGCTGCTGAGAAATGGAAACCCAGTCCCACAGCAAGTGCTGATGATTCAGCTGCTGTACCTGAACAATCTCTGAACTGATGAAACTGAACAATGTATAAAATCCCAGAATTTGGTGGAGAAAAAAGCCTGAAAATTGCGATCAACGCTGTAGGAAGCACCCAGGTAAAATAGTAATACAATTCTGAGTAAAATCTGTATAGTTATCTTTAGAGATCTAAAAGACAGATTGTGTTTCTATTTGTGGAGCAAGTCGATCTGTGAAAAGACAGAGATCCTGCAGAAGATATTCTGTAGCTGTGACCACATCTCAGAAGTTGAGAAAAACTTTTACGCTTTGTTATCACCTTCTGAGAGGGATTAATTTTCTACTGAAACATTTGATGTTTTAATGTAGAAAATTGAAACCCCCCATGCAAATAGTTTAAATATAGATTTATTTTTACTGATAAAATTTGTTCTCTCCGGTTGCTTGATATCAGTAGGAATTTCCTTATTAAGGCAAGCATTGAACAAGAACTGTACACATCGAAATATCCATATGTACTTTTCTTTGGAGTGCACTTTTCACTTTTTTTGAGTACTCTGAAGTCTCTTATCTCCTGAGTGCTTGAGAGTTAGTTCATTTCCTTCTCTGGAGCTGACCTTGCAAGTCCTCCTTCAAGATCAAATCTCTGCCAGTGTTTGCAACCTTCTGCTGTCTAATCGGTCAAGTAGGATGTCCTTCAGTGAAGTGTTCCCAGGAAGGATGTCTCTCTTGTGCTGCACAGCAAACAGGAAAGCTCTTGTGTGTACATGGAAACACCCACAGCCTAGAGATAGAAGTGGGGGACGTGAATTCCACTGCTGTCCCTTTTTGGGTTGGAGACCTGACTGACACAGATTGATGGTAAAAGCACTCGCTGTAGCGAGGTGTTGAACAATATCTGGATGGACTCAGCCTCAGTCTCTGGCTGCCTGTCCACTTGCTCTTGCAAGGCTGTCCTGTGTTAGGGTAAAAAATCCTAAAGAACTGAGACAAAAAGCAGTCCCACCAACAGCAAGGTAAGAGTTCCCATGCCCTGGCATGCTCTGGCAGCTTTACCAACAGCAGCAGAGCAGTGATGGTCCCCAGCCCATATGTGTGTAGGGATGACCAACCTGGCTGACTGCTGCACCCCATGGCCTCCGTGTCAGAGCCCTACAGGGCAAATTGGCATGTGGACATATCTTAAACCTGCTCATAGAAACATCACACTGCCTTACACGAGTCAGATAATAGAATAAAAAGCAGCTTTCGTGCTGTTATTGCCCTCTGGCAGAGCACACCTTGGCAGGAACCTCTGCAGCTCCACTGTGTGTCTGTGCAGCTGGAAGGGCAGACCCTGCCCATGGGCATGGACCCGTTTGTCTCCTCAGGATCCCTCCCTGCACAGTGCTGCTGGCTGCTGCAGGGTGCACAGGGAGCGCAGGTGGGAGTGTCCCACGTCCTCTGCAGAGGTGCCAGAGCTGCTTTGGCCGGGTCTCTGTGGCTTTCTTAGTGCTGCACTTTCAGAGATAACCAGCATGGCTTTGTTCCTGCCCTGTTCACAGCAGGAAGAGTAGCTGGGTATTTGTAACTATCCATGGCATTTTTATTTTCCCTTGCTTGCCTGCTGGCAGATCTCTTTCCATTTGGCATCCATCCTGCTGTACCACTTTGGGATGAACAATGTGAGTTTATTACAGTTGGGACTGGGCAAGGGGGAAAGCAATGACATTAAAGATAGCAGGCCTGATTCTATTATCTTTGATGAGGAAGGACTTTTTATTCCAACTGACTTATTTTTCCTAAAATAATTTAATATAAGTTGAGGGGACAGACCTTATAGTCCTATTCTAAACAAAGAAAACTCCATTCAAGACAATCCCAGCTTGTGCTGTATCTCAGTGAGGTCTTCTGCCTGGAATTCAGGACAAAGGTTGTTTGCCTGAACACATGAATGTTGCATTACTTATCCAAAAAGATTTTGTTTAAATAAATACAAGATTTGAATTTAGAACAGACCACTCCTAAGCTCACTGGCACTTGTCAGAATTGAAATATTATTTCCTGTCAAGCTCTAAACTCTTGCTTGTTTGTAGTCACGTGTGGTTTATTTTTTTCAATCAAAGAACAATTACATAGTGTATTCTTTTCCGATTTAGGATATTATCAAGTCAAATCTTAATTTCAATCCAGTTCCTTTAGTGTCAATTATCAAAAAGACTGTCCTAATCTCCTTCTATTTGAATTTTTTTTAAATGTTAACTTTTATCTATTTAACTGATATTTTTAACTAATAGCAGCCCTTGTTTGGCAAGCATGACAGCCCTTTCAAAGTTGCTTTGGAGGAGAGACTGTTCTGAACTTAAAGATGTTCTCGAAAGGAGCACATAAGACTGGCTACATGTGATGCTGGCTGTTGTTTCTTCTCTTCACTTTTCTCCTTTCTTTTATCAATAGTCCTGATAACAAGCATGGAAACTGGAACTGGGGTGGACCTCTGGGCTATCACATCCCATCCACTGAGCTCCATTCAAACACTGTGAGAGAAACATATTGTGTATCATAGGTGAGGGATGAAATTTGAAACACGTTTTACTGGCAACTGGCCTGGTTCTGGCTTGTCCTGGTATAATTTGGTAATAGCTGCATGGTGTCAGATGACATTATTCCAGTATGACACCAGTTAATGTGAGAAAAGCAGATTCTGAAAGGGGTGTCTCTTTCCCTCTTCCTCCACAGACTTACATGTTCTCTCCACCAATATTGATGACAAAAGAGAGTAAAGTCCCTCTGTCACAATCAGTGAGCACCCCAGATTGAAACAAACCTCTCAGAGGCAGATACCATGAAACAAGACAGCCATGAGTCCAGCAGGACCCTTCCCTCTTGCTCCCACAGCCTGCCTCCATCTGAGCTGCTCCCTATGCTCAGTCACTCAGTGGCTTTTGTGTTTATTTGAGTCAGTTGGTTTTTCACTTTTTCACAAACTCCCTGAAAAAGAGCTGTGTGGGGAGTCTGGTGAGCAAGAGGGGAGCTCTCCTGCTGGTCTAAATATCCACTGGAGAATCCCCAGAGGTGATGTATAAGACATCTAGTGAGTGCTTTGCATGTGGGTTCTCATCTTTGCTGATTCCTATAATGCCTGTATATAAATAGTAGCTCTCCCTTTTTATATTCCTCTCCTGCCTGATTCACTCCATGATGCAGTGTCAGTGACGTTTGACTCACTGCCATGGCGATGTTTCATAAACATTGGATTGTGACATCTGAATGAATCAGGCTGGAGAAGGAGAAAGGGCAAGCCCTGTGAGAGAGCTGCACCTGAGCCAGGCTTGGCCCCAGTCCACACATGAAAGAAATGAGCACAGGGATGTTGTGACATTTATAAGGAGAAAGAAAAGAGCAAACCCATCAGGAATAGTAAAATAGCACTATGTGTGCAGGGCAAGGCTGCTAGGAAAAGCTTTTCTATCAGGGATGTGAGTCAAAGACAGCACTGGGAGGTCTGCTAATAAACACTGAGAGAACACTGAACATGATTTTACTTTCTGTTATGGAGAAAAAAATGAGATGGATATTGCAGCAGAACTGAGAGCCAGGTTAACCACAAGTAAAATCTTATTTCAAGACAGAAACAGAGGGAACCAGAGAAGCCAAGATGAAATGTGAAAGACTGACCTCCAGGCTGAAAGAATTTTTTTGGTGTTGTGTTATGGACATGCTTCTGCTAGGAGTCTGATTGCAATTTTTAACCATCTACTGGTACTGGGAAAATCTGGAGCTATGTCTGGATACAGTGTGTGTGTGGGACCTCTGACCCCACAAAACATGGTGCAGCCCATGAAAGCAGACACCAAACACCTCCTGGTTACAGGAAGACAAAGGGCAAGGACAAGGATCCAATTCCTCCTTCTTGCTGGATTTGGAGCCCCCTGAATAGCTCGTGCTTCTCCCTAGCTGTACATCCTAGTCCACTTTTTTTTTTTTTTTTTCTCAAAACTACTTATGGATAGATAGGGAGACCTCACTTTTAATAAAGAACAAAAAATGTGTGGTGATAGTGTGCTGACATTCAATGATTGGTATATTCAGCTGTGACAAGGGAGATCTTTCTTCAGTGACAGCACACTGACTGCTGTTCACAGAATCACATAATCAGCCAGGCTGGAAAAGACCTATGAGATCATCGAGTCCAACCTGTGATCCAACACCACCTTGCCAACCAGGCCATGGCACTGAGAGCCACATTCAGTCTTTTCCTAAACACCTTCGGGGACAATGACTCCACCACCTCTGAGAGCAGCCCAATCCAACACCCAATCATCCCTTCTGTGAAGAACTTCCTAATGTCCAACCTAAACCTCCCCTGGTGCAGCTTAAGACTGTGTCCTCTTGTCCTGTCACTGTTGCCTGGGAGAAAAGATCAATCCTCAGCTGGCTGCACCCTCCTTTCAGGGAGGTGTAGAGAGCGATGAGGTCTCCCCTGGGTCTCCTTTCCTCCAGGCTAAACAGCTCCAGTTCCCTCAGCCACTCCTCATAGGACTTATGTTCCAGACTCTTCATCAGCCTTTTTGCCCTTCTCTGGACATGCTCTAGATCTCAGCATCCTTCCTGGATGGAGGGGCCCAGAACTGGACACAGCACTCAAGGTGCCCCACCTCCTGTCATGGCTAAGCTGTGATTCTTGTTGGAAACAGGGATCTCACCTTAGATCAAAAAGAAGTCCTGCTCTTTTTCCCCTCTGACCATGAGATGAGAGTCCAGCTTTCTGCATGTGATAGCTCCATGTAAATAACACTTGGGCTGTGGTCAAAACCCAGGATCTGAGTTTCTCTTTTATTTATCAATGTTTAAATTTGCAAAGGGTCCCTGACTCATAAAAATATGAGTACACACTCACTTGTCTACCACCCCAATGATATTCAATCAAATCATCATCATTTATAACGTATAGTTGGTCAAACCAGAAATCTGTTCAAAAACAATCCCCAAAATAAAATCTATTAAAGTAAACACAACAGTCAGTCAGGAAATTGCCAGGAGATATAGAAGGCTTTAATTCAGATCCTCAGGATTTTCAAAAAGGAAGTCCTGTTTCATATATTCCATGTTCCATAATTTCATCTGTTTCCATATGAAGAATAATTTTTAATGTAAATTAAAATTAATTAATTACCTTATTAATGTTTGTTTAGTTGTACAAGAAACTGTTGAACTGTCAATACAATTGTCATCTGCTTTCTCTTTATAGATTTTTGCTAGGACAAGTGGAGCAAGGACAGAATGTGTTTCTTCTCCTCTGGGGCTGGTGTTACATGGTCTGTAGCATCCCATGCAGCTCCCCACTGCAGTGTAGCACACTTGAAATCACAGCCATCCTCCTGCAGGGTATGGGACAGCATTTGGCATTACGTGTTATCATGCTCTAACAGCAATCACAGAATACTGCTCAAGATAACCTCTCCTGCTGAACTATAAGAAGATTTCTTTCCTGGTCTTCCATTATGTTAGGTCTGCTGAGTGTCATGCTAGTTTCCTAAAAAAATGGCAGCATTTCCTTCAAGACAGTGTTTTTTCAGTGTAGGCCATGGAAAGTGTCTCAGAAACTCACCACTTTAAGGGATAACATTTGCCTTTTGCTGATCAAAAGCTATGATTTTTTGTTGTTGTTTTTCTGAACATTAGGAGTCACTATCACTAGTGCTGGGAATTGCTATCAATTTCTTAATATCTCCCATAAATACATACTAATTTTTTCTTTTAGTTTAAATGAAGTTAAGCCTTGTGGCCACCATATGCTCTCCTTCCATGTGAGATTAAAGAATTTTATCATCACTGACACTTGCGTGAAGGTTCTGACACTTTTTTTTTACTCAATTAAGATTGATACAGTCCATAGACATTTATATACTTGCTTCCCTACAGGGGCTGCTGAGATGAATTCATCATTAGTAGGGTCATCTGGGCCCCAAGTTGGGAAATGAGCAAATAGATAAATTGGAAACACAGTTCTCAGCAAGAAGTGCTTCACAGTATAGCGTGTGTCACCATGGCAAATGATAACAGAAGTAAACACTCACAGGAGTGGATGTAAGAAGAGCAAACAAATGCTTTATCAGCCAGTTTCTTTCCCCGAAAAATCCTTATGGTCACTGTTTTTCTTATTTGTTAACTAAGCAACGAATTAATTTTGAATGAGTTTTGGTGTACGTATGTAGCCTAAACATATGGTGTTATTGGTCTTGTATACAGTGTCCCAGCAGGGGCTGAGACTCTGGTCCAGACAGATCAGGGCATCTAGACAGGGTTCAGCTCTTGAAAGGTCACCTCCTCTCTCTGTCCTCTGACATTACACAGGGCAAGAGAACTTTGTCATCTTGTAGTCTCTCTGAAAATGATGAAGGCAGCAGAAAGAGATCCTCAAACATTGCATAAGAGGAAAAAGCTGACTTGAAGTGCTTAAAATAGTCTAGCGGACATGATGCAGCTTATTTTGAAAGGCTTAGAGTACTCCTTCCTGGTAAAGCAGAGATTATTCAAGAACACTAATAAGTGTCTTGCTTTCCTAGAATCATCAAGGTTGGAAAAGACCTTTAAGACCATCCAGTCCAACCATCTGCCCAGCACCACCACTATAACCCCTAAACTACTAAACCACATCACCCAGCACCTGATCCAGATCCAGATTCCTCTTAAACACCGCCAGGGATGGTCACTCCACCATGCCCCTGGGCAGGCTATTCCAGTGCTTGACCACCCTAAAAGGGAAATTTTTTTTCTTCTAATATCTAACCTTCCTGTCCTCTGTCTCAGTATAAGGCCAACTCTTCTTGTTCTCTCACTGCTGGAATGGCAGAACAGGCTGGCCCCCACCTCAGTACACCCTCCTTACGAGTGGTTGTAGAGAGGATGAGGTCCCCCCTGAGCCTCCTCTTATGGAGACCAAACAATCCCAGCTCCCTCATAAGACTTGTGTTCTAGACCCTTCATGAGCCTTGTTGCCCTTCTTTGGACACACCTCAGCACCCCAAGGACCTTTTTGAAGTGAGGTGCCCAGAACTGAGCACAGCACTTGAGGTGCAGCCTCACCAGTGCTGAGTACAGGATCTCTGCCCTATTCTTGCTGGCTGCACTCTTCTTGGTACCAGTGAAGGTGCCATTGGCCTTCTTGGCCACCTGGGCACACACTGGCTCCTGTTCAGTCACTGTCACACAGCACCCTCAAGCCCCTTTCTGCCAAACAGTTTTCTAGACACTCTTCCCCAGCCTGTATGGGGGACTGCACGGGGTTGTTGAAAGCTGAATGCAGGACCCAGCACTCGGCCTTGTTGAACCTCACACCACCGGCCTTGGGCCACTGACCCAGCCTGTCCAGATCCCTCTGCAGAGCTCTCCTAGCCTCCAGCAGATCAACACTCATGCCCAGCTTGGTGATGTCTGCAAATTTACTGAAGGTGCCCTCAATCCCCTCTTTGCTGTGGTGATCTGAAAATTCAAATTAAAGTTTGTACAAAGAGCTAGGATCTTTTATCACCACATTAAATATAACTCAAAAATATTTTTTTTCAATATGTGGGCCCTTCTTCAGATATAAAGTACAAGACAGGTAGAGCATATAAACCTTCTGCATTTGTCTGGTCATGCAGAAGAATAATGTGAACCTTATCAATTAAAGCTATGAGCTCAGAGTTTATTTTAACTCACAAAACTTTACCTTGAAGAATATATTCTGCTTTCCTGAGATAAGTAGTCAGGACTACATATATTCAGCTACTATTTGAGAATGGAAGATTAAATTTTTGAATTCAACAGGAGAGATGGGGGAAAAAAGTAATCTTTGAACATGCAATTATTGTAAAGACTGTTGTGTAGGACAATACGCAGCAATTTGGTTTGGAAGCATTTCACAAATGTGGAGAAAGCTTCACTGTACCTTGTAGACTGGCTTTTGTGATTTTGATAAAATTGATATGTGATACAGCTTGATTCCAGTGCTTTCAGAAGGCCAGTCATCCTGGGGGAAAATGTGGTGATCAGTTTTTCAAATCACCTCTGATTTCTTGTAAGGGAGATGAAGGGAGATGAAGACCCACCCAGGGTCCACAGCACCATGCTGTTTCTGATCACTCCCATGCCTGGCACCAACCCCCATCTCTCTGGCTCACTGTCTGAACATCAGCATAATCAATACATCCCTGCCAGGTTTGTCACCCCTTTGGACACTGTCCTTCCCCAGCTGGAGGCTTGTGCCTTTTTTTGAGCACATCTGGGTTACAACAACTAGATAATAACCAGGAAGATTCAGTCTCCATATTATTTCTGGGTGCCAGCCAAAACTTCAAAAGATATAGGTATTTGGCCAAATTCTCGCTTGTGTTCGCATCCTTTTATTCCGTTGTTATTTCACTTTATACTGTCGGGTGATGCAAATGGGAATCAGGCCCTTGGCCATTATAAATCTACAGAATACATCAAGACATGGGGAATGGTAACCGGAGGCCTTGGCAATTAGGGCTGCGAGTCTGTAATCTGTTTCTTTGTTCATACATCACAGTCTGTGATTCTTCAGATCCTGTCCAAACAACACCTCAGACAAGCATTTCTCTCGACACAAGTTTGTATTTCTGATCTAAAATTTATAAGGAGGCTGCTGAGTTTCAATGTGACTCTTCTGCATATACTCTTTAATCTCAATTCTCTTCTTTATACTTCCAAAATATCTAAACCTGGAGTATATCCACATAAGGGATTCCATTTATATATGTTGTGCTTAACTCTCTATTGCTCTTTCTCAAAGCCCTGTATACACAGGTGTGACTGAACACCTGGCGTGAGTTAAAATTCTTGCTTTAATTACCCTAACCTTGTGAATATTCAGTGTGGCATCTTTCCATTCATTTTTTAATATGATATTTGTCTTTTCAATACTTTCAAAGACACTAGAATCCATGCAACAGTACCAGAAATCCTCTTGCCTCTGTTGAAAAATGCTGTTCTTTTCCCAAGTTACGGAAAAATGTCTTTGGGGCACAATGATCCAAAGGGATTAAAATAACAATCACAGAATGGGTAAAGCTGGAAGGGACCACACTGGGTCCACATAGAATGGTTTGGGTTGGAAGGGACCTTAAAGACCACCTAGTTCCAGCCACTGTGCCATGGGCAGGGACACCTCCCACTAGGTCAGGTTGCTCAGAGCCCCATCAAGACTGGCCTTGAACACTTCCAGGGAAGGAACCTGGAAATTCTGGGCAGCCTCTCTGGGCAGCCTGTTCCAGTGCCTCACTACCCTCACAGTAAAGATTTTCTTTCTAATATCTAATTAAGCTCACTCTTTTTCAGTTTAAACCCATCTCCCCTTGTCCTGTCACTACAAACCCTTGTAAAAAGTTTCTTTCCATCTTCCTTGCAAGCTCCCTTCAGGTACTGGAAAGCCACAATTAGGTTATCCAAGTGCCTTCTTTATTTCCAGATGGAACAATCCCAATTCTCTCAACCTTTCCTCATAGGAGAGGTGCTCTATCCCTCTGATCAACTTGGTGGCCTCCTCTGGATTCACTCCAAGAGGGCCATGTCTTTCTGGGCTGGGGAAAGGAATGTAGGACTTCAGATATGGTCTCATCAGAATGAAGCAGCGGGGCAGAATCACCTCCCTCTCCCTTCCAGCCACTGGCTTGGTCAGGCAGGACTTTTCCTTGGTGAAGCTGTCCTGGCTGTCCTGAATCTCTTCTCCATGTGCTTTAGCACAGCTTCTATAAAGATCTGCTCCCTGATATAGATCCAGGTACAGAGGTGAGGCTGAAGGGCTAGTAGCCCCCAGGGTCCTCTTTTCTACCATTTTCAAAGATGGTTACAATGTTTCCCCTTTTTCCAGTCATATGGGACTTCACCTGACTGCCATGACTTTTTGGATATCGTGGAGAGTGGCTTGGCAACTACATCAGCTGATTCCCTCAGGCATGCATCGTGTTGGGTCCCACAGACTTGTGTATGTTCAGGTTCCTCAGGTGGCCACAAAACTTATCTTTTCTTACAGTGGGAAGCACTTTTCTCCCCTAGTCTCCATCCTGTTGTCCATCCACTTGAGAGGTGTGGAAAGAGAGGTTGCCATTGAAGACTGAGGCAAAAATGTTGTTGAGTACCTCAGCTCCATGAGCCTTTGCCTCATGGGTTGTTACCAGTTTTCCAGCATCTTTTTGTCAGGGGGGGTACATCTTCTTTGACCTTCCTTTTCTGGTTAACATACCTGTAGAAGGCCTTCTTTGGCACCCCTTGCCAAATTCAGTCCCAGCTTTGCCTTCACCTTCCTGACTGTATCCCTACACAACAGAATTCCATCCCTGTCTGCTTCCCGGGTTACCTGCCCATGTTGTTACTGCCAGTGCATTTGCTTCTTTCCCTTCAGTTTGACCAGCAGTTCCCTATTCAGACATTCCATCTCTTGCCTTTCTTGCAAGGGGATTACCAGTCCTTGTGAAGTAAGATTTCTTAAAGATCTTCCAGCTTTGTTCCACTCCCTTGTCCCTGAGGGCAGTCTCCCAGGGGATCCCATTGACTATGTCCCTGAAGAGCAGGAAGTTTCCTTTCCTAAGGTTCAGTGGCTTAACTTTACTCCTTACCTGACCCTCAGGATGCAAACTCCACGAAAGCATGATCGCTGCACTCCTGTAGATGAAGCAAGAAGGATTTGTCAGCTGACTCCCCTTGATCAGGTGGCTTGCAGCAGACACCAACCACTAGATTCCCTTTGCTGGCTTGGTTTCTGATTCTCACCCACAGGCTCTTGACTTTTGGCTGTTCTTCAGAGACAACTCTTCACACACAATCCACCTCTTGATGTCGGTGTTCCCTCCCTCCACTTCCTCTTCTCTCTTTTCTGAGCAGCCTGCAGCCATCGACAGCCACACTTCAGTTATGGTCACAACTCTTGAATGTCTCCAGTGGCAGAGAGACCCCAGCCTCTCTGGGCAATCCGTTCCAGTGTGTGGTGTCTCACACAATGGAGAAATTCTTCCACATGTTCAGGTGGAACTTTCTGGGCATCAATTTCTGCCTGTTCCTTTTGTCCTATTGCTCAAGCAGAGCTTGGCTCTGTCCTCTTCATATCCTCCTTTCAGATACTGACAGATGTTGATAAGGTCCTCTTTTGGTTGTCTCTTCTTGAGGATGAACAGGCCCACCTCCCTCAGCCTACTCTTGTAAAAGAGATGCTCCTGTCCCTCATAGCCCCTGCTGGACCTGCTCCAGGAGCTCCATGTCTCTCTTGTACTGAAGAGCCCACAAGAGGATGCTGCACTCCAGATGTGGCCTCACCAGGGCAGAGTAGAGAGGCAGCCTCGACTGCTGGTAGTGTTTTTCCTGATGCACCCCAGGATGCCATTGGCCTTCTTGGCCTTCTTGAGCACAATGCTGGCTCATGGACATCTTATTGTCCCCTGGGTTTCCAAGGTCCTTTTCCACAAAGCTGCATTCCAACAAAGTTTAAATGAAAACTGTCTTGGCCTGTTGACCATACATCAGGAAAAGAGCTGACATGTCTTAGCATTGTATTTCAGTGAGGTATCACCTTGACTTTTTGTTTATTCATATTCTACATGTTATTAAGTTATGCTAAAAATTAAAAATCATATTCTTTCCCATCTTTAACACCTCTCTAAGGTCAGCAAAGGAGATTACTGCTTTTTTTTGTAGTGATATTTGTGCCTAAATACAATGCAGAGCAGCTGGCAGGCTGTTCCAGATGTTCTCATATAGTCCCTGATAGAGCCATGGGTGGTTTCCTGGTGTTTGCAAGACTCTAACAGCTCACCTTGCCATGCTCTTTACCACTGAAATAAACATAGGACAATCAAGGAAAAACAATGTAAGGATAAGACAATTTTATATTTATTGAAGTCTTTTCACAATAAAGAGTATAATCTTTGTCTTTTTCTACACCTTGGAAAGGGCAGGAGATCTTCAAAAGCAGGAAGATTTTATCTCTTCAGACTTAAGACCACAGGTACCCAGGTAAGCAGCCATCTGCAGGTCCCTCTGTAATGTGTCCCAGTGCTGCAGTGTTCAGGTCACCTGGATGTGCTGGATGTTTTTTCTCTTCCTTCTGTAACTGGCACTGTAACTGTGGATTCATCCCTACCCAAATGAGGGGACTGCATAGTGCTGATCATGACCTGGACACTGTGCCTTCAGATCCTGAAACCCCCTAATTCCCTTTAGGACACTGTTCTGACCAGCTGAGAGCAGTTCCATTCATGCCCATTCCTACCGTGAGTATAATGCTGCTCTTGAGCAGGTCAGAGCACAATCCAGACACTGTGGGATGACACACATCCTTCTGGACCTCTCCAAAACGTTTCCCAGTGTGCAGATCTCCCTGCATCAGTAGGAGTTTAGGTCTTGGTGGGTTTTGTAGCTGGTGCTGGGGAATATCTGTGATTACAAACTAACCTGCTATAACTCCTGAGGGCAGGCTGGTGTGCTCCCAGGAGGCAGGAACACATCACAGATAGGAGAGAGCAGTGACAGGAATTTACATTTATAGCATTCACAGAACATGTGAATGGAGCCCTTGTTGGGGTTTGGGTAGGAACTCCAAACCCCAGGTTAGCAGACCTCAACAGCTTTAGGATCCTGAACTAAACCCGATTGGAATAAATGGTAATCTTTGCTTTATTTTGAGGTTTTTAAAGCATTTGGTTCACTGCTCTGTGTCAACATTTATCCAAAAGCAATCTTCCTATCTCCTCATAGAAGAAAGGAATTTTTTTTTTTTTTGCAGCTCCTTTTTGTTGCCAGATGAAAAAAATTGGATTCATGTCTCTCACTAAGGGCCACAGAGAAGCCAAATAATTTGAAAGAGAAAAGCAAAATAACTTGCACAAAAAAAAGTTTTTAATTAAAAAAAGGTTTTGAAGTATTGCATAAAGAATCATTAATTGTTGCCTCAGCACTTAAGTGATATTATATCCGTATGGAGGTTATTTGCTGTCATTTCAAGTCTATGGTGGGCTATTTGCTCTGGGCTTTTTTTTTTTTTTTCCCCTTTTTTTTAGAAGAAGTAAATTAAACTACCTCAAGAAGAGGAATTTTTCTATTTCCTGTTAATTTTCTTCTTCCTTTTTTCTTTCCTTTTTTTTTTTTCCTTTTAGGACAGAGAATTGTAATGATCACGTTTGACCTTGTACATCCTCCCACCTGCTCCCTTACAAAGCTCCTGCCAAAAAACCTGTTTTGTGACCCGAGGTAGTAACTCATCATGAATTAAATCAGAACAGAAGTTATGCTGTCTCTGCCTCCCCTGATTTGGACTGTATTTCTCTACATATAATTTTTCTTCCACAGGACACAGCAGAAGCTGACACTACCCAAGGAAGTGGGGGTGCTCCAGATTGCAGCTGCAAGGAAGTGCAAAATGGTGAAACATGGCAAAATCTTATTGATTCTTTCTCTCTACCCAGGCACAGATAAATATCACATCTATACTCCCTGCTTGTCTCAGGAGCAAAATTCCTAAGATAATTTAGACTGTACAGTGTTCTTTGTTGTATATGCAGAACTAATGGCATGGGGGTTTCATCCCAGCCAGCCAAGAAATGCAACTTTCAAAGGTCAGAATCACAGGGGCAGTATCATCTAGTGGAGGAAATAGGTAGGTTTGCTAGATGGATCTTTAAAGTTTGAAGTGTCCTCTAAACCACTTACATTTATTTTTGACCTGCAGGTGTATTCACATAGCCATAAAGGGATACTTGACAAAAATGTCAAGTTGAATTTGAACACTTTTAAAATTGAAAATTGGCCAAATGGTCCCAAAGCATTTAAGAAATCAGCCAAGTGGACACTTTTCTCTTCTTTCTCCATTTAGTTCAATGCAAGTTATTTTTTCACTGAGAACTTCTACTCCCTGTGAGACACATATGCCTGCACAGGATAGTCAGGAACATAAACTGACAGATGTCTCCAGCGCCTTATTTATATTTGTTCCTGTCTAAGGAGCTGAATAACTCCCAAGGGTTCTTCTATGTAGCCTCAGAGTGAAGATACCTAAAATGTTCCTGGCAGCACCCTTTCAGAGGTGGCAGCCTTATGGGACCACTTCCTCTTTTAATTTGTCACAGAGCAAGTACTCCAAAGAAGAAGAAATAATTATTTTGTTAGTTTTATCCAATTCAAATCTTCCTGCACTTCTGCACTGAAGCTCTCTGGGCTCTAATTTACTGGGAAATTTCTCATCTGTTTTATTCATTGTCTAGGTTAAAAATTTATCTCAAGTGCAAAGGTGATTTTTGTTCCCAAAAAGCTTCCTTGACTCAAAGAGCGGAGCCATTGTCAAGGGGAAGGTGAGTATAAGACACTCGTCACAAAACAGCTCAGCAGGGCCTAAACCAGAGCATTTTCACATGTGGCTGATAGCACAAATAATTCTGCATACCGTGTACACATCTGTTCCAAGCTGTCTGAAACACAGTGCTTATCTGAAAGAAGAAGGGAAGGGATGCTTTCTTTCCATATGGATTTGTCAAACTGTTCCACATGAATTAAGATTGCTTTTATATCAGGCTTGATGGGAAAACCCAAGAAATTAATATTAACCATTTTGCCTTTTTAAGCCAGCCCCCCTGTATTTTATACTGCCAAGCAAGCTGCAGAAATTTAGTCTGGGCAAAACCATAGAATGTCTTTAGATAAAAATCTGTGCTCAGAAAATTATTTGCAGCAGCTTGCTGTCAATGTGCATCAGTGAGACTCCAGACTTTTTGTGGATCTGGGACTATTCAGGATTTTCATAGACTATTGTACTCTGTTTGGAAGCCATCTACTGAATTTGTAGTTAATTAACAATAACAGCCATGTTGTTGCACAGACAGCTGTTAACCAGCAAACAGCTGCATTTCTGCCTGGGGGGCAGTTCTGCTCTGGGGGGTTCTGCTGTGTCCCTGCATGTGCTGTCATGAGCTTAGAGGACTCTCTGAGGTACAAAGTCTCCCCAGGAGAGTGTGGCAGTAACAAACTTCATGAAAATGGGTTAATAATTCACTGATAATGGAACCTTCTCGATCCTGCACTCTTTCACTGCTCCCATTTTATTTTTCTCTTCCAAGGATGCTTGATGCCATTCCTGCTGTTGGCAGGAATGACAGTGATTGCTCAGTAATCCAGTGCCATTCAACTTTGCATCCTGGAAACTTCTGCCCTCCCAAAGGCACCCTCCTTTGTCCCTTTGGTCTCATCATGTGTTATTCTCTTCCCTCATAATATCTGTTTTTTTCTGCTTTGTCACTCCTTGTCTTAAATTATATCTAAATGACATAGTTGTTTTGGCTTGGTTTTTATTTTTTCAACTACTTCAGACTTCTGAAGTAGTTGACAAAAATCTTTCTCCCTGTGGGCTTTTCATGCTGGATAAGGCTGAAAAATAGACAGAGTACCAGCCTGCCTTAAGAGGTGCAGTTTTGTGTCTTCATTATTTGGCAGCAGAAGTTTCAAAGGGGTAGGGCAAGCCTCTAAATTCAATAGCATTTAATTTTAGATACCCCAATACATTTAAGGTGAGCAACACAGAGTAAAAGCAATTTCAGGGATTTCTACACATGCATGGGAAAGTTTCCAAGGCCAAAACTGAGAAGCCTTAATGATTTTGGAAGAATATTAGAATGGCTAGCATGTAACATGCTGAGCTGATCAACTTAACCTTGCCTGCTCTTCGCTGCCTTCTCAGTCCAGCACTGGGGCCTCTTACTTAGAGGGAGTAAAATATGAGCAGCCAAGTCCTGCCATAAACTATCAGCTCAAATCAACCTTTCTTCCAGGAAGGAAAACACTGAAGTAGATCACCTGACTTATTAAGGTAATCTCCATTTCTGTAAGCATGCAGACGATTGGGAAGAGGATTAGGTTTCTTAAATAATTATTAGATGTAGAAATGTCTCCTTTCCCCTTCTTTTGTCCAACTGACTCATTTTAGGAAACTTACTCCTGTCTTTCTGAAATACTCCATAAATATGATATTACAGACACTCTTATAATCCTAGTACAGTTGTTCCAGCCTTGTATAGATGGCTTAGCTGTTTTGGAAACCAGGAGGTGAGGTTTTGTGATTTTGTATTTTTCCTAAAAATTCTGCTATTTTTTCCTAAATAGTCACCAGGAGGGTGGCTGTTAATGCACAAATCTTGCAATCTTATACCAAGTCACTGGAGCAGGGACTAAACCATTTCCACAGCACCTGGTAAATTGGCCAAATGCAACCCTGCACAAACTTATTCCCAGATGCATATTTACTCCTCAGCAAATGAACATTCAAGGGGAATAGCCTGGGCAGGGGAAAGTCTTACATCAAATTCCTACAGCCATTTACATCAGGGTGTATCAAATTTATTTTTTTTATCAGAGCACATATTTTTGCTTTCCTGACTCCCATATTCTGAGTAAGGGCACGAACTGCTGAATAGATGGATCGTGGATCTGATTTGTCTCCACTTCTGAGACTGGTGAAAGAATTATTATTCTTCTGATGTTCTTTGGGCTTACATGTGAAATAAATGCCAAGTAGGTCATAGGTATCAACAAAGCATAACCTCATGCATCTCTGGTAGGTCAGCAAGCACTGAGAGAATATAGACGTCAACAGGGCTCTGCTGGGATGTCTCACATATCAATAATCTCCAGGTTCTGGCAGTCATTATGAGTCTTCCATGCATAATTTATGCTCTGTATTAAATAATTTTATTTTTTTTTTAATCCGAGGTCATTAGCACTTATTCCCTACCATTTTCCTCAAAATAATTCCTTGGGGTTATGGGAAATGAGATATTTGTCATACTTACACAGAGACAAAAAAGGAAAAAGTTGAAAACAGTGCAACATTTGCTCTGGTGGGGGTGAGTGGTGCCACTGATCATTGGTATACTTCAGGGAGATCAGTTTTTGGTCCTGTTACAAACAAACAAAGTGTGTAAAATGTTCAGTAAAGAATTCTACTTTCTGTCATGGGAGAGGGAGGAGGTGGAAAAGACCCTTTTTCCATCATTGCTTTGTATGACAAATACTTTACAATAAAACTTCACAAAGCCAACCAGCCTAAGGGATGCACTCTCACACTAAGTGATCACACTAGGGGGTGATCTGTCTGTCCTATTCTTGGCTGCTTTGTGTTAGAGTCCAACCAGTGTTTCATTGCTATAGGATAAAAGCCGGATGTGTCACCCAGGGGTGTTTCCTTTCCATGCTGGGAAATGAGGCATAAGCCAAGAGGGACAACTCTCACCCCATCTCCCTGCCTGGATGCCTTTTCCCTCCTCCTTGGAACCCAAGGAACAACAGCTGCCCTTGACACTTCAACTTCTTGCTATTTTTCAGTCCCCTGAGCCCAGATTTGCAGCTTTCTTCACTGTTTTTCATTGAAGGAAAAGTGAAATCTAGGGTAGTGGTAATGCTCATCACAATTTTTATATACATTTCATAGTTTCTTTCACTGTAGTCTTCAGTTCAACCTGAAGAAACTTAGACACCGTTGAAACCTCTCCCTTTCTATTAAATTTATTTGAAATTGACAACGAGTTCAAAATTGAGAAGAGAAATAAGGAGTATTATAATATCAGCCTTTTTCTCTCAGGAAACTGCACTTAGAAAAACATAATCCGTGGAACTATAAAGAAGTCATCTAATTTGTGTCTTTCCTAGTACTTGTTCTGTTGCAAACAGATGGCAATTGTTGCACATTGTTTGAAAAGTCTCTTATTTTATGAAGTACATATAATTTATATGGTATACAAAATTATATGCTAACATATTTCTGTGATATTTTCTGTCCTCTTTTTTAAAATCCAAAAATTAGCATATATTTAAAAGTCTTGAATTTAAAAAAAAATGAGAGTACAGATAAAAACTCAAAGAAACCTTGAAGAACTTTTTTTTATAATTATCATAAGATTTTATAATGACTATTAAGGCGGGAAATTACTCGAGATAGAGCTTTCTCCTTCTGTGCCTGACTTCTCCCAGGGTTTGAATCCCTCATAACATCTCTGGAGCTCACTCATATGAGAAAGAGCTGCAGTGTAACTGTGCAAATTTTGTACTCTCTCTAGCTGGGAAATGTCTTTTGGTTAACTGCTTGGGGAAAAAGAAAGAGAAAAATCACCATTTTAGCTATTGTTTTTAAAAGGCAGTATGGGAGTAGTTTAACTCATGAAAATACGAGGAAGAATGTCAAATTTCATATTGTACTCAATATGGACGTGGTAAGAGTTTTCTAAATGTTCAGTATTCAGAGTATTAATGGGCAAATATGAGCAGGCTGTGCATTAAGACAGAAATGCAGAAGACAGCAATGAAAACTAACTCACAAATTCTATGGTTTCACAGCTTGCCACGTAAATAACACTTAAATAAAGTAAGAGGCACTCTAAAAATGCCTGACCAGAAAAGACTTTCTTATCCAGGAAGGACAGTTCTATGACATTGCTGGTAATAAGCTAATAATTTCAGCAACACAAAGGTAGGAGTTTTAAGGATAGATGTTTAGATAGGATTAGTAGAGCTCCCTCAACAGTTTTAAAAGCATTTTCCTATAATAATTTGTCTTACAGAAGTTGTCTGAAAGAACATATTGAAGTGCTGAAAGATCTCCCTAAAGTCTTTGATGCACTGATCAATGTATAACTGCTGTCAGTGAGTTCATTTGTTATGACTACACCAATAATAATTTTTGTGGGAGAGTCCTGAAGCAAGCAGTTGAAGACTGTGGGAATTGGTCACTCTTTAAAAGCTGTGGAAGCAAAGAAAGAAGATGGTTGGGCATTTTATGTGCTTGGTGCCCTTTCTAGGGGCATAAGGGTCCAATATTGTTCTTGAATCCAGATGAAATGTACTGTCAGTTCCACTGTTTTTATCCTAAATACAAAAATGTCCAGATTGTTGTATTTATTTCTATACTTACAGTTTTAGTAACACCTGTTTGTAATCTACAGCTAGAAATACACCTATGAATTCATGAGCCCTGTAAGCTTTTTCTTTTACAAGTAGTGTGTCTGTGACTCACAGAAATTGCTAGTTTTATATCCTCATCTCTTTTAGATGTTTTTTCTCCTTTCTTTCAAGGTTCTTGATCTTGCACCCAAATCTGTGCCCATTTCAAGACTCAGCTTGTTACAGGAAGGAGAGAGACTCCATGTCTATCCTTTAACAAAGCAGGACAACATCCTACTCCTGAGAAGTTCAGATGACCTCTGAGGAAAAGGGTGGCAGTAATTTTGGGTGGTTTCAGCCACCCACTTGCTGTGGGGTGGCTCTTCCACCGTGTGTGTCACCCAAAGCTGCGTGCAGCCTGGAGGGCTGGGGGTGACTGCACTGTGCTGGTGCCCTTGGATCATGGGAAACCAAATTATTGGCAAGTCTGTCACAGTGAACCAGAGTCAGACCCTGTAAACATCTAAAAATGTTACTGTGGTTTGTGACTGCCTTGTTGAGTGTTCAAAGGTAATACCAGATACCAGCAGGATCCATTTCTTCTATCCTGAAACCAACTTGCCAGAGTGGGGAGGGACACTGGGTATTTGACTGCTTGATTAAAAAAAGAGACAATTGACATTTTTTGTCAAGAAATTAAAGGAGAAATGGGAAAGAGGAAATCAATAGGCTGGCAGTTCCCTTGTTAACCAACCCTTGCACAAATATCTGTATGGAAAAGGATACATTAGGAGAATACTGGTTCTGCCGTAATGAAGGATCAGGAGAAGAGGCTGCATTGATCAGGAAAAACGGATCAAATGTGAAAGTTAAATAGAAACAAGAGACTATTAATCTTTTCCCACTATTAGCACTAATCCCCCAAATGAAGGACATAAACAGAAAACATCCCAAATTGAAGGGAAGACCAGAAGCATCTTATGTGACCAGTTGTCCTAACTCATGAGTGCTTTGTTGACCTCAGTCACAAAACAGAAGCAAGCATATGAAACCTAAAAACTTCATCAGGCAAAAGATACAAAATAAAAAAATAAAAGCGAAAGGAGGGACAAAACCAGAAAGGCACAAAACAGAGATATAACTAGCAAGGGGCATGAGGAATCATTCTGTATGCCCACTGGGAGCAGAGGAAAGAAAAGCAAGGGTAATTCCACTGCCCTGCAGTGGGAGGTATAGACACGGCCACCACTGAGAGGGGAGCTGAAATGGAGAACAGCAAATAAAGCAAATGTTATAGCAAAGCAGCGGGAGGAGAGAAAATTCTCGACCTGGAGATGATTGGAAATTGTATCACAATGGTTAAGAAAACACAGAAAAAAAATCCCAAACCATGTAGCCAAATATAGAACTTATCTTTAAAACAGAAAAGAAAATAGAAGAAATTGTGGACCATTGATTCAATCATTTGTAAAAACTTAGAAATATGAAGTAAGAATGATTGACAACTACACAAATACATTGGGAACTGGAGATTTTAAACACAGTTTTTTCAGTTTTGTTTCCTCAACAAACAGGCCTGATTGTTGAGAGTGAAGTTTTGACTATTTCAAAAGCTACATGAAAATGTGTTCATTGTGAAACAGCTGCACAGTGCATGGCAAACTGGTTATAAAATGGCACCATAGAAAATACTGCAAATTGTTCACTTTTAGGATTCAAGGCTGCTATGAAATGGTACCTGCAGGAGTCTGTTCTCTGCCTATTTCTATTTTATATTTTCATTAATGACATGGGTGACAAAGCAAAGATTAAACTTAATAAATCTGCAGAGGACATGATGCTTCAACAATCCAAAAAATTCCAGATAATGGAAAACTGAGGGGCAATTTTCACATGGTGTATTTCCATTAAAATGGTCTATTGCATATAAAAAGCTCCCATTAGCTGCGAGCAACCCATTAGCTGGTGGCACTTAAGAAAATGATTTATAGAAGGTCACATACATTCTACAATCAAAAGATTTCATGCTATTGCAAAGCACATTAAACACTACCTTGGGCTGTACAAAGATCATGAACAGCCTGTTGAATCATGAAGTAATCAGCACTGGTAAGACCTCAGCTGGAATGTTGTGCTCAGTTTGAAGATCCTCACCTTAATAATTTGAGTAGTTCAGAGATATTAAAGTTCTAAAAAATATAATTTATCAGAGAAATGGGAAAAATATACTATTAAACATGAAGAAAAAAGGATTGAGGTGGAGCAAGGAATGGAAAGTTCCAAATTCTGAGATACACACTGAGATTTCTTGCCAAAAGAGATAGTGGAATTTTCATCATGCAAGGATTTTAAGTATTTGTGGACAGATGTGTCAGGAAAGCCAAAGAGATAACTGATGCATTTATTCCAGTGAAGAATGAATAAAATGGCCTGTTGGGATCCCTTCCCCAAGCAAGATGCAGGTAAATTTGGAAATTTGCTGATGATGTCCTTTTGTTTTATAGGTCTGGAAACTGACTGAGCATTGAGAACAAGGAAAAAGTCATCACCAATTTAGTAATGAGGAAAAATTATCCTGATTTTTTTGGATGTGTTCGTAGCTCAGAGTTGACTGTCGTGTCCAATGGAACTTGTTCAGTAAGCTGGAAAATGACCATTCTGCACCAGTCTCTACTGCATTGGTGACTGCCAGCAAATCAGAAGTGAGCTGGAGGAGGAGATAATGTCAGGGGTTGTCACTCTTAGTATTTTAGTCTTTACCATTCTAAAATTCTTTAGGACTTTGACTTCCCTTTTTATTCCAAAATTTTTGAGCAACTCGCTTTTAAAATCTTGCAACACTGGGTTGCAAAAGTTACCCAGCTAGGTAGCTTTTACTGCTGGAGCAGTAATTCCTCCATGTCTTTTCATGCACTTAAAAATGTAGTTTAGAACATGAATACAGAAAGTTATGTTGGCCAAGTTATCCTGCACCTATTCCCTTGCTTGTGGAACTTCCTGGCCAGTTCACTCTCATTTGGGAGCCTGGAAACACGGCAGATGCAAGACTCCAAGAGTGCCCAGCTCAGAAATCCCAGCCTCTTGCCCCAGTGCCCTCCACATTTCTGCAAGGATGCACTGTGGGGTCCCTGCAGCCTCGTCCAGCCCCTCTGTCTGCAGAAAACACAAGCACAGGAGATTTTTCATCTTATTTCTGGGCTTCCCACTTGTACTACTTTGTGAAAAGGTGTGAATCCAGAGCTGGTTACTTCTCAGATAAATGAAGTGAAATTCTGTTTTCACTGAAAGACAAGGCACTTTTTGTCCTGATAGCTAAGGAATCAGAATAAAATAATTTCTTCTCTCTTATTTTAATGCCCTTTAAAATACTGTTTCTACAGAGGGAACAGTTTTTTAAATTTAATTTGGTGAGATTATTCAGGACATTACTCTAACATAGCCCAGAGTTTTCAGTCAAAATGTGGAAGGCAGCGTCTGTCCCAAAGGCTTTTTCAGTCAAAATGACAGAAATACACAAGTGGGAAAAGAATATGTGCAGGAAAAAAAGAGTCACTCAGAAGTAAAAGAACCAGAGTAGAGATAGGTGAATATCTAGCTGATTGTATCCTGATAATTACTGATAATTATTTTAGTCATTAATTTTAATTAATTCCCTAATTGCATTTAACATTCCTAATATTCTTATTTCATTTTGCCTAATTGACTGCTAGAATGAGATTAATTGAATTTGTCTATTTAATTCCAGAAATCCTAATTCTCCCTTAGATTTTATCAGACCCACCTTGCCATTTCTATTTCATGTTTTGCCCCCTTCTTTTTAACAGCTTTTATTCCTTACGTACCACCTAAGGGGAGGGGTTTTTCCTTACTAGCTGTGAGGAATTTCCATTTTCCCAGCTTCCCTATCATAAAAACACCTTTAACCCAGGGCAACTTGGAGTAAAATAAAATAGGGAAAGTATTTACAAATTGAAATGGAAACAACATTGTCGTGAAAATCTTGGGAGGAGTGAAAGTGAATGAAGAGAAAACTATGTATCCTACACACCCTAACACTTTGAGTACCTTAGAAGTCTCTTTGCAGCTGAAAAGCATTAAGATATTATTTAGCTTTCTGTATGTTGAGCTACCTCTCAACTAACTCCTTCATCTTTGTTTTCTTAGAAGATGATGTCACCTTGGAATCATGTTTTCTTTAAAGTATCATGTTTGAGGATCTCTTCAGGATCAGAATTTATTTCCTCCTCCTTATTCAGCATTTATTTATTACCAATTTATATTAACAATGGCCTGAAGCACTGTGTCTCCCACCTTCAGGGTTGGAAATGCAATGTCCTCTTGGCTGAGGATTGCTTCTCTGGCTACAATCGAAATTGCTTTTCGATTAGTTGTGAGGTCAACCTCTCTTGGGTGGGGCAGTTTAAAAATCCTAAGGTGATTTTTTTTCAGTCAGAACAAAGTGTAGATTGCATATAAAAGCAGGGTTTGCTAATCCTGCTCTGTGAAATGATGTCGCTGTGATGACAGTACGCAGAATTTTATTGCATCTTATTTCAGACCATCTTTCATCTCAAGAAGACCGGTTGGAGTCAATGATAATGTAGGCATAATTGCTCTTTAGCCCTGTCTGGGACAGGTTTGTTCTCTGTCCTGTTTCTCCAGCTACTACTTTTGATGACAGAACCTCCTCAAAGAATCCTTCCCCCTCCTTTTTCTCTACACTATTCCACAAATAAGTGCATGTGGCCCTGAGGCACATGGATTCCTCTGTGCCTGGCACGGCTTTACAGGCTGCCAACAGGGCCACATGTATTTGGATGTCCCTCAGGCAGACAGGAAAACATGTCAAAGATTGATTGGCAGTAATGGAGCTATCTAGGTAAAATCCCTTCTGACAAGACCCACAAACATCAGTGTGTGTCATGGGGAGCTTTTCCAAAGTGTATGCACCAAGCATTGTGGGCACAGAGAAGATACAGGAAACCAACTGTAATCTCCATAATTCACCTCAATACCCATTGTCAAAGCCTGTTGAATAATGTTCAGTGTCTGTGGCTTTTTCAGGCTTTATCAGGAAGATATAACTTAAATTTTTCATCTGTCAGTGAAGTGCATTTTTTAAACAATTAATTAAAAAAAGAATTATATTCCTGGGCAAAGGAGCCAGTCTCTCTTTTGGACAGGCACAGCTTCAAGGGAAGGGATGGGATTCACTTTTCTCCAGGCTTGCCTTCCCAAGGGGTTAGTGCACATTTTTTGGGAGACAGAAGCAGTGAATTCTGAAACCCAAAATAATATATTGCTGAAATGTGTTAGTGCCTGAGTGACATTGCTACCTAGAAAGGCCAGCAAAGTCTGTCTTCATGGCAGAAAGGGTTGTCTGTGGCTGTGCTGAGTATGTGTTTTGGGCAGAGTGGGAGCTCCATACAGAATTTATTAGAGAAACTCTCCTCTTGAGTCACGAGGTGCAGAAAGGACCCCCTTGCTTTCTAAACTCCTTCTTAAAGAGGAGCCTGGGTGCAGCTGGATCCAATCTTAGCCCCAGACTTGGTCAATGGTTTATGTCTAAAGGATTACACAGGTATAATTAAACCTTTATACAATTTTGTCCACAGGACTAAGGATGGCAAACCCAATCTATTTCTATAAATATATTAAATTATTTATTTTAATTGATAACAATAATTATAAATGTTAGGGAAAAAAGAGCTTAATCAGAATTATTTGCTACACTAATATGCATAGCTATAGCTGCTAGTATAATGCACTATTTTTGAAGCAATATTGAAGCAATTTATTAAAGCTAACAAGAAAATTATTAAGGAGAGCTTGATGTTACTCACCCACATACCAACACCAAGGGCAAACACCTTTTGCTCAGCCTTGAGGAGTAACCTGGAGGGGTATTCCCACTCAGGGAAGGATCTTCACACACCTTGGGGTGATGTGTTAGAAGTCCTCCCTGTGGAAAAGTGGGAGTGGCCTTTTGGAGTATAAAGTGATCAGTATTTTTTAGATTGTGATATCAGACTTAATAAGAAGAATTTGTGCTGAAAAAGGTGTTAGGAGCTCTTTAGCTGATTTTGCTCACCACTCCTGGCTCTTGGTTCTGTGTCAGGGCCAGCACATCCTTGCTGCTCCCAGGCTCAGTCAGGGAATGTCCTGCATTCCTCCTGGCAGGGTCTGACAGTTTGGTCAAGCTGGTCTCAGCATCCTTCATCTCTAAGAAGGGCAGACCCTCCTTGCTTGGTCTTATCACTGATCAGCACACACTCCTTGCTCAGGCCATCACTGATAAACTTCCAAGACAAATTTCAAGCTGCTGTATCCATGGTTAGGCATAGTTTTCTTACAATATGCTAAATTGCTAAATGCAACATTTGAGGCAAAATTTCAGATGCATTTTCCTTTTTGAATTACCTTTAAGTGAGGCCTTTGTGCATTATGCTTGTAGGTGTTGATGCCCAAATTCTCTTTACAACACACTTCATATCCTTCAGGAAGAAGATTTTCCTTTGGCTGGGATAATATCCCAAGGTATCCCACGATAACATGCTGAAACCACTCTGTCTGTGTGTTCATTATTTACTTGCCTCCTCAATTTTTCAGACAAAAATAATTTCAATAAAGTAAGAGCAAGGAATTTAAATGTGTTTGTTTCAAAGTATTGAGAAGAAAATATTTCAGCTGTTATGGCTAACCAAAATTATGACTAGCACTAAATTGCATTTAATGAACTGGCCCTTGATTAATCATTTGAGAAGGAAAAAACCTAACAACATATTTAAGCTACTGTATATACACATTCATTTCTATTACACTTTATTCTTCCATTTTATAGGTGTTGGCTGGTTGACAAAAGTACATTTCCCAGAAAGTGCACAAATTTTAACATTTCCTTACATATCATTTGTATGAGTTTAACCACACACATTCCATGCTTTTGAGACAGCTCTTTAACACAACAGCATGGAAGTGAGGGTCCAAGTTATCTGGGCCAAATTAATCTGAATAATATGTCTCCAAACCCATCAAAGGTGCTCAGAGGAGCTGCACAATATCGAGTGGGGAAGATCAGTGCAGCTCTTGACCCATCAGCCATTTGCAGTGTTACTGATGATCTCTACTTAACTTCAGAAAGAAAAGTAATTGCAAGCAGTAAGAGAGTCCCTAAACTGGAAACTACAGGCTTTTAAGCACATATATTTGCATAATGTATTGTATGTTTTTGTTATTTATTAGCGCTGTAACCATGACACAGACTTACCCTATCATGACATGTGACAAAACCTGATTTTTTAGAGACATAACATAAAAAAAGTTACTCTAGTTTAATTAACAGATGCTTCCTCAAGATGCATCATAATATTATGAGTTCTGTAATAGGGAATTACTGATGCCTTTCAAGGTCATCTGCTTCATGGGGAGAAACAATGTGGAAAGTTATATTTAGCTGCCTGTTTCTGAGAGCATTGGCTAAGCATAAAACCTTAGAAAACCAGAAATCATAATAGAATGATTTACAAATAGCAGAAAACATCATTGTTTGGGAAGTGGCAACTATGATATAATTTTCTGTATATGTTGCAAAATAATGGGAAAAGTACCTACCATTATATTTTCTTCAGCCTAGATATGTAAAAATAGCTAATAAGTATTTCTGCTTGATGGAGAGAACTATGTTTTGAAGGACAAAAGATATCCGAGATTGTAAGACTGGTTTAAAATTATTTTTTAACTGATTTATTTATTTTGCCCTTAATAGTGGAAGAATAACCATCAGGAACAACAAAAAGAAAATTAAGAGTGGGTTTTTCTAAAATTCTGCATAAGTGTGGATTTTTTACAGCTTTTCTCATTGAAAGAAGAAAAATCAAGGAAAGAGAAGAAAAGTGATCTCTGGTCATGATTAAAGGTTGTGTTCTTGGTGCTCCTCCAGGCCTGCTTGGTCCTGACTCTGAGACTGATGATCTCAAAGTTCTGATACAATCATGGAGCTGTGGTTGCACATTCATGAATTGTGTCTGTTGACTCTTTTGTGGAAATGCCTCTGGGGAATTAGCTTGGGATAATAAAGAAACTTAAGTGACCGCTGTTTGCATCCCTTTTTCAAATGAGTCTTTATTGTGGGTTTTTTTTTCAAGAAAGCCTTTGAAAGGGTAAATTTCGTTGAAAACACAACATGGAGTGCAATTATCACTGGCATGTTTCATAGCACAGTGCAAGTCACTGCTTCACTCTGTGTCAAGACTAGTTAATTGCACAGGATTCCAGAAAAAAAAATCAAAAGAACCTGCAGTTAGACTCCAAATATAGGAAAAATATCTATCAATGAATACTTGATTAATCTCCCCTGCCCCCATCAGATTTGAGAGACAATAGGTGATCTTTTAGAATATTTCCTGGTTTTTAGTTTAGCTTTAAGTCTGAATATGAGATTTCATTCCCTTTAATTGTAGTAATTATACCGTGGGCCATGGAATCTACAGGAAGCCTTTATTAGCAATAATGAGCTTTTCCAAAGTGATTTCATGCTGATAGAAGTAATCATCACTGAGTTGTTTAGTCAAATACAGAGCTGAAAGCCAGTGTTAGTGTTGTTAGGTTATTTCTGCACCAGCACTCCTGCTGGGATAGGAACTCTCCCAAGAGAAAATATAGAGGTCAAACCCAGAGAGTAGAGAATGTTTTACAGACAAGGGGTGGCAAAAAGGATTGTGATACTGAACACAGGCAGTAGCTGAAAATAATACTGACAGCTTTTAAATTAGAAAACAGAGGCAGGCAGGGAGTTAAGTGAGTCCAGGCCAAAAGTCAAAGAGCCTGGAGGATGGGAGGTCTGAGCAGGTTGTAAGAGAAAAAAAAAATTAAAGGGCAAAGGAAATTCTCTTTTTTGTGGAGATTTCTGAAGCTTGATTTGTGCATGTAGTCCAATTAGGATCTAAGCTGTATTTGGGGCATGTGAGATCCCCTGTGCACAAATGAATCCTGTAGTAATGAACCTCATTATTATGACCCACTAAAACTTTACATAGGAAATGAGGACAAACATATCCTTATGGCCCTGTTCAAATATCAGCCAAAAATAACTCTCAGTACATCTTTATTTCCTCATTAGTAATTTTATTTAAAATTGTCCCCTGCATATGCTACAATGAACATCAAGAAGAACAAGGAAAATCAAGGAGTTTAAAACACCATTTGTAAAGTGCTGTGCATATATATTCTATTATGTTAATCTTTTCCTATAGTCATGTTTCATTATTGCACATTAAAATGATTATAAAAATGTGTCCTCTGTGAAAGAGATACTCCCATGTGGTAACTTAGACATACTTCCCTTTGCATTATAAATTGATAATTGTAGTTTAAAATTATAAGTGGTAACCTCTGAATTGATCTAAAGTAGTAAACTACTATTTTTACTTAATTCTGATCCACTTATGGTTTTCTTCCTTGGATGATGAAACATTTTAGTCATTGACACCAGATTGCCTGAAAAATAATGTCCTTTTGGTGAGGGCTAGAGCACAATTTGCATAGAGTAATGTGAACCCTCAGGCTTCTCTACCTTTGACAGAGGAATATCCTGTTTTATAGTTTATGGACAAATCTTAGGCACAAAAATCGAGATTCATAAAGGGATTTACACATAATAACCTTAGCACTGCTGCATCACTGTTGCTTTGGCAATGGACTTTACAGTCCTGCACCAAAAGCATAAGTTTTCTTTCCAGATTTTGAAAGTGTTACCCTATTTTGGCTCATGTGTCTTCATACAATTTTCCCCACATCTGCATGTTTAAATTAAAAAACAGCTCAGGTCAAGTATAATTACTGGAAGACCTTGGTTCCTCTGGGGTAGCAAAGGGCAAAACTCAGCTACAATGATTAACTTTTAATGTAAATTTTGGTGACACCCCCAGCCCCAGCTGAGCTGCTTCTGGCAGTTAAAGCTAATTATCCATTACTTGGCAGCATGAACACTTGCAGGCAATAATGACTTGATTTTTACACTCTTATGGTGAAAGAACTGCTGCTGTCTCATGAGAATAGGAGCACAGATCTGTGTGGCAGAACATTGCATAGGATTTCCTGCCACCTCTTGTGTGCAAAGATGAACTCCTTGGTGGGCAGGATGCAAAGTCTGAAAAATACAGGGATTTGGGAGTCTGGTGAGTTTGTGTAACCTTTTCACCAAGATAATGGCATCTCTGGAAATGTGCCACAAGTATAACTTTTAGCACAATAAACCTTTCCAGGGAAGGTTTAAGGTCCTAGCTGTTGGGCAGGAATTCTGTGAAATGGTCCTTGCAGTTCAGTTGTGCCTCAGCTGCATCATGGGCAGAAAAGCACCTTGGATCTTGTACAGATTTACTGAACTCAGGTTATGGAAGAGACTGATATTGGAGTACTGAGCATGCTGCTTGCCTGAGCAATTTTTCCCATTGCTTAAAACCCCAACTTCAGCAGAGCAGAGCTTACACTCAAGTGCTCAGTCTCTGCTTACAATACATTATCATGTCCTCAAACGTGCCAGGAAGCATGGCTGTCGAAAGGAAAATCTGCCTTTGCCCTCTCTTTCATCATTTGTGGTCACTTACCCATCCAAGGAGAGGTTTCTAAGGGAATCACCAGCAGCTCTTGCCAGAGATTCCAGGCATTCAACTGATGATTCAGATGACATTTGTGTGATCACACTGAAGAGAGCCAAATCTGTATGGCAAGTGACAACTTTCAGTGCTGGAAGGGAGAATTTTGTAGCAGGATGAGTGAGCCAATCCATGGGGATGTGCTCCATGCAGTGACTCAGGATTTTACACTTTGGAAATATTGCACTACCCACATATGCTACATTGCACTACATGTATCTTTGGAAGGATGAAAACATTTATCCTCTCTACACTAAAATATTTTGTCATTTAAAGGATACCACTGACATTTTTTCCACAGTAAAAAAATCTCTGTACTATTTGAAATCTATCTTGTGATCACATACTGCCCAACTGGTCTGATTATTAGGATTATTCCAATATGAATATATTGGATTATTGAAGAAATGGTTCAGTGCGAGACCTGTTAATGTGGGAAACTATCAGTCATCTCAGAAATCCCACAGAGCACTGAGATTTGTGAATACATATTAAAAATCTGTTTGTTTGTGTGGGGTTTTTTTATGTTTTGGGGTGTTTTTTTTTGTTTTTTTTTGGTTTGGGGTTTTTACTGTTTGTTTTGGTGGGGGTTTCAGTTGTTTGTTTGGTTTTTATTTTTGTTTGTGTTGTTGTTTGTTGCTGTTTTTCTTAATTAAGAAAATAAAGAAAAATGTAAAACATGTTTGGAAGCTAACTGAGGTGTAGGAAAAGCCAGTCTGAGCTTTCAGAGTTATACAGGATAGCTGGAGGTGCTAAAACTTCCATGAAAAGTGATAGCACACAGGTAAGCCAGTGTGCATTAATTGCATAGAATTATTGATATCTTTCATGGGACCTTGTATTTGACAATAATTTACATGAGCTACATATTTGGGACTATGTCTGGGGTAAAGTGCTTGAATTATACAATCCTGAAATTTCAAATCTTGCAAGGATTGGAACCCACTCTGCACAAGAGCAATTTATCAGCAGAGATTTATCTTTTTGCATGTATTCCAGCAAAGAAGAATGGCAGGCACTCTAGAAACACTTATGCTAGGTGGGACAGATGGTTTGTTTATCTCACCTGCATAATCCACTTGTCTCCAGTAAAGCTGCCATGTTCACTAAAGGCTCCACTCCCTCCTCACCCCTCTTTTCATCCTATCCCCTTCAGGGGAAGATATATTTTCTCCTTAAAACAGCAAGTCTAGGCCTTATACCTGCTACATAAGCAAGAGATAAAGTCCTTTGTGGCCCCTGTTTTATAGAGTAGTGTGAGGATGGCTGATTTCACATTGGTTATACCAATAAAATATGATTTTTTTTTCAGTTTTTACATCTCTACATCATAATCACTCATACTTCTTTTCCTCCAACAGGTCATGAAAATGTAGTTTCATTATGAGTAACATTATGTTTGCTTTCTGGCCTGGAAACACTAAACTCCAGAGAGATGAGGTGACTTTCCCAAAGTTCCAGCCTACATGGGATGACACAAAGAGCCCCTGTGCCATGTCCTGCCTACTGGTGTGGACCTGATGATTTTATCTTGTTCTTTCTTTTCTATCCTTTCTCTTACTCCAGGGAATAATTATCTTTTCACTGAGCGAGGTACGTGCTTTCCACTAAAACACAAAGTTTAAAAACAGCACAGAGAAGTCACAGCACTACATGAAACCACAGCTCTGGTGACCCAAGTGTCGTGAAAAGGCAGCAGCACTAATAGGATCGGGAGGTTTTCAAGAAACAAGGTTTGGAGAAATTGGCTGGAAACATTGATTCTGAGAACAAAATCACTCTTCGTAAAGAGAGAAATTGTTTTCGTTCTATAAAATGTCTGACTAGAGGGCTGAGATATGCAAGGAGATGCTGAAGACTTCTGACAAATATCCACAGAACTGCATGTGCAATACAGGGCACGTGAAACCATGATCTGTGCAAACTCTCCATCTCTGTTTGATCTGCAGTCAGTCCTTGGACAGTCTGGATATTTCTCAAGGCAAGAGACAGCAGCACCATTGCTCTTCCTCAGAATTTTTTCAACCGTAATTTTTATTTTTCCTGTTTGTTCTTATTTTTTTGTCTGTAATCTCACAATACCCACCATGTACAATACTTTTTGGGGGTAAAATGGATCACTTGGTTCAGAATAATCTCAGAACTCTTGAAACACTGTACACAGCTTAGTGCATATATAAAAGAAGCTCTCTAAACTTACAGTTTAGGTTATGTGTTACCCTAGAAAACAGAACTCCAGTTACTACAAATAACTGATCTTATTTAAAATAATTATAATCCAAACTCTAAGTATAACCGTAACACTCTTTCTAGCAGGATTGCCACTTAGAATCTGCAAGAGGTCTTTATCAAGAGATGAGGGATAAAATATTTTTTGTGATTCTGTACCAAATATACTTCAAATTTTCTTTTTCAGAGGCTGAAACAAGAAAAATATTGTTCAGTAAACATTAAATTAAATGTTCACAGAATATGAACTAGTTAATGTGCCATAAAAAGATACTGAGTCTCTGAAGTTGGTGGAGGTGTCCGACACAAATGATTCCCATTCCCTGTGTTATGAAAGCATGCATGAAAACCCAAAACTGCTTATTTTAGGAGTGTCTTTGGAGAAAAAAAAAATTGCTGTCTTGGGAAAAAAAAAAGGCATTTCAGAGGAGTCAGATCACCTGAGACAGATTGAAAGTGTTGAATGGGTGAGTGATTCTTCAGGGAAATCTGAGCTGAGTCTGAGAGCTGCTGAGGGGGAAAAAAGCCTCAGCCAAGATACATGTGTCAGGGGAAGGGCTCAGAGGCTCCTTCTCGTTGGTGACGGGGTTAAAGGGTGGTGGGGTTGAAGCTGTAAACGTTCAGCCAGAGTAGGAGGACTGTGAAGATCTCAAGGTGGACAAATGGAATGGTGATTGTGTAGCTTGAGGAGAGGGCTATAAAAATACTGAAAGGAAGCCAATGATAATTTAAGAGTTGGATATGATTTGAAGATAAAAAGATAGTGGAACATTTCCTGGAAGACAGAAGAAGCTGTGGTGGGAAGCTGAAAGATAGTCTGGGGTGGGATCCCCTGGGTTCTCTTCTCTAGACCCTGTCATCCTAATTCCATTTGATAAATGCAATGAATTCTATCTTAAAAGCAGATAATGTATATATCATAGCTTTCAATTTTTATTTTTACTATGACCTATCTAATTGCTTGCTATAAATTCCTTTTTCTAACAGTTGGGAACCTTCTAACTTTTATTTCTTCTGCTTTCTAATTTCTTGCTGCCAGTTCTTTACCAGTCTTTATATCATTGTTCTTAAAATGACACTGCTTTTAATACAAGTAGGTTTTTTCACCCAGTGTGTGTGTGGTGTGTGTTAATTTGGTTATTTGGTTAATTGGGCTTTTCATTTACAAGGGCACACTTGTTAAGCTCTTTAGCAGCTATTTGGTATCCAAGCTGTATATTGCTTATATCCCTAAAGTTCCTGCTTCTAGTTTGTTTTTCATTAAATCTCTCTCAAAGTAGGTGGATGATAGTTTAGGGGTGCTGGAGCATGTCCAGCAAAGGGTAACAAGGCTCATGAAAGGTGTAGAAAATGTTTGTTATGGCTGAGGGAGCTGGGTTTGAGAGGTCTTGAGAAGGGGAGGCTCAGGGGGAACCTCATCACCCTCTACAACCATTTGAAAGGAGATTGCAGTGAGATGGGAGCCAGGAACTTCTGCTGTGCCTCCAGTGAGATGACCAGAGGAAATGGCCTTAAGGAAAGACAGGGGAGGTTGAGATTAGATATTGTAAAAGAAATGTTCATTTTTGGGGTGGTCAGGCACTGGAACAGGCTGCCTAGGGGCGTGGTGGTTACCATCCCTGGAGGTGTTTAAGAGGAATCTGGATCTGGATCAGGACCTGGATCTGGGTGATGTGGTTTAGTAGCTGGGGGTTTTAGTGGTGCTGCTGGGCTGATGGTTGGACTGGATGATCTTAAAGGTCTTTCACAACCTTGATGGTTCTATACCTCTAGTCTCCTAAAGGTGATGTCTTCAGCAGTTTAGTTTTGTTAATAGTCCCTTATCTGTGACTAAAATAGTTCCTCCATCCGTTCTAGGGTTGCATCACCATTCCACAGCAGTGACCCACTACCTCACTATCATCCACTGATAAAAAATTGTACAGATTTCCTCATCTTCCACTCTTTTTAAATGATGCATTTTGTGCTACTTAATTTGTAAATTGTCCATATCTGTGATTTTTATTCTCAACCAGCTTTTGGTGTGATGTTTGTCATTACTGTGTTTATACAAAATTTCGAGGTTGCACCAGCATATTTTATAAAAAAAAACCTAATTGGCATTTTGCTAAAATATTAATTCATTCTGTAATTAAGCAAACTTGTAGCTGAATCCAAAATATGCTCATTTCAGATTACATTTTCCAGTTTTCAAAACTGTCTCTTACTCTCCCTCAGCTCTTTCCTCCACAATCCTCAGTTACTATGGCCACTAGTAATTTCTCATTAAAAGCAGCTTACTGACAACTATGTAGATGAGGAATGTCCAGTGTTGTGCCAGTATGTGTCTGCATCTTGACTGAGAAACTGTGAAATTTCTCAATTTTTTTCTGAATAAAACTGTTTAGCCATGCTTCTGAAAACATTTCTCCTCAACACAATGATCGAGCAGCTGCAGACATGACAGGACACAGTCTCTTTCCAGAAAAGCTCACACAAAGAGAGAGGATCAGGACTTGATGTACACACAAAAAAGGTTAATAATGAAGCCAAGAGCTGAACTCTCAAATCCCTGCTAAGTGATCTTTCTTCCCAAGTTTGTTGTGCATCAGGGGAAATATCAGTCACACCTGTACAGAGACATTGAGACATCTGGCCCAAACGAGGCATCTCTGATTCCAAGTTCTTTTACCACTCTACCCCTAAACTGACTTCTTCAATAGGACTTGGGGTTTTTTGACATTTGATCCTCCCTTCTTCTTTCTCTTGGCATCGCTTCAGTCACAGTCCCTTGTAAATTAGTTCAGGGCTGGATTTACCAAGCTTTTAAGCTGTGCAGGGAAACATTCCCTATAGACTTTTTATGCTTCAGCTACACTATTTCCCATTATTTTATATCTCTTCTTCCATCAAAATCTCCATGAAAACGTTTTTTGTAAAGGGTCTTTGTTTTGTCTGCTAAATCCCATCATATAAATTTAACTCTACAATGCAACTAATTCAAAACCAACAGACATCTTGTGAAAGTACCCAGAAAGAAAAAAATCCAACATTGACTGCACTGAGCACTCCTGAGCCAAGAAGCATATGTTTCTTCTCCAATTAATAACATTTTATGTCTAAACTTTTTCAAAGGAATTAGAGCAATAAAACACATGAACTTAAACTCATAAGCAGTCTTCTTTCCTGACTGTATTTTAAGAAAAAGTAGGATGTGTTTCTGTTGTTGTTAAAAAATTCTGATTAAAAAAAAATTAGAAAGGAAAATGTGCACCGAACATCTGGCTTTCAGTGAGGTCTTGCTGTCTCCTATTTTTTCCAGCTGTGTTGGCTCTTTGCTTTGATGGGTCCTCACTCATGCATCCCTGAAGATCATTTTCCTACTGATTGGATGTCCCTTGGCTGTCTTCCCATTTTGAGGAGAGAAAGTAGGAGCGGATACCACACATGAACTTGGCTTAAATGGGACTAAACCGTCCCCTCCACTTTCAGGCACAGCTGGAATGAAGAACTTGAAAGTATAAATAAAACCCACAAAAAGCAAACAAGAAGTCCCAGTCAGGCAGCTCAGTCTACTTATTCTGGAGAAGCAGAGCTGTCTGAGCACCCTCACCTATTCTTTAGAGCTCTGCACTCTGCTGACCAGGGCCAGCCAGGAGGAAATGGAGCCAGGTTAAAGATTCATCAATAGGCAGAGTAAGAAATGTAGTCTGCTGAGCAAGGGGCTGGAAAGGAGCAGTTTTGGGTTTTTTTAAAACTGTTGAGGGCTATCTTACTTCCCTCGTTATGCTTATATAAATTGCATCATGCTGTCCTCAAAATTTCCACTCAGTTCCCAGAGTACTTCCTTTTAGTCCCTCACCTATGGCTGACAGCACTTTCTGAAGTCTCAGGAAAGTTTCTCTTAAAAGGATGGTACTGAATTTAAAAATGCCAGTTACTCAAGGGTGGAAATAGTTGTTATGGTAAGTGTTCCCATAACTTTAGCTGGGATTTCCTAGGCATAAATATGCATTCTGCAGCACATGTGAACATGACACATCTGGGAAGGGCTATATGAAAAAGGTATTGCTGACCTGGGGCTGTGTAGTCAGACTTCAATGGGGTCTTTTGGGTTTGTGTTACATGCTCAAGTTGTCAGTCTTCTACGTATGCAGCAGGTTAGAAAAAAGGCACTGATCCTGTCATTACAAATACAATTTAACTTAAATTACAGGTGGAAAATAACACACATTTGGAAAATGTATACATATGGCAATTGTATTTAGTTTCCTTTATTCTGACTTTGGCAACAAAAATAAAAAAAATCAGTTTCCTACATTATAATTTTGGTTTGATCTACAGTGTGTCTTCTAAGAATAGCAGCTTGTCTTGATCTGAACAGATGGGTGATGCACAACCAGTTTGTAAGCTGTTCCTATGGTTATTCTTGTTAAAAATACTCCTATACTTCTAAAACTGCATCTGTTGCATGAAGTCCCATGGCAATTGTCTTTTGTTCCTGCTAGCTGAGTTTAGGCTGGGACCAAGTGACAGAGAATGCTTTCTGACTGTTTTAGGGGATGTTAGCAATGTTCTCAGGCTGAGTAGTGCCCTAGGAAGAGTATGTGTAATACAATATACTCCTCCTGAATTTAGGACTTCTTGTAGGGATGACCTTATGGTGTGCCCTTGGCAGAACAGCCTGGATGACAGTGGCTGTCAAGGCAGAAGGGCTTGTAGATGTGACAGGGAATGGGACACCCACAACTGTCCAAGCTGATGTGGTGGATTGACCCTGGCTGGGCACCCAGTGCCCACTGAAGCTGCTCTATTTTCTGTCTCCTCCACTGCATAGAGGAGAGGAAATATAACAAAGGGCTCAGGAGATGACATAAGGGCAGGGACAGATCATGCAGCAATTATCATGGGCAAAACAGACTTGACTTGGGGGATTTAACTGAATTTTTGCCAAGCAAATCATAGTAAGGATATTGAAAAAACAAAACCAAATCTTAAAAACACCTTCTCCCTACCCCTCCCTTCTTCCCAGGCTCTACTTTGCTCACGATTTTCTCTTATCTTCTCTCCAGTTGTGCAGGGGGGTGGGCAATGGCGACAATGGTCAAGTTATCACATATTGTCTCTGCAGCTCCTTCCTCCCCAGTGGACAGACTTGTCATTTCTTTCCTTGCTCCAGTCTGGAGCCCCCTCCATGGGAGACAGCTGTCCACAAAGTTCTCCTGTGTGAGTCCTTCCCATGGTCAGCAGCTCTCCACAAACTGCTCCAGCGTGGGTTCCCCCACAGGGTCACAAATCCTGCCAGAAAACCTGCCCCGACTGACTCCTCTCCACAGCACCACAGCTCCTGCCAGGAACCTGATCCAGCACAAGTTTCCAGTGGATCAGAGCCTCCTTTGGGCATCCACCTGAGGCATGGGTTCTCCCTGTGACCCTCCATAGGCTCAGGGGCACGGCTGCCTCACCATGGGCTGCACCAGGGGCTACAGGGGAATCTCTGCTCTGGCACCTGAAGCACCTCCTGACCCTCCCTCCTCACTGACCTGGGTGTCTGCAGATTCGTTCCTCTCACATGTTCTCCACTCTTTGGCTGCAATTGTGCAGGGATTTTCCCCCCTCCTTAGATATCTTATCCCAGAGGTGCTACCACTGCTGCTGCTGGGCTTGGCCTTGGCCAGTGGCAGATCCATCCTGGAGCCAGCTGGAATGTGCTCCATGGGACACGTGTGAGGCTTCTAGCAGCTCCTTATGTAAGTCTCCCCTGTAGCCTCCTGTTACCCAAACATTAGCTAGCAAACCCAGTAGTGCTCAAGAGGATTGTCTGGTGTACAAAATATTAACCAGGAAAGTACAAAGACACTTTTTGGGTTTGGTTTTTTTGTTAAACAAAGGAGAAGTCTGTGCAAAAAGAAATAAGGATTTTTTCTTTTTAATTTTTTTTTGTTGTTTTTTTTTTGGTATGGAGAGTGTCCTTGTAAAGGAAACAGCAGCAGCAGTTGGTGCCATGGGGTGCCAGTGTCACAGTGCTGCCCTCCCCAGACACAGCACCCTCCTGTGAGACACTGCCAGGACTCTGTACCCAGCTGATGGGGTGCTGGGATGGGGCTGCACATGGGGACCCACATGCATGACCTCTTGGGGCTCTCCTGGCAGGCTGTGGGGTCGACGTGGGCACACAGAGCAGGAGCACTGCATGCTGCATGGCCAGGTGGGTGTGCAGAGGTGGGTGTATGTCTGTGCTATTACTGCTCCTTACACGTGCTGAACAGCCAGGGTTAACCATGCAGTGCTGTGATTTCTCTCTTGAGTCTTAATCCATATTTCTCCCAAATGATTGCTTATTTCTGCCATTAGTATATCAATAGCTTATTTTGATCTTGAGCTGGTTTTAAAACCCTATGAGTAACAAGCTACAGGACCAGAGGAAATTGCTTCAAGTTGCACCAGGGGAAGTTTAGGTTGGATATTAGGAAAAAAAAGTCTTTCCTGAGTGGGTGGTCAGGTGTTAGAAAAGGCTGCCCAGGGAAGTGATGGAGTCACCAGCCCTGAAAGCATTTAAAAGATACATAGATATGGCACTTAGGGACATGGTTTAGTGGAGCAGTGCTAGGTTTATGGTCGGACTTGGTGATCTTAGAGGCCTTTTCTGATATAAGGGCTTCTATGTTTCTGTGATTCTATGAATTAAAAATCAAGATTGAAAAGAGCTGACCTACTTGCACAAAAGGTGGATATCACACAGGTGGTGGACATCAGATGACTCTAAATAAATTTGGAGACTCTGAAGTGTTCAGTGAGGTAATGCAATGATTACAAACTTGTCATTCCCCTCTAATGTCAGCTATTTGAGTTGAATACATCATGTAGCAAGGAAAGCATTCACCCAGCACTTTTGCCTTATTTTTCTGCAATTTTATATTTTAATAATTTGATTGAATGAATGTGAAGAAAGGAACAGAATAAAGAAAAAAATGTAAGGTAAGCAGAACTGTGATCAAGCAAGGACTCTTTCCATTCTGTGACAGCCTGTATGAACAAAATGCATCCTCAGTGTGAGCAATACTTTGCTGTTGTTATCAGCTCAACCCAACCCCCCTTCCCTTGCCAGACTGTGAATGAATCCTGTGACACAGCTAGAGGGATATGGATTGTGTTTTTAAACCTCACAAATGTTTCCTGGGCTGGATGACAGGCTGGAGTCCTGCAGTGATGGGGGAAGCCAGGACAGGTTCCTTGGACAGCAGGGACTCTGAACATTTCTTGCCTTTTTACTATAGGAAAGGGCAAGATTAAAAAGGGCAAATTTGAAACAGAGAAAGTAAAGATATTTCAAAAGCCATGCAGAACATGTCTAAAGCAGGCCAACAAATGCTGTTTTTTAGTAGAGAGTTTTTGGAGGGCTGATAAACATTTGCAGCCTGCCTAGTGAAGGTCTATTCAGAAATACAGCATCAGAGTCTGTGATGGCTTTTACATACAGCAATACAGCTGAGAAATTAACTCTAACATGTTAATGTCCAATTAAAATAATGAATTTAAAAACCCAAATCAGCTGAAAACAGAGTTCAGCCTTGTTATGGACCAAGAGCAAAGCAGAATTATTTCAAACCTGATGAAACAAAAATGAGGGATAAATGCTGTTTCTTTATTCTGAATCAGCTGTATATTTTATTTTCATGTTGCATGATAAAAATTAGTGATGTTAAAACTTCATCATATTTGACATTTACTGTGTCATAATCATCACAAAATTTGGATGCAATTCCACATGCTATTATCTTGGCTTTGCACTGGATAACACTTTTCTGGTTTTGCAATTTTGGCTTTAGATGAGCTAGAAAAATCGTATATAAATATTCTTGATAATGTGGTAAAGGAAATCTGATTTCTTGTTTGTTACATGAAGAAACTGCTTTAAGTCAACATTTCTTCCAAGAGAGAAATTAGCTTGGCAATTATCCTAAAATTATTCTAATGTTACCCTTTTGTGTTCAAAAGCTGGCAATCTAATCACGATTACTGTTACAAAGTAATTTCTAAAATTCATGATTTAAGCTATAGAAAGCAACTCAGTAGCTCAACAAGCTTAACTGTACCACTACCTCCTTTCCATCCTCCCCAAAAATCTAAAGGAAGTAGTTACATATAGTCTGCCCGGGGAGGTGGTGGAGTCACCATCCCTGGATGTGTTTAAAAAGTGCCTGGATGTGGCACTCAGTGCCATGATCTAGTTGAGGTGTTAGGGCTGGGTTGGACCTGATGACCTTGAAGGTCTCTTCCAACCTACATATTCTGTGATTCTGTTACGAATTTTGCCTGAAACTTGCATAGATGTTTTTCTACCTCACTTGGCTTCATGAGTTTATAGTAGCTCTGGAAGAGGACATCCCCAGTTGCACATCAAAGGATTTGGATAATAGCCTGGGAAAGTGAAAAACTTGGATATGTGGGTATGCTGACATTACTTGGGTGCAAATGTTGAAAGATGTCACAGGCTTCTTTTGAGGACATGGGCAAGAATCTCCTTTGCAGTTAAAAGATGAAATGAAAGCGCAAGATGGCAGCTCCCTGCTTTACAGGCACCTCATGGTTTATGCACCACCTCCTCCTGCTGTTTTGGTTCTGGTTTCCTGTCCGTAGGTAACACTGTGCATCAAACTGTGTCCTGTAACAGATGGCCAGGTCCCACAGAGGGATTTGGGCTTGTAACCAATAATGACATCTCAGTGTGTGTGGGGTATTGTCAGATGCAGTGTAACACAGAGGTGTTTGTTATAAACTGAGGTCCCTGGTGCCTTTCTTCAGTGGTTGTCCAGGAGAGAAGGTTAAAGATCTCACGTGTTCCTTGTCTACCCTGTGTCTCCACAGTGTAAGAAAAGATTCATCTAGTCAGGGATTCTTTTCTCAAGACAGGAGCCCTGTTGGGCCAGTGTTATCTATTGTTCTATGAAATGACCCATTTGGTTGAGGTTTTGTTTGTAAAGTAAGCAGTGCAATCTAGTTAGCAGATACAACTCCTGATTTTTCCCTCCTGAAAGCCCAAGTGAAAATCACCTGAATCAGCTTTGCATGATGTGTATTTAGTTACACTGTTTCTTCACTTGGCTTCCAGACTTTTGGGTGAGACTTGGGTGGGGGAATATGCCTTGAGGAGTCAAATCTGGCCAGAGGGTGAGTGGCAGAAGTTTGTGTACTCATATTATACTTTAGTTCACCAGCCAGTGCCCTGGGGTCAGTGAAAAGGCTCTGAGGTCACGTATGCATGGACTGGACATGAACTCCAATGTTTATGTGCAGTTAGTGCGTTGTACACACAATATTACAGCTTGGATGTTTCCTTGCAGAAGGTGCTCCACCCTCTCTCTAGTTCTGCTAGGACAAAAACTTGGTGAGAACATGGGAAAGTATTATGTACAATGAAGGGAAGGAAAAGGGGAGCCAGTGAAAAGGAAACTCACTAATTGATATTTTGGCATATAACGAAGGTTTTCATATATTTCACATCTGTACAAAACAATAACTTCATTAATCCCTCTGAAATGTGTCCTCTATTGTTCTCATGCATAACTAAAACCTTTGCCTTTAGGAATCAGTCCAAAAGATCACAAGATTATTGTTCCACTATGGACTACAGATTGTATGTGTAGATTTTCATGTTAAAATTGCCAAGTGAATTGATGTGTTATTATTTTTTAAATCTCAAATCGGGTGTTTAGTCTGTGGCTTGGGTTAACATCATGAGGTCTCTAAACACAAAAGGGAGTGCTTTGGAATGCAAAGTGCCTGAATACTGACGTCAGACCATCATGTTTCAGGTTGCAAATCAATATATCTTTTTGAAGTGACCTGCATTCGAAAAACATGTGTTATAAACTTTAATATGCTTTAAATAAGCAACTGTAACTGAAAGAAAATGACAATTTCATGACTGAATTTTCACCAAGTCCATAATGTTGGTACTGAAATGGTAAATTTCAGCAAAGATAACCTTTTTAATGTCTACGTAGCGTTAGGAGATTAATGTACTGAAAGCAAACAATGACATTGGTATTTCTTATCGTGTCTTTTTAGGGTACTTGGGAGAAACACCTCAATCATTTTGTTCTTCTCCTTGCACACATAGTGACTGCTTAGATAACAGTCCTAGTTCCGACATTCCTTAGCAACGTTGTGTGAAAACACAAACATTCTGCTTTATCAGTTGTCCCACCTCAGCTGTGTCCCGAGTGCTTTTGGAGGACACGTTCTCAGATAATCACAGACATGCAAAGGGGGACATGCAAAAGTTGACAGCTGGCCGTGAGACACACACAGCTGGAATCTGCCCAGTTGGCATCATAACTGCAAATTTTGACAGACTTTGGGCAGCATGGGAGCTGCTCACCCAAGAGTGGACTCCTTGTGTGACATGCTATAAGGAAGTGATATTTTCAGTAGAAAGGTGGGAAAAAAATCAGTTTTAGTTTTGTGAATAGCTCTGTTCACAAGAGGCAGTCCTGATGGTGATGAAAATTTGTTTTCTTGTAAGTTGAAGGGGAGTGACTGCCCTGTGAATGTAAGAAGCTAAAATCGAGGGATTAGGGAAATGGTACGCATTACACTTCACTCATTTATGGAGCAGAAGTCAAAGAATGAAAAGTCTGCTGCCAAGTATTTACCCTATTTTTGCAATAAAAACTATGTCTAAAATAATGTATTTTAAACATATCTGTGTACTATTTAAGATTTGTATTCTAAAAAGAATTTTGAGCATGCATTGAGATCTATATTGTTTCAGCTATATTGCTAGAACCTTTTGTTCCTGTGGCATATTGGCAAAATCCTTAATCAATAATCTACTTTTCTAAACTATATTTATTTCTTTGAGCTTCTGATATGTAATGAGTTTATGGCTACAATAATAAAATCACCAAGATGCTTTTCTTTGTTTCATTTTTCTTTATTTGACATGTTGTAATGATATTATTTTGACTTTTAATAAGTCAGCTTTCGTTCTTTTTAAAAAATGTTTCCCTCTTCTCTAGTGTCAGCATTGATTAGTCTTTGCTGTGTTCAACAATACTTTTTCTTATTACCTCCGTCATGTCTAATTGATGAATATGCAAAATTATGGTCTTAAGTAGTGTCTAATGCATGAGGCTGGGAACCAAGACAGTATTTCCCTCTCTTGTTGGACTGGGATTATTCTTCATGTGAGGCTGAAAGGCATAATCAGTGTTTGCAAAGTAACTCACGATCCTCTGATGACAGGCATTATATACAACAACTGTGAAGTGTTTTAAACTGAAGGAACATGAGCTGGCAAGTTCAGTGGGGCAGAACAAAACTGTGGAGCCCCAAAATGCATCAGTAAAGTTATGACAGTCTGCTGGGGTTTTTTAGCTCACTTTGTTTTAAATCTGAACTTTGCAGTGGAAGGGGACATCTGAATGAAGTACCAGTTGTCGTCTTCACCCTCCCCCGAGGGCAGGCTCTCCCCTTATGACTCCTATACGCTATGGTCCCTTTCCTGGGGCCAGGAGCAGCCACCTCTGGGCTCTCTGCCTTGAGAGAACACGAATTCATATTACCTGTGCTCAGGACAGTATTTCAGTACCCAAGGGCCAACTTCTGTCTACTGACACGAGTGAAAAATGGATAATGGAGAACGTAGATGTGAAAAGTCCTTTTCACTCTGGTCTTTGGCCTCTCTGCCCCAGGAAAATGGTATCACTGCCACAATTGCTGATTTTGCGCTTCAATCAGAACTGTAAACTGCAAAAGATCTACTGCTAAATAAGTATATAAGTATTTATCTTAGTTTGCTGTCTCGACCATGTTCATATGGTTTCCTATTCTGTCTGCGTGCTGACCTTTACCAACACATCATTCTGGTGCCACTGTGGATTTCTGCACGTGGATACTGGTAGGGAACATGTAATTGTTGTACTGCCACGTTTTGAGTCGTCCTCTGGGTCACTTCCTGAAAGACCTTGAGCAGAGAGCATGGACGGGTTTAAAAAAAGGTTATTGTCTTTCTTTTTCTTTCTTGTGCTCAAGAGATTAAGAACTCATTGTCAGGTTTATGGAAGGAACTGGCTGTATTAAACCCTTGATAAGTTAAAGAGTGTCTAGTAATACTATCTGGATTTCTCAGAGAGAAACAGGCTGGATTTTCTAGAAGATATACTTGTCCAAAACTTTAATTTTACAGTTCTGTTAATGCAAATCTTGACTTGAGATGCACTACTTTCAGCAGTACAGGATTAATCTCACTTTATTTTGGTTACTCACAAAGTACCTTTCCACATCTGGCTTGTCTCTGGTGGGATCTGTGCCGTCCATATAGGGACAACACTCTCTTAGGAAACATTTCTTCTGACCTACTGTAGTGCCTGCTTTAGAATTATAGACTCAAATAAGAGTTTGGGTTGAAAAGAACCTTTAAAGATAATCTAGTCCAACACTCTGCAATAAGCAGGGAAATCCTCAACAAGAGTAAATTGCTCAGAGCCCTGTCCTGCCTGACCATGAAGGTTTCCAGGGGTGGGGTATCTATGACCTCTCTGGGGAACCTGTTGCAGTGTTTCACCATTCTCACAGTAAAAACTTTGTCCTTATATCTAGCCATAATCGACCCTCTTTAAGTTTAAAACCACTATCCTTTACTTAGGATTGGATATTATTGGTTTTAAATAAAATCCATCTGGTAGAGTAATGCAGATGTAACCATCAATTTTAGATCAGACAAACCCTACTGTTAATGCTTAACAATTGTTCTTTTACTTGATGACAGTTGCTCATATTGCAGGGAAAGCTGCATAGCATGGAAATGTACTCATCTATCCAGCATCTATAAATGTACACTTTATGGGCATTTCCTGTACACACAAAAGATTGTAAATGTCAAAGAGAACATGAACACATTGGAGGCCTAATAAGAAAATTAATTGCTGTATACAAATATTCAGACAAAGTACATCTAACCCAAGATCTGCAGAGGTTGCTTGGTAGTGTTTCATTGTTTCCCATAGCATTTTCCTGGAGAAACTGGCTGCTCATGGCTTGGATGGGTGCACTGTTTTCTGGGTAAAAACCTGTCTGGATGGCCCAGCCCAGAGAGTGGTGGTGAATGGAGTTAAATCCAGTTGGCTACTGGTCAGAAGTGGTATTCCCCAGGGCTCAGTGTTGAGTATAGTCTTAAATACTATCTTTATCAACAATCTGCATGAGGAGATGAAGGGCACCCTCAGTGAATTTGCAGCCAGCACCAAGCTGATCAGCTGGAGGGTAGAAAGGCTCCATGAAGGAATCTGCACAGTCTGGATTAATGAGCTGAGGTCAATTTTATGGGACTAATTCCAGGTCCTGCAATTGGGTCACAATAACCCCGTGGAATCATAGAATGGTTTGGGTTGAATGGGGCCTTAAAGATCATCTATTTTCAACACCCCTGCCACAGGCAGAGGCACCTTCCACTACACCAGGTTGCTCAGAGTCCCATCCAACCTGGCCTTGAACACTTCCAGGGAGATGGCATCCACAATCTCCCTGGGAAACTTGTTCCAGTGCTTCATCACCCTTGGAGTAAAGAATTTCTTTCTAACACTTAATTTAAAACTGCTCTCTTTCAGTTTGAAACCATTGCCCCTTGTCCTGTCACTGCCTATGTAGCATGCAAATGTACTCATCTATGCAGCATCTACAAATGCACAGCATTCCAGTGGCTGGGAAGGACCTGGACAGAAGTTGGCCCTGTGCCCAGGTGGCCAAGAAGGCCAATGGCATCCTCACCTGTACCAGCAATAGTGGAGCAGCAGGAACAGGGCAGGGATTGTCCCCCTGTACTCTGCACTGGTGAGGCCACACCCCAAATCCCGTGTTCATTTCTGGGTCCCTCACTACAGGAAAGGTGCTGGAGTGAGTCCAGAGAAAGGCAATGGAGCTAGGGAAGGATCAAGAGCACAAGTCAGGTGATGAGCAGCTGAGGGAGCTGGAGGTGTTTAGCCTGGAGAAAAGGAGGCTCAGAGGGATGCTCTCGCTCTCTACAACTCCCTAAAAGGAGGCTGAAGCCAGGTTGGGGTTGGTCTCTTCTCCCAGGTAACAAGTGATGGGACAAGAGGAAAAGGCCTCCAGTTGTGCCAGGGATGGTTTAGTTTCAACATTAGGAAAAATGGCTTCACTGTTAGGGTGGTCAGGCACTGGAAGTGGTAGAGTCACCATTCCTTCAAATGTTCAAAAGACATGTAGATGTGGCACTTAGGGATGTGGTTTAGTGGTGGATTTGGCAGTGATGGGCAAAGGATTGGGCTGGATGATCTTACAGGTGTTTTCCAACATAGATGTTTCTATGTACCCAGTGTCTTAGCCACGGTGACTGAGTTCACCATTCTCAGTGTAAAACTGTAAAACCCCTTCCTTTAAGAAGTGCTGCAAAGTTGATTTTTGTGGGGCTACTCCTTGCTTTAGTTTTAATACAGATAATTGTTTTTTTCAGTACAAAGGTGAGTAAGGATTGTACCTACTTGTAAGGCAAGAATAAGAAAAGCTGAATGTAACAAAGCTCATAGCCTGAGTTTCCTGATCATGTGGTTTTTTTAACCCACTATGTAACTATGAGGTTATTTACAAATCAGATATTTATTTCACACTTGTCTCAAATTTAACACTTGTAGACAAGGACAGTGTCTATTTGATAAATTTTTAATTGTTCTTGGTCTTCTTTTCCCTAACAAAATACCTCAAAACTCCTGCAGTTAAACATAACCTATGTAGATATGATTTCAACTTCATGCATGCCAATTTGAAAACAGACTACTTGGAATGTTAAAGAAAAAGTTTTGTTCCTTATAAGCAAGAAACTATTTTTCTGTATCCTGGGGAGATTGCTTTTTATTGACTTTGAACATGTTAATTTAGTAGGGCCTCTGAAGGGGAGAAATAGCTGATGCTGACGAATTATCTGGAATGTGTTAAGCAATAAATGTGAAAAATGCAAATTCTAGATGTACCAAGAAAACCAGCCACAGACATTAGTTACATTTACAGGTCCAATTATCAGTCCACATTTTTGAGGCCTCTATAGTAGGTGTCATTCTCACCTCAAATGGGTCTATATCTGACTATTTTATATGTTCTTCTAATACCCTTTACCCATTATTGCATGGCCCATGAAGTCAGCTTTGGAACAACCTTTGTGCTTGTTTTAGACTATTCTATATCATTTTCTGAAGACATTTCAGATAATGTGTTAGCAAATGCCATCACTTCCATTTTCTGGGCAAGGTTCATGGTTTGCCTCAAGGGTGCTGCCCCACTTTGATCAAAAAAAGCCACAATGTTTCAGCAAGGACTACGGTCCTCATTATCTATCAATCTCAAAACAGAAGCTGGAAGACATTTTCCAGGCTTGTGGTTTGCCTGAAAACCTGTTTCTGTAGCCTGACCAAAGTTTCAGGATCTCCAGAAATCCACTTAGAATAGTCAGGAGCTAGAGACTTACATGCATGTCTACATGGGGAAGTTGGAAAATGCACGGTGCAGTGAGCATCATCACCTGCATAATAAATAAAACTAAGCACTCCCTGCATTCTCCATGACTTCTCCTGGGCAATTAACCTCTTCTGCCAGGCAACTAACAACAGGTCAAGAGGAAATGGCCTCAAAGCAGTGACAGGGGATGTTGAGGTTGGACATCAGGAAGCATTTCTTCACTGAAAATGTTGTGAAGCATTCAAAAAGCTGCCCAGGGTGGTGGCAGAGTCACCAGTCCTAGAGGTGTTCTAGGAATTACTGGGCATGGCACTCAGGTTTAGTTGGCATGGTGGTGTTCAAAGGTTGGGCTTGATGATCTTGGAGGTCTTTTTCAAATATAACAATTCTGTGATTCTACAGTTAATGCATTAGAATAAAAGTTATGTGCTGGGATTGGAGCTTTGCTTTTTCCCACAACAGTGGAAAATTACAGAACAGGTATTTCATCAAATATGTGATGCTTTTCTATATGTGATACTTTTTTCTAGTATCTTTTATACTTCACTTTTCACGAATGGGAAAGACAAATTAGCACCAAAGCAGTTGCAGAGTGCCCCAAGAGAAATGTCTCTAAATAAATTATTGCTTCAGAAACTACAGGAAAAGCACTTCTTTCCAGTCACTGATGTGTATCCGTAATTATGGAATGTTGTTGTAACTTTTTTAGTGACTCCACAGATTTAGAAGATCTCTGCAACAACTTCCATCTAAATTTCAACAACCTCTAAGCATTTTAAGCTTTACCTGCAGACATTTTAACAAATCCTTCAGTAATTGCTCAAACCAGTGACTATATCAGGTACACACGTTCCTGTGTTTATCTCCATGTTTACTCTAAGAAAAGAATCATCAAAACAGTTCTTGAAACTCTTTAATATCAGCTTCAGTTCATCTGTCATCCCCAATCTGTGCTTTTAAAAAGGATTATAATGAATTTCTGATATTTTAAATAATTTCTGTATAATAACTCAATTTTTAAAATAATTATTTTGACACTCAGTGTCACAAAAACCTGGGTAAAAAAGAATTTATTTTTCATTTTGGATTTGGAATTGAAAATTCTTGTGAAAATAGACCTTAAGCACAGAAGTTTCAAACTCTAACAAATATGAAATGAATAAAGCAATATTAACCCAACTAAATTACTGTAAATAAAAGACTGTTTAAAATTTTTATTTCCCAATAAAAATAAGTGTTACCTCTAATTTGAGATTTGAGACTATAAATGATATTGTGAAGAATATGTCTTAAAATTCATAAACTGAGCTGATAACCTTCTTTTTCAGCAAATAAGGTAAAAAAAATAATGTTTTCCTTTTCTCAAAATTTATCCTCCCAAATCTGTATGCTGCAATTCATGTTGGACTTATCTTCATGCCCTTTCAGGGTAAGATATGAGAAAGACTTTAAATACCATGAAGGACATTCATGTGCAGCAGATTAATTTCCTTTTGCATCTTTGTTCCACTGATCAGAGAAACCAATTTAAAAGGGAAAGAGGAGGCAGATACATAACATATGTGGCTTGTGTCAACATAAAATATTCAACAAGGACAGATAGATCTGAGCTCAAATGTTCAAGTGTGACTCCAGAACGGCTGCATGGTTTGGAGAGGGTTCAGATCCCATCCAGTCTTTCCTGTAAGGAAATGGAAATTTCATGTGAGTTTAATATTCTGATGACTGTATTTCCTCTCTGTCTGAATGAAAGTCCATGGCTTCTACATAACAGGGTGGTTAAAAGAGATCTCAGATATGTCATGGATTGACGAGATCACAGTAGACGGACTGTGGGTGGGTGCAGGGGTTTTCTCAAATGCTTCCCTGCCTTCAACACAGTTTTGGGGGAAAGCTGAGATTGTGTCCTGGGGCAATAACAGACGTTTTTGCTGCTTTGGCTTGCCAGCTGGTTAAGATGAGACCTGCCTTTCCATATTGAATGTTACACATTTGTTGGGTTTACTGACAAGTAGAGAGAGCATTGTGCAAGTTCAGCTGTCTCAGCATGTTTGGAAAGGTTTTTTTACAGATACTCTTAGCTGTTCAATACCAATACTTGTGTAAAACAAGCAAGACTTAACATGCTCTGCTGTACTGTTATTATGTCAATTGCCTACTTTTGGTGGAAAGCAGCTACTTTCTCTGCAATTCTCAAAACCATGATGGTAATAAGGCATCTGTTTTTGGATTATTGTGTTAATATGGCTCAAAAATAAGACTTCTACTGCTTCTATGACTGGGGACTCGGGAGAAGACAAAACACTGAACTGATCCACTGAAAGAAGAGTAAAATTTTTATGTCTAATGTAGTTCACTAGCTGAACCTGTGGAAAAATGGATTGAATGAGGAGGAGGGATGATCAAAGCTGGAAAAAACTGGAGAAGAGAAGTTGCATCTTGCTTGAAAAAGAAAATACGTAGTGATGACTATTATCAGAGTGCTCAAAACCTTCACCAAGCAGTGAAAATGGTTTCCCTGAACTTCAGGATAGATCCCACAGTGCAGCTGGGTGAAGGCACTTCTTTTCTGAGTGCTTTCAAATATGGAAATATCTTAGCCCTTGTGAAGTCTCCATAGGTTACAAGTACAACCAGAAGGAGCAATAGCCAGTGCCCACAGAGAAGCTTATTAGTGCTCATGATTAGGCTGTGTCCATTTCCTCAAGTCCAGCATCAATTTTTCACAAATTCATGCAGAAGGTTTACTGTGAATCATGAGATTAAGACTTACCTTTACTTTGGTCTTGGTTCAAAATCCAACTCCAAGACTTTTTTTTGGATTTCTCTACATGGCACAATGTAAATTGCAATGTGGAAACACCTGAGCTCAAGGTGATCCACCTCGGCTGTGCCTGCTAGAGGAAATTGTGGTTTTTAAGCAGTTAAAGCAGTCAGACCCAAGGTTTCAATATTTGTATTTGATATCTCTGAAGGTCCCCTGCATGGCACTTTCTCCACACACCTTGGATTGTCAAGATTTCCTCTTCAGTGACCTGAGGAGCTCCCCACTGCTTCCATTTTCTCATCTCCATTATCTCCATTTTTTTACAGGGGTGTTCCAAAATCTCCTTAGGACCTAAAACAGGTAGGAATAAATCCTAATGGCTAAGGGGGATGAAAACACACTTTAATACTCCAAACTATGGAGTTATAACAGGCAATTTGGAAGGAGGAGGGAAAAGGTCAGCTGAGAGACATTGTCTATACTAAAAAATTATTATCTAGTTATTTTAAGGTGATGGAGAGAGTCCACATTATATTAAATCAGGTAAATATCACTTCCATCTGGCCTGACAAAATATGTAATTTTCTTCCACCATGGCATCAGCCACAGCTTGCAACACCACTGGAAACTGGAATAGCATAGGTATAAAGGAAAAGGTTCTCTCCAAAATTTTTCAGGTTGTGACCCTTGTAAAGTGTGGGCAGTCCTCTCTGTGGATAATTATTTCTGTAAAACCCCAAATCACTGGGTTTTCTACTCATGCAGGAAACTGATGAGGGCTTACACCATGGTATAAAATGGATACACAATGAGAATTTTAACACAGACAAGTGCAGGAGAAGCACAACAGCACAGAAGATTTCCCTCCTGGAAACTCTTATCAGGTGAAAATCACTGCAAAAATATCTTCCCAGACATTATCCAGGTAAACCTCACAGATCAATGAAAAGTGAAAAAAAAAAATCACGTAATTATTCTGCTGTGGTGCAGTTAATCACCTTTTTGAGAGCAGGAACAAGGGGAATTCCCTTGACTCTTTTTTTCTGTGAATATAAAATCAGATATTAGCAAGCACGGACTCTAAATGTGTTTCTGTTTTCACACCACGAAGATTTGAGGGTGATTCATAATTACTATTAGATGACTCTTTTTCCAAGTGGTTAAATTGACAGTAACCAGGCTGAGTCTGTTAAAGTGGCTGTTACTGTGGCAGGCAGGTTTTTTATTAAAAGATTTCTAAAACTTATACTGATTTTGTAAAGTACTATAGAAGGGAGACTGAAAACCAATAATTTCCTTAGCTTTTCATTGAAATTATCATTAAAATGCAGAGGATGAATAGCCCCCTGCCTTCAGGCTAAAGCGTCTGGATTTTTGTCTGCCTTCATGTTAAATCTGAAAGTAATTAATCTTCTTGAATTTCTATTTGATTTGATTAGTTACAGAGTTGAGGGTTGTGGTTTTCTGGTTCTGGTGGGGTTTTTTTTGTTTTGGTTTGGGTTCTTTTGTTGTTGTTGTTGATTCTGTTTTAGTAAGCTGCTGTAAAATTTTTAAGTGTTCTTGAGAGAGTCTTGGGACCAAATTCAGACTCTGTGTAAGTGAATGCTTTGCTCTGGGTCTGACCCTTGGCTGAGCAGCAGCACCAAATATCTCTGCCAGGCACTGAAACATGTTCATGTTGTACATAAATATTTGGAGATGTTTCTTCTCAAACTGTCTAGGCCACTCAAATGTAGAGACCAATGTCCTCAGTACATTGGCATCATTGACTAGAATTTCAGTTCTTGTATTCGTGATTTCCTGTGGCTTATTCTTAATATTTAAGAGAAGGCAGAAGGCTCTGTGGTGGTGAAGATTGTTTGTAGCAGCACTTCCTGAGAACATGCCTGGTTCCTGCTCATCTTGTTCAGGCATGAGCTTCTTAAGGTATAGATGCTGATAGAAATCTTACTTGTTTTGGCTGGAAATACCATCATCTGGGATCATAAATGCAGTGAATAATTTTATGATTTGAAAATATCATGTTGAGTCAGTAACTTCGTGTGAGTGTTAAGAGATGTTAATACATCATGGTTTAGACTCACTTCATAAAGATAATTTCTAGGGAAAGAGTCAAGAATTAAAACATGTGGTTCCTGGTCCATGTCACACACACTGTATTCCTGGAAATATTCAGGTGATTGCCCTAAAATTACATACATTTTAAAAGGGGGTATCAGCTTGGTGAATCTTTAAGATAGTAGCTGTTTATTCCACAGTTTCCCACACAGGAAATAAAGATTGTCTTTTTACCTCTCTGGATGTAAAACTACTTTAGGAGGTGCTCACACACCATTGTGGTAGAAACTGAGGGATTACAAAAATTGTAATTTCAGAAGGCATCCTGGTTTATCAGTTGCATACATGCACAGATTCACCCAGATAGATTATTTTGGCTTCTGATGTGCCTGCAAACACTGTCATGGTAAATACCGAATTTCTTTTGCTATTCTCTGTCTTAAGAAATGGAGAAAAAACTTTTAAATATAAATTGCTTCCTACAGTTTATGCTACTCATTTCATCTCACATTCTTCTTAAAAGAATCCAGAGAAAAAAGTTGGTCAAACATCAATGACAAACTCTACCCTATCAGGAGGACTTTACAGCCCCTGCAGTATTCTCTGTCCTTCTATGGATAATATAACATGATCAGGCATTAGAATAGGTTGCCCAGGGAGGTGGTTGAGGTACCATCCCTGGAGGTACTTAAAAGGTGTCTGGATCTGGTGCTGGGTGATGGTTTAGTGGTTTAGGGGGTACAGAGACAATGCTGAGTGAATGGTTGGATTGGATGGTCTTGTAGGTCTCTTCCAACTTTGATGAATCTATGATTCCATGATGATCAACTTATTTTTACAGGGCAATTGAACATGAATCTTAATTAATGTGAAAATTTGTATCTGCAACTTTCATTTTCTATTTCCTTCAGTTTTTTTTCTTTTTTTTTCTTTTTTTTTCTTTTTTTTTTCTTTTTTTTTCTTTTTTTTAAATAATGTACTGTGGCTTATAAGGAAATTAAATGTCTATTTAAGCTGATCAAGAATTCAGATCCTAATCTGGCAAAGACAAAAAATTGCTGTATTGAATGTAGAAGAAAAACCAGGAAAACAACCTGGTTGTTTTCAACAACAAGAAGATATTTTTAATGTCCTCCAAAAGTTAGTTTTAGTACTACAGGGCCAAGTAGAACTCGATAGGAAGCACAATCTGCCTGGGGCTGGTGGCCTGGGTCCTGCCTCCTGTGTTCTGCTAAGGTCTGGTCTTCTGACACCGAGCAGAGAGGCAGCATTTTCCTATTCTGGCAGGAACTCATCAGCAGTGCTTGGATTATTAACATGTGTTGCAATCACAGAAATTTTAAATCAGCTTGAAACAGAGATAAGCCAGACACTGACACTGCCAGAAACCGACTCTGTGTTGAAGAGCTTTTATTTCTTCTGTAACCTCACAGTTTACCCACGTCTACTCCTGGATTCCCATGAACAACACCCTCGGCATCTCTGTATGGTCCACTGCCATTAACAGAGCTCAGAGTGTAGCTGGAAAAAATACAGAGCACTAATGAAATTACTTGAGCTTATTTGACCAGTAAATACTATTATTTGTTATTCCAATGATACTGTCCAAATACAATGAGAAAAATGTAGTTGATTTTTTTACAAGGTTATAATTTTGGATTAGCCTAGAAATTACTCACTGCTCAAAATTTGTTGCAATTTTCTTGTTTACTCATTATTTCTTCTTAATATATGGGAAACAAATATTTTACCAAAAAAGTTATGCCATGAAATAGAAAATGGCTTTATTTCATGATACATTTTCATGGCTTACCTTAGATATATTTTTTTTTAAATTCTGATTTAGAAAACACATTTCACTGAATAATGCCATTGTTTCATTCTGTGATACTTACCAAGTAATCAGTAGTGGTAATTGTAAATGAAGAAATATTATCTTGTGATAAAGCTGCTCTCCAGCCCAGCAATAATTTAGTTTGGGGAGAAAAGTCTTTGCCAGGCTTGGAGATTAAACAACTCCATCTGAAGCTACTAGAAATATTTTCAATTAATTAAAAGATGGTTTTACTGAGCCACTTAATTTAAGTCCTAAAGCTGAAGGTTTTTTAAGCCTTGTACTGATCCTTATGGTTATCAAAACTGCAGGTACTGGTCCAAATACATAAAAGCTTTATCTTTGCCTTTATCTCAACAAATAATTTCTCACACAAAAAGCATGTCAGAACATTTGTAGATTTTCATTAGCCTGGAGTGGAACAAAAGTAAACTTCTCAAGGAAGTTTATGTGTGGATATTCTCTTGGTTCTTCTAAAGCAAGTATTAAACCTTAACAAATGAACACATGCCTAGTACTTGCCATGCTCCCAGGGTTTGTACATGTAACCCAATCACTACCTGAAAAGGGCTATCTAAAATAATGAAACTCATCAAGAGGACCCTTATGATGCTTACAAGTGACTGGGTAAAGAGAACCACTTTTTAAACATTAACTGTTGCATGAAAGTCCAACCAATCCAGTTGGAAATTACCATTTTATATGAATGTGCAACACTGAATCCTCCTCTGAATCTGTGATAACAGAAACCGTGTCAGCACTTCTCTGATAACAGGCTGTGCGTGGAAACTGCATTTGGAAAGGGGAAATTGCACAACATGACTGTTTAGTCAGAGCAAGTAAATGTGTCCAAGAGTAATTCAATTCCTCCTGAAAATCTTTTCAGGTACAAAGGCCTGGCTTGGCTGCTCCTTTGGCTGCAGCTCCCGGTGCATAGAGGTGTCTCCAATTCAATTGCTGGCACAGGACTCACTAAAAATGGTTGGAGACTTTTATATTTGGGAGATGAATGGTATCTCAAAAGCTGTCTCAGCTCTGAGCACCAGGGCGTTACAGACAGTGCTTTTAATGAACATACTTGTAAAGGATTTGAAGTGCTCTGCCTGCTCACTGCGCTACGTGGCAGATGAGAGTATTCCCACTCTTCCTGGCCAAAGGCAGAGGAATGCCTTGATTTCAGAAATGTATACTTACTGCTTTTTCTGTGTCTCTGCAATCTTCATTTGGAAAGGGACTAAGACTGTATGATGGTTGGTTTGGAGGAATCTGATTTTTAGGTGCTTTTCCCTCTGTTTTCCCAAGGCTGGGAGCAGCCCCCAGAGAATGGGGGAGTGCAGAGCAGCACAGCCCTGATGCTCTCAGGTCAGCCAGAGGCAGCAGCTAACACAGAACCAGCTGGGAAGGGAATTTCTGAACAGTTTGGCTTTTTGCACCCGAAAAGTCTGCCTGGATACTGCTTTAGACACCTCAGTCTCACTTCAGACCTTCTTCTAAATTTCTTTTATGTTTAGAAGCAAAATGCAAAGGCTGAGTAAAACCCATGTTGCTGGCTTAGGTATCAACTTCTCTAAATATTTGGTTACATCGTGTCTGCCCCTAAAGAAATCTGATTTTTACTCTGGTACTTTTCAGTCTGCCATAGGCATTAGAAGTAAAAGGCAGCCTAAACCTCAGAATGTAACCTGGAACATTTTGGAAAAGGAAAGTTAGATGTATTCCACTGGAATTAAGACAAAACCAGATATTGAGATCAGTTGGACTGCAAAATCAGCCAAGGTTAGGGTGTGTTGAAAACAGTAGTTTGGGTTCAGACAAGTTTCTTATCATGAATTATTCATGGCACTGGACTATTAGAAAGATTCTGATTCTTTTCTGTAAGACATATAACTTTAGGGATGATGTTACAGAGACTTTCAGTGCTTACAATTTCCCACTGACTCTCAGACAAGGTTTTCCTTTTCTTTTAAAGCTTAAGTTCATTAAGTTTTTTGAGAATCTGGTGGCTTTTAATGCTGTATAAATGGAAGCTGTTGCATTTGTTAATGGTCTTTTACAGCATGGTAAAATACATGGATCATGAAGCAAAAAAATGGATAACTTCTGATTTTAATTGTATCCTAAAAATGTATGAACTCTCTGGGCTGGGCTAAAATCAAACTGGAAATCTAGGGTGGGATCTGGCCTTAATCTATAAATTTGGCAGGAGACTGGCAGGCCATTCCTCCTCTGCTGGCTGCAAAGGGCACACAGGCACTAACTGCAGACTTAACTTTCAAATACCTGAGGGAAGCAGATTCCTGGTGTATTTACAGCAAAAGGCCTTGAAACCTTTCTGACAGCGTCTTTATGACTTCCCAATTATGTTTTGTTCTGCAAACAAAGAAAAGTATATAGAAATACACGTGGAAGAAAACACGTTTTGTCTAAAGTTTCCTGTAACAGGCAATGCCAACTCTACAAAAGAGCATTTGCAGATTGATTTGTCAGTGGTAAAAACCTTAACTGGGGATTTGTATTCCTGGCCTCCTAGGTAGGAAGCTTCATTTGACTGATAACCAGGCATTGAAAACTTCATTCTGAAGGAGGGGAAGAAGATCAAAATTGTGGGTTTGGTTTTGTTTAGGTTTTTGTTTGGTTGTTTGAGTGATTGATTTTTATTGGCTTTTTTAAAGAAAAATAACAAAAAGAAGAACTGAACATGCAATAAACACTTTTGTTATGTCTTATATTGACTCTGAGTGCTTACAAAATTTTGTCCTTTATTTGAGAGAGACCTGTGCTGAGGGTGGTGCCTGATCCTCAAGCTCTATTTCCAGTCTTTTTCTAAGTGAATAGCCTGCTTTGTGCAAAGTGGTTTATCAGTGGTTAACTTTCTTATTTTCTTTGAAAAAGAGCAGATCTGTCAAATTAAACTGAGACCTGCTGAGATAATCACGTTGAACTGGAAGGGGGCTGTACCCTTAAAACCCCTCCTGGAGCTAGAGGAACTTGAGTTTAATGCTCTTGAGTGATGTGGTGGCTGGCAACCAAAGTGGGGGAGCCCTTAGGAGACCAGAAGGGCCATTAATTTTAGAGCAATTGTGTGATGCTTAGATGGGCTGTAACTCACTCCTGCAGCATGGAACACACGTGCACAATGTTCCCTCATAACCTGCTGTGCTGTGGGCTGCTCACACAAGCACAACATCACATCATATCGTGGCTGGCTGGAATCAGCGAGCAGATCCAGTCACTAATCCTGGACTGCTCATCCACCCTGTTTTATCATCGAGCGTTGGTTCTGCACTGGCTCCTGGGGAAATTTTCATTTCTTTCTGTTTTAGACCTCCAACTCCAGTACCTGCATTTAAGGATCATTTCACCAGAGGAAGATGTTTCTTTACAAGGTTTCTTTCTACGCTGTTAGGAATTGGCTTTATCTGAAGCTATGAGAGGAATATGGAAAGTACGGGTTGTGGCTGCTGTCTGCAATGATTCCCTTGTGGTGTTGAAGGAATGATAAGAACAGGTAAAAGTGGTCCAGAAATAATGAGCAATAAACTGGGAGGTGCTTTCGAAACTGGAGAGTAAACAGTTGATCATTTGGTTCACTGCACTTGTATTTTGGTATCTTTTTCCTGTGCAGAAGAAAAACAAGTTAACAGTGTAGGTCTCCTGAAACTGCCAAAAGGATGTAGAATAGACTTTTCCATGATTTCCAGGTGAATTGCCTTCTGCAGGGTGTGATGTGGGGATCAAATGGCCTCCTCTTCTCCTCTTGTAGTTGTGAAGGGTCAAGGAACCATTGTAATAGCTGAAATATGCTCCCTCAGCTGGCAGAAATAGGGCACAAGATGTGAAAAAAGGAAACATCTAACTGAACTCAAAACTGACCAGAACGTGTGTGTATTTGTGTTCAGTTCTTCAAATGTTCCTCTGGAAAAATCATGCAAGGCTCTTGCAAAACTGGCAGGATTGACAGATTAAATCCAAATTCTCTCCATTCCTGAGATTTCATGAGTGCCCAAGGGAGGAGGTGACCTGTCCTGGCTGCCTCTGTGGCACGGTCAGGCACTGCCTGGCAGAGGCTCTCTGTAGCCCTGCTTCCATGCCTGAGGTGTTTTGGTTTCTGAAATTCCTGTCCCAGGGAATTTTCTGTAAACAGAACAAATGTTTTTATAACTGCACCATGTTGTTCATTCCTTTTCCCAAGGAGGGATTTCTTCTTGATGTCCCTCTGGTTTGACCAACGTGATTGAAGAGGCTTGCCTTTGTTTTCATCAATCAATTGGTCTGTGTAAAATAGTATAAAAGGTAGGCACATCCCAGAAATAAAGGAGTCATTTTCAGCCTTCTGAATCTTGGAGTCGTGTCGTTGTGGTGTAAAATAGCGACAGCTCTCCATCCCTGTGGGCACTGAGGGTCCTGCACCCCTCACCTCCTGAGGGCTCTTCCTCTGTGGTGCCCTCAGGCACACAGAATCCACCAGTGCACCCCATTTTAATCTCTGCAGTGTGCAAATTCTCTCGAAGGTTCGTGCTTGGCAGGATGTCACCCAACCCCACGGTTTCAGCACATGGTTCTGCTGCTGTTTCTTTACAGCACGCATGAACGCTGCCAGCATTTGGATCTTTGCTGTCTTTCTGTACCTTCCCTTTTGATCATACCCATCATTAGTTTGTACTTGTTGGGATTTTCAGCTTTTTGAAACTAATTGAAATGATATAATGATATAATTATTTGCCAGATCTCTTTTAACTCAAGTTTATATTCATTTAACCACAGCTTCTCTCAATTTCTTTTCAGCAAAATCTCTTTGTTTAGACTTTTACCCAAACTATTTTTTTCTGGAAAGCATTGAAAGAAATGGTCCTGACTGCCTCCTTTTGACAAAGGATAATTGGAGAATATAAGATTTCTTACTTTACTGAAAGGTATCCAACTCTTTGTAAGAACTCCTTTTGATTTTGATGAACATTGAAGAGACAATTTTTATTCAATTTCGTTCATATCCGGTCATTGCTATTGTTTGTATGAGATACTCACTTGCCTGCAGAGCTCTAAAAGTGATCATTGTGAGGAAAAGCATTTCTGAAACATAAATTAACTTAATTCCTTTAGTTACAAGAGAATGTTTAAAACATATTGGAGTTTTCAAATTTTTTTTATTCCTTTTTCGTCTCCCAGTTTTTCCTTTATGAGAGAAATAAAGGTATTTTTAATTTTTTCAATTTTCTCAATTTTGCTATACTAGAAGAAAACTTAAGGAGGGTTAGGAATTTTTACTTTATACAGAAGGATTTTTCTTGAGAAATCAAATTCTAATTTGACTTCAGCACCTGTAGAAACCTTGACCAAATTCCCATATAAAGTGTTTGGATCAGATTTTAAAATTTCCCCCAAGAATTTATCATCAATGCTCAGGTTTCAAAAAACATAACATCACTTTGCCTACATTACTCCAAACCAGAATGTTGTGTGCAGACACGTGAAAAATATTATTACCAAAATGATACAGAACTGGGAAAACTTATCATTCTTTACTCAGAGAATTTCTTTTTTTTCTTTAGTGGACAACAAATTTTGTTCCCATTACCATTAATTTACACCTGTGTGAGTAAGAAACATAAATGTTCCAAAACAAATAGTCAGAATAAATGGGGAGATAAACAATAGCTAAAAAGACAACTATATAAATATAAAATAAATCTGGTTTTAACTCCTGTAAATCTCTCTCATTCCTGCCATACATCATTGACTTAAAAGCATCATGTCTCAAGCTGCATCAAGGGAAATATAGGTTGGATATTAGGAAGAAGTTTTTCACTGAAAGAGTGATTAAATACTGGAATAGTCTGCCCAGGGAGGTGGTGGAGTCACCATCTCTGGATGTGTTTAAAAAAAGATTGGATGTGGCACTTGGTGCCATGGTCTAGTTGAGGTGTTAGAGCATGGGTTGGACTCGATGATCTTGAAGGTCTCTTCCAACCTAGAAATTCTGTGATTCTGTGGTTCTGTGGCTATGATCATCCCTTACCACTCTTTGTCCTTTTTGGACTGTGAGGTATGTAGAACTGGAGCCTGTCTTGAAAATTTTGCAGGCTGACACAGATATCATTAATTCTGTATAAATGTGGCCATATGATTGTGGCTGCCTCTATGTTCACAGTTGTTATGGGTGGTAGTCTCTGGCTTCTGTGTCTGCATTGTGACTTTAAAACCAGCATCCAACAAACACCAACAGCTGAGGGAAAACATTTCTCATCCACCTGTTAGGACTGACCTTGCCAGCTGGACAAATCCAGTTCCACCCAGCAGAAATCTCTGTATACCCAGAGCAGTTATGAAAATACTATACAATAGGAAAGTATCCTTATAAACTGTAATTCATATGTATGTATAATAGCAAGTCCTTCGGGTGAAAATGCAAAATGGGCAATTTCGGGCCATGAAGGAGGAAGTCAGTGGTGCTAAATACATGAAACTGAACTGCAAGGCCTGGGAATGTGACCTGACAAACAAATAATAAACCAGACAGATAGATAAGAAGGGTTCTTTCCTCAGAGCTCTGCAACTCACACAACTTAATCTTTGTAAGGGAGGGAAGTGTTGCAAATGCTGCCTAATATTTTTCTGAAGCTCATGTCCTCTGCAAAAAACCCCTAGTAACCATGCTGAAATGATTAGAGTGGTTGTACCATGAAATGGCTTGGATTTGCTCATCTGGCTTCAAGTTCAGAGGAATGACCAACAAGCTGACTTATGTTCTTAACAGTGTAGACCCAGAAGGGTTCAAGCAGATGTTGCAGGCTTACTCCAGGCAAATACATGAAGTTTTGTGGTTTCTCTTAAGTGTTTGCTAATATCTACCACATTGCAAAGTCAAATGTCCTTTCTCAACAGAGCTGACTATTCATAATACAATACAGATGATTTAATCTGTGGTTAGGACTTTCCATTTCTACTAGAGCTGTGCAAAGTCTGAACTGCTCAAACTTACATTATACTGACATACAAATCAAAAAAAAAAAAAAAAAGAAAAGAAAAAAGATCAAAAATCCCTGTCAATGTCAAACTCTGAACCCATGGCAGTTCACATATCTGCAGTTGGGTTATGTAGTGATGTATGACCCTGTGCATGTCCATCTGCTACTGTGACATTGCTCCTTCAAGTCCATAATTGAATGAAATGGTCTCCCATTTTTTTTTAATGGAAGTTTTTCATGCAATTAGAAGTAAGTATATTTTCAGAACTAGAAGCACCAGGATCTCAACTGTACTTGATTCTGTTGTTTGCATCAAATGTTCATCCACCCCCCTCTCGTATTTGGGGCTCATATGAAAAATAAATACTAACTTTTAATACAGAAAATATTATTTGCAATTAATTATCAGGTAAGTAGTTTTAATATGACCATTGTTTCAAAGTTTATTTAAATTGTCTTTGCAGCCCTGACCATGTTGTAATCCTGAAGAGATTTTTTTTGTATTATTTTGGTTTGTTTCCAGAAAGGGGGTTTATTCAAAAAATGTGATGTTCCTGAAGACCTCAAAGGAATCTCTTTTGATATTATTGAGTGGTTTTGGACAAAAGCATTGGGTGATAAAAGATTTAGAAAATCCTAAACAATTTGTTTTGACATTTTTAAACAAAGACATTTATTTGGTTTTGCTTGAAAAATTGTTTTTGATAATAAATGAAGACAGAAAACTGAGAGATTTGAGTTACACAAACAATACATTTTGTGTTTGCAGTAATACCTCTGCTGACAAAAAATGTATTTTGAGTTTCTGTTGGTTTAGCAAAATAAACAATGGTGTTTGGTTGACTGAAGATTATTTTCTTTTTAATATTTCAGTTTGGGCAGAGCATCAAAAAAAATCATTAATTTCCTACATAGCACTGCTCCTGAGTAATTCCCAGAACAAGGCAGAACAAAACAAAGTTTATATCTTGTTTGAAACACTGGCCACTTTGAAATCAATGGCAGAATTCCCATTAATTTCATTGGATTCAGGCTTTTACCTTCATCTTTAACTAACAGCTCAGTTTTCCTTCATTATAGACTGCAGGAGTGGAGGAGATTTCTTTCAGTTAAAGTCACTGCTGGTGAATCTGTCCCAAGAGAAACATGCAATACACACTTCTCATTTCTCTCCTAAAAGAGCACTGGATAAAGCACATTTCACCAACTTTTATAACGTATGTGAGCATTTTCAAACATATCTTAATGCCTTTGTCTATAGTAAACCCTCCTAAGGATGTTAATAATTTTTGACAAGCACTTCCCCAGTATCTGGATTTGGAAAGGAAAACCTAGAGCATAAAATGGCCTTGTTCTGGCCAGGCAGTGGATTGAAACCCGCAGAAGCTGATAGCAAACAGTTTTTCTCAAATGTAATTTTGGTGTGCTTTCCCATGGATCTCTACTTTGCCTTCTGCTGCAAGCTGGCAGCACTATTTAAAAAGGCAGGAAAACAATCGAATATCCTTTAAATGCTAATTTCTTTTTGTAAGCTGTACTTTCTCTCTGATATCCAAAAGCGTGGGGAAAAAAAATTGTCTTTATAAAAGTCTTCAGAGATCTTTCTTTAGAGGATGGAACAAAACAGAGGGCCTCCAAAGTGGGAGTCTGCACCCTGGAGGGTAAGAGCAGCTATTTCCTGTTCCAGGGCAGCCCAGCATCATGCAACTCTAGCTCCTTCTTTCTATTGAGTCAGTGGCAAGCCATAGGAAAAATGTACTTTTCACCCTTGGATGAGAATAAAGCAGCATTAATTGGATCACAGCTTTGTTTCTGTGCAGCTCTATGACTGCAGCCTGTCTGAAAGTTTTTGAAAATTCAGCTATTTCAGAGCTGGGGAAAGAATGCCAGAGCTGGGGATGCAATGACTTTTCTAAAGGCAGCACATCATCATACACATCAAGCCACAGTAGCTGAGCACATGCTCTTTGTATTGAAACTCGACTGTGTACTGAGACCTTGGGTGCCTAAAAATGTTAGTGTTGTGTGCCTTCCTACCTTGCAAAATACAGCTTTGTGAGAAAGCAAAAGTTAATGTGGTCAAGGGAATGCAGTGGGATTCATTTCATCCTGACCTAAACACCTACAGGTGGCATCCCACCCTATTCTGCAGGGACATTGCTGATGACACCTTCACTGGTGGTCATGGAGGCTCAGACTCCTTGCAGTCATCTGGACACTTACTGCTGGGTACCCGCTGGAACTGGGGAAGATTTTTTCACCTTCATTTTGTCTCCCAGCATTCTCAAAGTTAAAATTTAAATTAGGTGTACATATTTATTTAGTTTTCAACATGTTACCTGTATAACTGTGGTTTTCACCAATTTTCTGCTGTAGGCATAGGTATATTATTCTGGTCTTGCCTGTACTGAACTTGGTTTTCATTTGCTCATTGTAATATGTGTTTTTGTTTTTAAATAAAATCTGTTGCTGCTTGTGATTGGAGATTCCCCAGGGAGGCAAAACTGATAACAGCTTTCACCTTAAACCAAATTAGGAACATAAGTTTTTAACGCAGTGTTTAAAAAAAAGAGGAAGCAAATGAAAAAAAAAATGGGAACAGGAAGCAAAATTCTAACTTCACATTGAGTGACAAAGATCCAGAATTTATGAAAACATGTTCAGGCATAAAGCTATAAGGCTTAGCATTCTAAGGCAAAAGACATCCCATAATTAGAGAGAAAACAGTTCCAGGACTGAGCAGAACATTTTTTTAATGTGGCAAATTAAAGTAAGAATTTTAGCTTCTTGAGGAGGCATTTGTAAATATATATGTACATCCTCTACCCCGTGTTTCCTCCTCCCTTCCTACTGGACCAGCCTATCCCTTCTTCCCATTTTCTGCTGTAATGAAATCAGGCTTTTCCCTTCACTTGCTCTGGCAGCAGCAGTCCCACCCTCCTCCCTGCACCGAGAGCACACAGTGATTACACACTATTGCAAATGATCATTTTCCCTTCTGCCTCCCAGCTACAAATTCCCATCACGGTATACCCCTTTTAAAATCTCTTCTTTATGGAGTTTCATCAGCATAAGGCCATTGTTAATACATCTGTTTGAAATAAAAAATAATTTCCCTGTGTCTGCCACCCTCTCCACTACAGAGTCTCACTCGATCCCAGGTTCCAGCCATGATTAAGAAGCACACATGTGTTTCAAATAAAAGCTATCTTCTCTTCACACCCCCCTCCCTCTCACAGCTGCAGATTTCCCTACTGCATTATCCTCATTTGTAACTTTTCTGCCTTGTTTTCAGCCATGCTCTCTCATCAGTGTTTTCCCTGTTATTTAGATTTTCTTATGCATGTGTTAGCACCTTTCTTTCAAAGAAGAGATTCAAGAAGTTATATCACTATCACAGTCTTCATTTTAGACCAGGAAACTCAGGTCTGCAGAGCTGGAGAAATTTGCTGCTTACTCCAGAGTGAGTACAGAAGGCTTAGGAATGGCATCTTGGATTCTCTACTGGTGTAAACTAGAGCTGGAAGTGCAGATCTTTGGGTTGATGGGCATATGACCTTGTGCTGGATTGCTCTCTCTCCCTTTTACTCTTTTTGGAGACAGGTGTCTTAGGGAAGTATTACTTACCTATGATTTATGTATAAGATTTATTGTGGGTTATGGAAGCAGTGGGTTTCAGACCTACAGGCACATCCTTTCATTTGTTATTCGATGATCAGATAGTCCTAAATTTGTGGAGGATCAAGGGCCCATCCTTGCTCCCATCTGCGCAGCAGATGACTTGTACATGTCCCTGGTTTAACCCACTGGAGCTCTGGGTTATTGCCCTGGCTGCTCATGCCTCCAACTGCAATTATTCACACCCAAACTATGTTTCTGTCTATGCAAAAGCTCTCAACACTGAAATGCTTTCCCCTTCCTTTGCCCAAGCTGCTATCAACATAACCAGAACATGATGGTGCAGGCAGTCCTTACACTTGCTGTATTTATATCATATCCCAAAACTGGTACTGTCAGCCCCAGCTACTTAAAAATTATGAGTTTGTTCTCCAAAGCATTGCCAACACAAAAGAGCTAATTAGCAAACAGTTGTGCTTGTCTGGCTTCTTGCCTTGACTCGAGATTTTCAGCTTTCCTATGTGACTGTAGTATCTAGATATGTAAATAGTTTTTTACTCCTTTTCACAGAATCACAGAATTTCTAGGTTGGAAGAGAC
>VZSR01001685.1:44440150-44450846 GCA_013398615.1 Brachypodius melanocephalos
CGCTCAAGAATCTCAATGTCCTTCCTGAACTGAGGGGACAGAGCTGGGCACAATTTTGTAAATAAATGCTGGAATTCCAGTTTGATCTCCTCTTTTGGGAAGGTGATGTTTCAGGAAGGAATCACACCCTTTGTTTTTGGTCTCACTAAGAACTTAGAAATGCTGGGGATCTGTAGCAAAACCTGTCTCCAAAGGAAAAATTGTGTATACACCAGGTAACATTCCACCAAAGGTAAAAGTTTCTGGTCATCTGTGTCACCTGTTAAATGTCAGTACCTAAATAACAGCAAAAACAGTGAAGGAAACCATTCAGAGCACTGTGTAACTTTGTTTCTAAAACACTGTTTTGAATGAAAACATCTACAGGATTGACAAGTGGTTCATGTATTAAATAATTTCTCTGTTGTGAAATAAGGGTATTTAATTTTAAAACAATTTTCCACAAGAGAAAAAGGACTGTGGAGAGGACAGTTTTCTTGAAGTAAGTAGCTAGAACCACAGTATCAGAAACAATTTTTCTGACTATATTGGTAGAAATGCCTGTGGTTTTCCTGATTTTGCTTTTATTTTATCACCTTCATGGCTGACAAACTCACTAGAATTGAAATATTTTAATATTAAAGAGTTGAATCTAGTGACAATTCAGCTGATATAATAAAAATATCTCAGAGCAACTCAGAAAACCTGTCCAAAAACATTGCAATAGTATTACTTCAAAATACCATCTTGGTCCTTTGCAAAAATGTTAAACAATGATGAAGTCATAGAAAATTACTGAGGGAATGCTTAAAAATATGTCATTTGCTGGTTAGGACTGCAAGCCAAAAGGGCACCAAAGCAGTTACACTCAGTGTTGAAGTGTGTGTGTGTTTTCATAGAGAGCTTCTATATCCATTTGATTTCTGTAAACATGATAGGCCACAAAGTGAAAGAATATAGAGGGAGATTTCGGATACAACAAAATCCCTTACTTGGAGAAGCTAAAACTAGATAATTAGGTCAACTTTGATATAAAGCAACAATCTCCAGCCTGTGGCGTAGTGGCCACTTGTTTCCTGTAAGACCATCTTGACATTGCACGCTCACCAAAGGAGTAGAGAAGTCAGAGCAGGGCTGTAGGGAGGGTAAGGTGAGCTGCACCTCAGCCCAGTCCTCTCCAACCCATTGGACAGGAAACCTTAGGGAGTCCCAGGCAGCTGTGATAAATGTCTGGCAGCATTAGCACATCTGGACTGGTGCAGATTGCTGGCCTGGAGAAACTGAGACTGATGTTGTGTTTGTGGCATTGACTTGTAAAGCAGCAACAATAAACAAAACAGCATACAAACCAACTAAGTAATAAACAACAGAGCAACAGTAGGTTTCATCTCTTTTTAAAAGAAAAAAAAAAAAAGAAAAAGGGATGCTGTTGGGAAAGTGGAGTTTTGCTTCCACACATTATCATCCTCATCATCGTCGTCATGGTCATGGTCATGGTCATCATCATCATCATAATCATCATTATTATTATTTTTATTTATTTATTTATTTATTTATTTATTACAACAAAAAAGGAGTATCTTAAATGTGGGACCTAACTTAAAGATTCTTCAGCTGGATTTGTCCCCACGGTCTCAGTCAAACTGGATACTGATGAACTGAATTTGTCTGAAGCAACAGACCTTGATTTACCTCTCTCATTTCTTCATACTCTCCTGTTCGATTGACCTAAAATGCTAAAGGTGTTTCTGAGGGAGTGATATGATGTAAGAGAGACCAAACTAAAACCTGAGGTTTTCATTTTGTTTTTGTTCTTACTTCTATTAGAAGCTGTTAGACAAAAACAAATTATAGGTGATTTCTACACTGAGAAGTTTACAACAGAAAATTTAGTCCTGGATAATTTGTAATTTTCTGAGTGTTGGCTGAGATGGACAGTTAGTCTTAGATATAAAATAAGAAATAAGGCAAAGTTAATATGACTTTTCCCTTTGTTGCTGTAAAGTAGGGAAAACTGTAGTTTTCAGTTCAGCCTTGCTTTCTTCAGATTCTTGAAGTTCTCTGTGGACAATGTGGACTTTAAATGAAAATGTGGCTTGAAATGCTACCCTTCCATGTAAAATGTGTATTCCTCTGCATGTGCATTTCCTCAGCTCTGCTTACAAAATCAGTATTCATGAGTGAACTCCTCAGAGGTCTCTTTATAACACTACAGAAAAGAAAATTGTGGGTTTGCCTCACTTGTTGTTCAAAGAATTATTAAGCAAGTTGTAGATGCAAGGCCAAATACTTCTCTGACTTGACCCTCTGCAAGGGCAGAAAGTTTCTTCCAAGCAGATCAAAAGACAAGAAAGCAAAACAAGTCTTGCAGGAGTTGTAACTTGTCTCCAACCATCTTTTATTTTTCCCTGCTGGAAGTGGTACATCAGCAGTAACCTGGGATAATACAGGTATACACTCTCACTTCCAAACCCCAGTAGAATTTTCAGGCCTGGTGATAGAAGTGCTTTATCTCAAAGAACCACTCATATCAACCCCTTGTTGGTTCTGTGGTAGAGTTGTGAGAAGCCACTGTGTGCAGGCAAGCACGTGCGTGCATCATGTAGGATGTGTGCTGCGGGCTCAGCAAGCATTTGGCAGCCATCAGCCTTTACAGCTTCCTCTTCACAAGTCCAATGAAAGTCTTTTCTTTTGTATTCCCACCAGAACTGTCAATGTATTAAAGAGCTGTCTCTGCCTTCAAGCTTCAAGGCATGAATATTCTCATATTGAGCCCTATATTCCTATCCAGTTAGTTCACATACATGCAACTGGTTTCATGGCTGGATTATTCTGTTCCTCCAGTGAACAGAAATATTTTACATATTTTTTTCTCACAATTGTTCATGTGTGTCCTACAAAATGTGTGCTCTCTGTCTGAATCTACTGATAACTAACAAGGGCTAAAGTGCTGCTGAAGCCTTTCTGCATCTGGAATTATTCTACCAACCTGTCTATTTTCAACTGGTACTCTTCTGCCACGCTTTCTTAAAATTGGCCAGTCATTCAAAAATTAGCTGTGGGGACAGACACACACAGAGTCTGATCAAACAAGACTTGTTCTCTTGGAAGACTGGACTAAAATGACATCTCAGTATGCTCCACACTCAGCCCTCTTCCTGCATGGGATCAGCTATCCTACACTCTGAGCCAGGACCATTCAAGATACATGCACACAGCCATTAGCAACACAACCATGTGGAGGGAACATTTTATGCAATATAACATGGAATTTCCCAATACTGTTTGGTCTTGTTGCTGTTTGTTTGTGCAATAGATCCATTCTACCAGTTTCAAGTCTCTGTGGTCAAAAGCTAGGCAATTCTCACTCAAGCCTGCTACAAGATGTCTCCAGACCATTTCACATCCAAAGGATTTAATGAATCTTAGAAATCACATCACCTTTTTAAATCTGCTTGAAAGTTAGGCTTCTAATCAAAGGTAACTATTGTTCATTCTGTAGTCAGTAAATAAATATTTTCAGGAGTATCACTCATCCCGAGAGAAAGAAGCAGTGCTAAGAGCAGGCAGATGTGTATTTTGAGAGCAGTCAGACTCATCTGTGTCTCTCCAATGGCTGGAGAAAGACAGATAGGCAGATATGTGTTGAGATGAAATCTGGACCTGTTGGCTTCACTGGGAATTGCTCCCAGCCTCTGGAGGTGTAGAGCTGTCCTCAGGTAACAAAGTCAATGTGTGGAACTCCTTGTTAGGTGTGTAATGCAGATACATGGACAGTAGAGACCATGTTATGGCCATGAAAAATTCCTTTCTGTTTGTGAGACAAATGGGGGTTTAAAAGAGATGGAAACTGAGTATGATTTTTCATGTGGTCTATCATTTTTCTCCTCGTAGGAAAATTAGGGGGTTTATGGTATTGCCTGGTTGCTGCTTCGTTGCTTCTTTCCAAACCACCACGAGAGGTAGGCCAGTAACATCATCTCAAAAGCGGGAATTATTGTGTCAAAACTGATCTTGCCTTAACTCTCCATATGTTGCTATGCACTGACGAGTGACAAACTGCACACAATCTCCACGTTCTCTGAAAAAGACTGCTGAAATATTTGACAAGCTTCAGTCAAACCAAGCTGTTTTCTTCATCTTGAAGCCAACTTGCCAAACAATCTTTTAACATTTTGTGGTATTTTGTGTTGGATTCTTCAGTGTAAGAAGCTGTAAAAAAGGTCAGTGTTAAGTTACACCAGTCCTCTCTGCTATGTTGCTGTAACAGCACCTCATGTTGGAGTTCTCAGTTTCTCAGCTGCTCATCAGAGCAATTCTCAGTCATAGCTGTGTAGTGTCTTAAAGATATGCCAGATATTAGATATGTTTGATACAAGGCAGCACCACCATAGTGTCTTTACAATGTATTTACCATGCACATTTTAATACCTCAGCTCTGGTCCAATGGTTCATTTGTTCCAAATACTTTCAAACTACTGTAATGGCTTAGATTTTTTTTATTATTATTATTTTTCTGAAGAGTCTGTTTCTTTTCTCTCAAGCTTCTACTGGATCTGTTACATACAGTTTTGTGACCTGATATCTCTTGTGTTCTGAAACGCTGTGAGAAATTTCCAAACACTCCCAGAAGCATAAACTAAAGGTCCCAGCTCCTGTCAGTGGGATGAATTATTACTGTCTTTGGTTTATCAAAATTAGGGTTCATGTCTCTGTCACCTTTTGTTGTGAAATTTGCAAGCTTCCCAGACCTCTGCTACCCCACCCCTATGTTCCCCACACTCTCTCATTTCCCTTCCCTTCATTATCTACCCTCTTTTATTCTGTGTGGTATCCCAGTGGCCCTCTCTGTCACAATCCCTGAGGTCTCCCGATGACACTTGACTGCCTTTTCCAAAGGTTGCCATCCTTGTCCAGAGGACATAATTCATAACATTTTATATGGAACAGCTGTTCCTCAAGAGTAAACTAGCTGTCTATCTGGACAGCGAGAATAAACACAGAATAAACCAATTGTCCAGAATAAACCAATGGTTTGTACCTTTACAAACCACTTTTCTACCACCCAGAACTAGACAAAAGAGAGCCTGGGCTTTCTAGCACATCGCTTCATCACTCCTCTCACAGAAGGTTTTTACTTCTGTCTATTCATTGCATAAGTGAAAATAAACATCTTTCACTGCCCACCTCTAAGGTTATAGTGTTCTCTCTCATAATTTTGTGCTTTTTCTCCAAAATAAGGTGAAAAGAATTGCCAGCAAAGCTGTTGAAGTCTAAGTTTCTAAAATTACTTAGTACTGTTCATGCTTCCAAAAAATCCCCATACTATGTTTGATTAGCTTTAATTTAAAAATTGCAGACAGCTTGGTCTTAATCTCATCTCTTGCAAATCAGGCAGCCCTTCTCCAAACCCAAACCAGCAAACTCCCTAAATCTTTAATGTGGTTGCACAGACAGTAGAAGGTGGCCATGTTACATTGAGCAGAGGGATGTGAAGGTCTTGCTGTCATTGCAATTTGCCTGTACCCAGGTGTTCTCTCTTGTTCTTTATTCAGTCTTACTTTGAGAAGAGTAGTGCTGGTGCTGGTTAGGGATTGTCCTTTTCAACCCATCTGTACAGCATCTGTCATCCCTTGGCCCACAGCTGCAACTAAAGGGCAACTCTGTTGTGTGGCTTAACAGAAATTGGATTAGAAATGCAGAAATCCAAGTCCCTTTGACCTCTTTGCTGTATAGTAAGTTCTCACCAGACAGTTACTTTTGGTTCTTTTTTTGGGATGAATACAGGTGGAGCAGGACAAAGAGATGGGAGGTGCTGAAACAAAGCCCATAACTGCTTAGCAACAGGAAAAAGGACCTTCTTTTTATGATCCTGGTTGTTACAGCTACTTTTGGCTTCCTAGAGCTCCATGGAGATATCTGGTTTTTAAATAAGAAAAGTTGTATTGACTTGCATTGATATCATAGGAAGTGTCCTCCAAAGTGTCCCAAAGATCTCTTTGTTGTAGAAACAGGAGCCTTGTTTTTGTCCAGCCTTGGCCCAGCTGCTGCCTTGTGGTAAAAACACCTTACCTCTGCTCTGTCAGGCTTCCCAACAAATATAAAGTGAATTTCCAATCCAGTCAGGATTTCCTATTAAGCTGTTGACAAGATCTGTAATTTCTAGGGGACCTGAAGGGCTTCTCTGATCTCTCTGTGTCTGTGTGGCCTGGATGCCAGCTAAACTCAGTACAGTTTGAGGCTTCACATGGTAATTCTTCACTGCAGCTTCTACTCCTGTCTTGTCTCCTCCTGTGCTCCTGGGTTCTTACCTACCACAGATTTTGCTCATATTCACTCAGAGCCTGTCTCCTTCCCCTCCTCCTCTAGTGCAGAACACTAACAGGAGGAAAAAGTGGACCATGTGGATAAACATTTATCTAGTGCATGATGCAGTCACCGCAGTTTTTAACAAGTCATTTGTAAAGAAATACAGTCAGACAATTTTTTTCATCTCTTCCATTCTACTATTGTGTCAGATTTTGAGGAATAAGCAGAAAGGACGAAAACAAAGAAGAAAAAACATGCCAGTGAGTTATTAATCTGTCTATTGCACGTTGCCTGTGAATAGGGAGTGTCATCTCTTTTCTTTTAATTTGATCACCAGCACTTTCTTTTTGCAGAAAGCAGAACTGGAAAAGAGGCCCCTATGAACCTTGTCTACATCCTAGGGTTCCTGCAGACTCTAGATGAGGATCTGAGCTTCTGCCAAGCTGCTGAAGTGCAAAGGTCACTCTGCTCTCCCTTGAGACCCATCTCTTTCCATCACATATACAGACAAGGCAGAGGAGCCTTTCAGCCTCAGACACCAGTTTTGTTGTCATTCTCTGGACTTGCCCCAGTCCCACAGTGTCCTTCTTCTAGTGAGGGACCCAGACCTGGAAACAAAATTCAAGATGTGGCCTCACCAATGCTGAGTTCAGGGGGACAATCACTGCCTTGGTCCTGCATTGGATCTTTTTTCTGAAATTGTATTGCTTTTCCCATCAATCTCTCTTTGAGATCTGGATGTAGAGTTGATGTTTTATGAAATTTCAGAGTTTACCCTCATCCCTGTTAAGAAGACCTAAATATAGATCTGTAATGCCCACACCAGAACAATTTTCCTGAAAGCACATGCACAGCAGTGTCAAGTCAATAAGCTCGATGTGAGATACCAACACATGCATCAGATATGACTGCAGAAGCAAAAATGGGGATCATGATTTGGCAAAAATTTATGTGGGCCTCATGATGTATACATTCATAGATGACCATATAAATCACAGAGTTAGCAGTGCCATGTGCTTTTTTTTTCTCAATTCTAAGAAAAATACACTGGATCAACTAATAAAACTTATTTTTAGATTCAATAAACTTTATTCCCTTCTTTATCATGTCCTGCAGCAAAATTTGTTGCTGTTTGAGGAAAAAAAAAAAGCCACCTGATTTATTCAAAGGAAGATCAAAGGCTTTCCATGCAATTTGAATCTCTTCTCATTGTTTATATATAGACAAAATAAATGACTGCTGGCATTTCTAAGTTGTGCAAGACTTCTGTCTAATAGAGGGCTCTGGATCTATTCACAACTATCAAATATACTTCTATTAGATCCCCACTTGAAAAATAATAGTGAAAATTCTCTGTTTCTCATACCCTTACACTATATCCCTCCATTAAAATAAGTGCTGACAAGATGTTTGTTTGAAATGCATCTGAAACCAGAGAACAACGCTCTTGAAGAGTACTTTTATGTTTGTAGGAGAGTATCTTCTAAAACAAAAAAAATTCTTAAATATGCTCCAAACCTCTCTACCCACTTCAAACAATGAATTATTTATAATTTCTGTCTCTGTAAGCTTTTTCTATTAGATACAAAATTTGTTTCTTCGCACCGATGCATTTGATTTATTGAATGTTTCATAAATTTGATACTACAAGTTGTGAACTATAAAGATCCCCATATTAGCCTTGAAGAAGCCAGCTGTGAAACCAGCTGCACTCTAGCTCTGACAGCATAGAGCTCACTTCAGGCTGAATTAATGCTCCAAGAAACAAGAAAAATTATTTGATGGCTACAGATGCTTTGTTGTTGTGGTTTAACCTAGCAAGCAGCTAAACACCCCAGAGCTATTTACTCTCTTCCTCTGGTAGGATGGGGTAGACAATCAGAAAAAAAGGCAAGACTTATGGGTTGAGATAAAAATTATTTAGCATGACAGAAAAGGAAGGGATAATAATCATGGTAGAAGAACAGGCAAAACAAGTGATGCACAGTGCGGTTTCCTCACCACTCACTGACTGATGCCCAGCCCATCCCTGAGTGTGTCACTGTGCCTCAGGCAACTCCCCACAGTTCTATTGTTCAGCTGGCACTGTATGCCATGGAACATCCCCTGGATCAGATGGGGTCAGCTGTGTCCCCTCCCAGCTGCTTGTGTACCCCCAGACTCCGTGCTGTTGAGGTGGGTGAGGAGCAGAAAAGTCCTTGACACTGTCTAGGAACTGCTCAGCCATACCTAAAACATCGTGTGTGAACAACATTATTCTCATCCCAAATGCAAAGTACAGCACTGTACCCATTATTAGGAACAAAAATAAAACTCTGTCCCAGCCAAAATCACAGCGGTTGTCTATCAATTCTGGTACCCAAACATATTTTTAAAAGTGAGAAGAGGCAGCTATGTTGCTGCCCCCCATGTGACTATTTCTAAGGCAAAAGACAATTCTGGATTATCTGATTCTTATGCTAAATCTCTTTCATATCTTGAGAAAAGGTATATTTTCATTCTCTTCTATAAAAGCACTCAACTCCTTTGCAATGACCACCAACATAAGGAGCATTTTTATTTAGGAGAAACTATTATTTCTTGATTATTTTTTATGCCAAAGGTTTTGAAAAGGGAGATTTGAAATATGCCTGCAACTAGTTTTTCTCCTTTCCTACATCCATCTAATATCTGGTCTAAAAGCATGGACTGAGGGAGTGGGAAGACATCCCATGCTTGTTATTGTTCTGCATGCCAGGAGCTGCTTTGGCCAACATAAAGGGGATTTGCAAAGATGGGGCAAGTGAAAGGATGAGGAACAACAGTCACAAAATGCAAGAGGAAAATTCAAATTGGATACAATGGGAAAGTTTTCAACAAGGGTCTGGCTCATCACTGAAGCTGGTGCCCTGGGAGTCCCACCCTTGGAGTTTGCAGATATGTCCTGGACAATGTGACAGAGTCTGGAAGTTAGCTCTGCTTTGGAGAGGGTACTGGCCTAGATGATCTCCTGAGGTCTCCTCCAACTAAATTTTGCTAAAAATTTATAATTACAAAGTTGTGAAATTAGCTTAATTAGTAATTTGAAAATGACTAATGCTAAAAAGTTCTGAAAATTGCAATTCCTATTATGAGAGGAGGTTTTTTCTTTGTCTTGCAGTCCTTTCTCTAACATCTCTATTCAGTTTAATTTCCAAGTCATGGGAACCACATATTATCCTTTATGATGCTGCAATAAAATACTTGATGGGATGCAGACCAATAATGGGGGAGCAGCTGCCATGCTCTCTTGGTCTTGACTAACTGCTGTGGTTGTCCTCAGGTAGAAATTCCCTGGAGTCCATCAAATATTCAGAGCAAAGGCTGATGACAGAACTAACAGTCAGGCAACAGGTTTTCTTTAATTTGCCTCACTGGAGTGTCTTTGTTTAAGACAATTTAAGGGGTAGACACTGTGGAATGAGTTGCCTTCTTTTACAGTTGTAACCAATCCCTTTCCACCAATAAGGAGAAATTAAATACAGGTAGATGTAAGTGAACAAAATAACTGTTTACTAACAAGCAAAACAGACACAGATGAGAAACAACAGTAAATAATCACTAGGTACAAAATTGCTAAATCTCACTGAAACCCCCCTGGGAGAAAGAGAAACCCTTGAGAGGTGGGCCCGTGGGAATCCCATGAAGTTCAACAAGGCCAAGTGCAAGGTCCTGCACCTGGGTCAGGGCAATCCCAAATACAAATACAGGCTGAGGAGAGAGCGTATTGAGAGCAGCCCTAGGAGGACTTGAGGATGCTGATGGATGAAGCTCAACGTGACCCGGATGTGTGCTCTTGGAAGCCCAGAAAGCCAACGGTGTCCTGGGCTGCATCAAAAGCACTGCGGCCAGCAGTGGGAGGGGATTTCTACCCCTCTGCTCCTCTCTTGTGAGACCCTACTGGGCTACCACATCCAGCTCTGGGAATACAAGGACCTGTTGGAGTGAGTGCAGAGGAGGACTACAAAGATGGTCAGAGGGCTGGGACAAGGCTCCAGGAGATCATACAGCACTGGTACCAAGTACCAAGGGCATGTGGTGATAGGACAAAAGTTAATGACTTTAAACTGAAAGAGGATAAGCTTAGATTAGATGATATGAAGAAATTCTTGACTCAGAGGGTGATGACACAGTGCAACAGGTTGCCAGAGAAGCTGTGGATGTCCCATCCCTGGAAGTGTTCATGGTCAGGTGGGACAGAGATACAAGCAGACTGGTCTAGTGGAAGATGTCTTTGCCTGTGGCAGGGGAGATTGGAGCTGGATGACCTTTGAAGGCCCCTTCCAACCCAAACCATTCCACAATTCTGTCCCTTTATGGTGCAACAAAAACCCCCTTGCTGTCTGGTCAAACTCCTTTGACCCCTTTGCTCCAAGTGCATGGTCAGTAC
>VZSR01001685.1:44452204-44542465 GCA_013398615.1 Brachypodius melanocephalos
GGAGGAAGAGGACAGAAGGGACTGGCCAGCTGGGCTCCTTTCAGTGCAGTCAGGAAATTCAGAGTTGCTTCTGCTGCATTCCAGTACCACAGTGCTGTGTTTCACAGGCTTCTTGCTGCTAATTAAATATTTAACATACATGTGAAGTAAGACAAAGGGAGGGAGGGAAAAACGATCCAGATGTGACAGTATATCGAAAAGCAGTTTTGTATTGTCATGGAGAGAAACTAGAATGTTAAAGAAGTTTTTTTGTCTTCAAAACCTTATGCATTCATTTGCGAGGGTGCATTTTAGATACACAGAGAGCAAATCTGATGCTTTTTGTCAACATCCCTCATACACCGTATTCATATGAATGTGAGGCGCACTCTACTACTTATCATAATACATAACAGTCTGACCAAGTGCCTTCTTATGGTTTCCTGGTATGAAAAGCATACAGTTACTATCAGATGTTCCCAGAAGGAAACATCATATGGAAAATTACTGCAAAAATAATCTCTGGATTAAACGACCTGATCAGTTCTCCAGTGCTGTGTCGTGAGATGGCATTTTTTTCTACGCAGACTCACTTATGAATTACAAGAAAAAATAAAAGGATATTATTCTATCAAGGCATAAAAATTCCTCTCCAGGTTCACAAAGAATTTAGGAGAATATCCAGGAGCTGTATTTGCAATTAATATTATCAAATGATTTTAATACCTCAATATAGAACCAGAAATCTTTATTGTAATTTGTTGTATGGGCTTTTGTTTGTGTTGGGTTTGCTTTCCCAGAAAATTGTATAACAGTATTTACAAGGATTTAGAAAAACTAAACAAAACAAATTTAGCATCGTTCTCCTGGTTCTATACAAGGTTGAATGCCTGGTAAAATACCAGATGAGCCCAGCTGTCTCAAAGCACTATAATTCACTTTTGACCAAGATACATCTTCATTGCATATACTGAATGAATGCAAGAGTTGAATTTAACAAGGTCAGACTGATGTTTCCTTATCCCTCAGGGAATCTTTGTCTAATTGTGTATGGACCATGACAGCAGGCTCTTTAGATATTTGTTTAAATCTCTCATATGAAATGTCCCTCTCTCTCTCAAACAAATAAATCTCTGATTTTAGGGCATAAAAATATATGTCTGTAGATTAAACCCTGGTTTCCTGGTAAAACAAACCATGCATAAACCTCAGAAGGATTTTGGAAAGTAATTGAAATCTTTCAAATAAGGAACTGAATTGAAGAAAATCCCTTGGTAATGTAAACTGAGCTCTCTGGAGGTCAGTAGAACAGGGGCTTCCTGTAGGAGAGGGCTTGAGCAATGCTCCCAAGGCCTCTGCAAATTCATTCAAGCAAAGGCAAAAAGGTCTTTCCTTGAAAGTGCTCCTCACTTTTCAGTTCCTTACTTTTATCAGGAGCTGTGGCAACATAGAAACTTAAAACTGCTGAAAACAGAGCACTTGTGCCTGAATGGAAAAGAAAAAAACAAAATGAAGGCAAATCCCTCCATTTTACTTGGCTTAGGCTTCTGGAAGACATTTGACCATTGTAGACACATTCACTCTGCAGTATTTCTCTTAGCTCAGTCATTGCCATACCAGCATCTCTTTGTGTCATTTGCTGCAGTGCCTAATGGCTTTCATTTATTTCAAGACATTTTTCAACACCCCTAATACTAGATTCTTCTGAAGTGGGCATTTGCGTGATTGCTCAAGACAGGCATATAGAGCTTCCAGTTCACCTTAGTTCCACTCCATTGAATATTTCTAGGTTTTTGTGTTGGTTTTTTTTGTTTGTTTGTTTGTTTTTTTTGTTTTTGTTTTTTTTTTTTTTTTCCTCACTGAAATGACTACATCCTAGTGAATTACCATGCATTTTCAGTATGGCACTGCTGTGTCCATCTGGGGTTTGCCCCCTGCATCTTTAGGAATGCAGGGCTGCAAGGCTGCTGTTTCTGGTACATGCCCTCCCTTTCCCTGGCTCTTCCCAAGTAATTAGGTTTGTAAACAGCTTTTGATTTTTAATCTATTAATTTTGTTTGCATCGACATTTATTTTGGACTCTGTTGCCATGGCATGTTAAAATGGATGATTCCTCTAGTAGCCTGTCAGTTTGTTTCCAAAAATTTGTCTCTGTCTCTACAAAGTAATTATTTTTACTGGCATCCATCTCCCTTCACTAGTTTTCAGATGGACTTGATGTCTCTTTCTCTCAACATGAGGGCTTTTGAATGCCTGCCATTGCAAGATTTTTGTTGTTGTTGTTGTTGCTACTTTTGCCTTTCATCTAGTGCAACATCCTCACAAACCTCCAAAATCTCGCACTCCCCAAATCCCAGCACTCTTGTGCTTCCTGCTTTTGGAAATCACAGCTCTATAAATGGCAGTTTCCAAGATGGTTTTTTGTCACTTTTGATATTTTCTTGTCTACAGGAATATATCAACTACCAAAGAATGTCTATGACAAATTGAAATTAGTGTTCTCTCAGAATTTGTTGCAGATAGTCACCCTTGGCATTGGTTACTTCTACTGCCTGCTCCAAAAGGCTTAATCTGTGTGTACCATAACAAAGCACCAAACTGGCATCAGTTGCCATCAGTTCTAGTTTCAGTTGTTAAAAACATGCTACTAAAAATATGTACCTTCATAGATAAAATATATATAGATAAAAAGGCAATATTTCCTCTCTTGTGGCATTGACCCATCTTTCCCCACTTAGCAAAGCTCTCCCATATCCTTTACATACTTTGCTGACTGCAGAATGGTGAGACCCCCTCATTTTGGGGTATTTGGAAAGACTTTTTGTGCACAGCCCTGTTAGAGTCATTCTTCTGCTCATTGAAATCTTAAGCCTCTCAGTGTCTGTAATTTTGAAGTACCAGCAGGCTCAGCCACGTATGATGACACACAGACTGAATATTAATCAGCATTTTGTTCAGTCCAAAGTGATTTATGGCTGCTTTGCCGTGTGCATCTGCCACACTGCACTGGAGGCAGTTTGCTTTTAAGCCTATTGACAAAATGGCTTAGGACAGTGACAATGACAATCGGCTCTTAAGAGCTACATCTATATAAAAAACCAAGTGATGCCGGTGAAAACTCCCGGGCACTGGAGGTTGACAGTCTCTATGACTAAATTCAACACTTAATTCACCAAGAGGAATACAGGGGCTCTGACAGTCCACTCCTGGTAGTCCTGCCACCTCTGACTTAACCTCTGCTCTTCCTGGCTGGGCCGTGGCTGCTCTTCCTCAGCGCACCCGGCTGTCAGCTCAGCACAGCTCCCGACACCCTCCCTGCAGCTACCCCAGCTTTTGTTAATCAGACAAGAAAAAATTTAACACCCGTCCTGCTGAAAGTAGCCCGCTGGTTTCAGAGGGATCAGGATGTTGCCAAAGCAGTTTGATTATTCACTTCAAGTAATATTTTTATTTTTTAACAAAGGTGTTTACTTTTCAAACAAAGACCGTTGGCTAAGCCATGGCAACGAGAGTGTCTGTGTAGCCAGCAAACACTTATTATGTGGGTGGGTGGTTTGGATGGTCTTGAATACATAATTAAATTTGTTTTTCCTTTCAGCTCCCTGTGGTGTGTTATTTTTTTATATTAAGAGTTATCCAATTTTGAAGACAACTGGTTTTTATTATTAAAAGGACAGTTTAAATGCACTTAGTAAAACCAAGACTCTTCCCTTTTATGTCTCAATCTTTTTCCAACTAAAGAAGTCCTTAGGTGCCTATGATCAGTTTCTGCAGTAAAAATGTTTCTCTAAACATTTTCTAAACGTCTAGAAGCCTTGTACGCTTAATGCAATTAGGTCCTAATTTCCTGATCCTTAAAATATTCAGCATCATCTTGAGTGCTTTATACTAGATCTGCAAAAATGGGGCCAGGGAGTGTTTCCCCTGGTGTAGAAGAAAGAAGCTCCTCCATACTCCTGGTACAGGTAAAAGGCAACAGCACACATAAATAAGTGACTAATACTGCAATAAGCTGAACTGCTGCAGTCCCAGTGGGATGCACCAGTGACTTTGAACCATGGTTTGTCAGCCTGAGTGGACCCCATCAGGGCTGGAGTAACTGGCAATGAAAGCAGTACAGCAAAGGGAATTTGGAGATTATGATAGAGCTAAAATAAAAATAAAAAATGTCATTTGCTTGTGGACCAAAACCATTCTTTTCTAACTATTTCTTTCTGTTTGTTGCCTAGTTTTCATTAGAGTCACAGGATGTTTTGAGTTTGAAGTGACCTTCAAAGGTCGTCTAGTGTACCCCCACCCTGTCATGGTGCGCCCATGTCACCTTGCACTAGACCAGGTTGCTCAGAGCCCAGTGCAGCCTGGTATAGAACACTTCCAAAGACAGGGCATCCACAACTTCCCTGAACAACCTCTTCCAGTGCCTCACCAACCTCACAGCAAAGAATTTCTTCATGTCCAACCTAAACCTACCCACCTCCCAGTTTAAAACCATTACCCTTTGTCCTGTCACAACAGGCCTTGGTAAATGCTTGTCTCTGCCTTTCATATAAGCTCCCTTTATACACTGAAAGTTTGCCATAAGGTCTCCCCAGAGCTCTCTCTTCTCCAGGCTGAGCAACCCACGTCCCTCAGCATTTCTTCATCAGGGAGGTGTTTCAGGAGTGTTTAGGAGTGTCACAGCAAGGTTCAGATAATGTAGCTGAGCTAATGAAGGTCAAGCCTGGTGCCCCAGTGATAAGAGATGAAAAGCACATATATGGAAAGTCTGAAGGAACTGGGTACTTAAAAAAATAAGATGGAGAAGAACATGGCATGCTTCTTTTATGTTAATATTGCTACTACAGGGAGGACAGGAAACCATTGTGTCCCATGTTCAGGAGGGGAGAGAATAAATCTGTTCATAATCAAAGGCTTTATGTTGTAAAAGAAAAAAAAAATCTTTACCTATATAAGGGCTCTGAAACACTGGCTGGCAAGTTATGTGTGAAGAACTTTTCACTGAATATTTTCAAGAACAGGCAGATGACCCTCTGCTGAGGAGGATTTAGTGTGCTTGATCCTGCCTCAGTGTAGGTTATTGGGCCACAGTTTTTGGTGTGTGTTTCTTTTTAGCTACAAAGTTCTGTAATGTGCACTCTCCTTGCACAATCTGGGAGAAATTAGAGTTGAGTCCAAACAATCAGGCTGGGACTGATACTCATGTCTAGATGAAACAACCCAAATATGAAGGCGGAAATTCAACTAAGTAGCTACTATTAAAAAAGGACTATAAATAAATTGCCTAGAGTTTGAGACAGTCGCATTACTGTGGGAAACCATGAAAGAAGGGTTATTTTTAACTTTTCTGTTGGCTTTTCTATGGCAGTTGATCTGGTGATTTATTGAAACACATTTGTAATGATTTCACTAATACACACGACATGATGAAAAATGCTGCATTTAATGAGTTTTATGTGATTCAGAACAAACTGCAGACAGTAAAAGCCTGATGACATTTTAAAATTCTACAGGACAGGAAAAAATTTAATTTTAAAAGCACGAAACTAAATTCTGAGAAGTGTTCCCTCTTTAATTTGCCATTAAACCCAGGGAAAAGTGAAAAATTTAAAAGGTTCCCTAATTAAATGCTAGTCTATTGAATCAATACTACAAGGAACTGAAAGTCAGTTGGGATAAAACAAAACCATGCAACTATCTGGAACTTGCTGTTCACGGTCTTTTGGGTTTTGCCAATCATGCTTTTGCTTAAATTACTTTTCACATAACCAAATAATATTATAACAGAAAGGAATAAAGTCAGCAAATGTAATGTTCTTTTTCTGGAATGTCATATTATGCTGTAATAGGCATTTAATTTAAATTCTAAGAGCTAGTTACAGTTATTTAAAAAACAGAATTAATTTTTCCTTTATACTCAGAGTCTTTCCCCATTTTGGCCCAAGCTATAAGTCTACCCAACTAACTCAGCTAATTACCCAGCCATTTGCTCATCTCCATTAAAATGGCTCAATACTCAGATAAAAATAGATAATAAATGGGCAACCCTTTTAAGGTTTGGAGGTTTTTTTCTTTACATGCTGAAGAGTGGGCTTTTGAACTTTTCCAATAAGAAGAAAAGAAGCTTGAATCTCTAGTGACTAGCTTACTATAGCTTTAATTCAAATCTGGATCTCCCATTAAGGTCATCTCTGTAGTGGTTTGAAGTTTTCCTTTCGTTAACCTCTGCATTGAACTGAATATTCCTCAGATTCCCTAATTAGTTACAGTTGGAGCTTTAGAGACTTTCAAGACCTTCCTCTTTGAGCAAGGAAGAAAAAGGTTCAAACAATGGTCAGGAAGCCCTAAAACCTCTTATCTCTCAGCAGTTCGATTAGACAAGAAGAGTACTGTCTTGATGGATTGAAAGTGCTCTGTACCAGATAAGAACAGGAAAGATAAGAACATTAGGATTTTTTTTTTTCAGAAGAAAGGAGTGCTTTCCTTTTAAGCACTATCTTTGCTTCATTCATTTACACACTGCAGGAAAAACAGAAGGTGTTTGCATTTAATATTTATGCTTACACACTCATTGTGCCTCAATTCTTTCACAGACACTACAGAACAATATCAGATAAAATAATTGTCAAAGCAGTCAAAGCTTACTAAGTGCCTTATTGTTGTGCAGCCTTAGTGATGCTGGAAAAGAAGGTAGGAAAGGCGATGGTATAGAAATAAACCAAAAATTGCATTTCTTCAATATATTCACATTTACGTAGCAATAAAAAGTGAATATAGGTGTGAGAAGGACACTGGCTGCCCTGGAAGATGGCTGTGTAAACGTTCTATTTGTTTTTCTCCATTCAGTGGGTTGGTTGTTGCTTTTTTGCCAGTTGCTTTCCATTAATGACTTTGGTTCTGAAAGACTTTAGAGGGAAATTGTTTACAGATATTTTCCTTTGCTCTGACAGAAATATGAAGCCATTTTCAATCAGCTTCCTCCTGTTCTGCATTTGTGGCCCAGCCATTTCCCCATTTAAGTCAATCAGGACCTAGCCATCCACTTAAACTGGAGCAGATGAAGTTCTTTACCTAGCAGTGGCTAAAGATCCTGGGAGATGAATGTTTTCTATAAGCATAAGGATATTTTAATAGCTCAGCTTTTTTTTTCTAGTTGATTTAACTATGTCTTCCAGTGCCAATATAGAGAAACAGACCTTACAGTCTTCCTTTTTTAAGGACCCTCAGGGCTTCATTTGTTCTCAGGTGAACTTTGCTTTAAACAGTTCCACTCACAATTTTTCTAAGATCTCATAGTCATAATCCAATGTCTATAATTCAAAGGGCAAAACCACCCTGATACAGCATAGAAGCTTTTAGCAGTATGGGGGGGGGTGTGTGTGTTTTTTTGTTGTTGTTGTTTTTTGGGTTTTTTTTGTTTTGTTTTGTTTGGGGGTTTTTTTTGTTTGTTTTTTGGGTTTTTTTTGTTTTGTTTTTGTTATGGTCATTGTTTAAGAGCTACTTTCTAGAGAACCCTTGTAGCTTTTATGGGAATCTATTTATCATTACATGATGTTGATTCAAATTTTTTCATTGAATCTACATAATTCTTGCCTCTACATTTATAATTGCACAGATTTATGATGCTGTGAAGTTCAGAATCTTGGGCAATCTGGAGCAGATTATGTTTGGGCCAATGCAGCAGATTGCAGCCACCCTTTCTAGTACCTTTCCTATAACTTCACATGAACTTCACACATAACTTCTAGTACCTTCCTGTAACTGAAACAGCTGAGGTGGTCTGGGATCCATAATATCAAACTATTTACACACGAACAAAGTTAACTTGAGAATTCAGAAAGATTTAGAGGAAATGGACTAAACTGTAAGTTTCATTCTATAATCACATTTTAATTACATTTCACTTATCAGCTACTATTGGCTTTTAATGAATCCCATGGAGGAGATGGTTTGCATGCATGCCGTTCTTGCTTGCAGAAAAGAAAAGAAATCATCAAAACTTTTCAGGAGAAATCTGGCTCTACTGGGAGAGTCAGCAGTCAGTGGCAAGACTCCCCCATGCTTCAGCAGAGTGAAGTCTTTGTGCTGTGATGCTGCCCACAGGCAGTCACAATAACAAAACAGAAAAATGTTTTGGCTATTGAGACATGGGGTGCAAGAAACTGGAGAAGATTTCTGTGGGGTGGTGGAAGATAAGCAATGTGTGTGGTGACAGCAATGAAGATGAGGAGGTAAAAGAGCTAAAGAAAAGGAGGAGGCAGAGCATGGAGCAGAGGCAACAGGACAGCTGTGAGAAGAGACAGGGGTGTGGAAAATTGAGAGTGGAACTGAAACGAGTTGCTTTACAGATCAAAGAAGGGAGTATATTTTAAATTGGTTCCTTGAAGGAAATGACTGTGGTGTGATGGGTGAACTGAGAGGGTTAAAAGCCTTCAGACAGACAACAGGTATAAAAGACCTTACACTGTATTTAGATCCAAATCAGCCCTGTCAGAACAGTTCATCCCACCTCTGGCTTGCTCCCAAGGAACTTCTTCCTTTATAACTCTCACAGATGGACTGGGGTTGTACCACAAGGCAATTGAACAGAAGAGTACCATCCATAGGATAGTGTCTGAGCACCTCTTTCCCTGGGACCCCACAGCCTATGACACATGGTCCATCACAACCTGTACCAAAATGTTGGCTTCTCACACAGAGAGATGAGAGAAGAGTGGAACTGAGGGCCCAAATGTCTGTAAGAAGGAACACCTGCTAATGAAATAAATGATCTCTGACCGTATGAGAGAAGATGTTCTCTGCATGCTGCTGTGAAGCTTCCTGCAGCAGCAGCAAATAGCACAGCACTGCACTGGCCCTTGGAGTCAGATATTTAGGTTGTGACTGTCCCACTGAGTGACACATACTTAGGACTGTCCTTGGGCATTGAGGCCAGCTGGTGTGCAATGACTTGCACATGTACTTTTCTATCTTCCAAACTTACAGATGAGCTCACAAAAGACAGACAGAGATTCTCCTGACTGCCAAAGCAAAGATAAATCTGTACCCAGACTTGGTCACCAGTGCTCCTAGACATGTGCTAGCTCCTCTGATTGTTTCTCAGCTTAGAATAAGCTAATTAGTCAGGTCAAAACCTTGCCAGAAACTTGTCTATTGGCTGAACAGCACAGATGCATGAATCACTAAGACTGAGAACACCATTTTGTGTGTTTAACTCAGCATTATAGAAACATCTGTACTGTTTTTCTATGAGTTACTCACACTGATAACTCTGAGAAAGATCATTCCTTCTTAAAACCATACCTCAGGTTATTTTAAGTATTTGTAACTCCAGTAGCAATAGGAATCTGGGCATCTTTTTGCACCTCAGGATGTAGTGATCCCACAGTGTGAAAAACAAGCATATTTCCAAAGGCCATGGAGGGAATTTTATGAGTCAAATTCTCCAAACCTGGACCACTTTGCAGCACACAAGGCTGTGGAGGTCCCCACAGACATGCTCTTTATTGGAGCCATCAGGAGGCACGTGCTCTGGGATCTGTGTGTAGTAGCATAGACCTGCACGATCACCAGGGTGCAGCAATCAGCTTAGAAGGTGGCTTCAGGAGCACAGAGTTTCCTCATCATTTCCATCGGGTGCCAGAGAAATCCCTGGTTTAGCATGTCCCGGTTCTCACAGCTGGAGAGTTGGCAATTGCCTTCCTTCCTTGGCTGCTATCCAACACTGAGTCAGTTGGGGGACTAAGAAATACCACTTCACATGCACTCCTGTTGCTGCCTTTCCATTCACAAATGTAAAAACATCCTTGATTTTTTCTGACAAAAATGTAAACAAGGAGACTAGCTGGCCTGGGGGATGTGTAATAGGATATAGAGCCTTTCACCTCTGTCTTATGAACAGAACATCATGCCCCTCTGATGAACATTTTGCAGCTTGTGAGAAGAGAGCTGGTGGTCCGAGCCTCAGTGTCATGTGTCTGCTTCAGGAAGCCACAGGATTTGGGACTGATTAGGCTCTTTGTCAGCAGCCCCCACAGAGGGGCTGGGGATGAACTGGTGCCTCCTGTGCAGAGATAAAACACACTGATTGTACAAGGGAAGCTGGTCTCAGTGATGCTGATCTTGCTTTTGTCCCCTGACTTGTAGCCAGTCTTAGGCATCTGTAGGAAAGCTAATCATGAACACGAATTTACTTACAAGACTGTAATGAAAGCACTGTAAATCACACATGTGCATTTTTGGTGACTCAGATATGCAATGCTGTATATGGCAATGTTGTTTTGGTGAGTAATGAAGGAGCTTTAATGAAATGGATACCAAATTCTGACATTGCATCACCTGGCTCTGAGCAGTCCTTCAGTGCCTCTGACTGCAGCACCTGCAGACCTGCTGGCTGTCCCTGCACCCAGGTGAGGGAACCCAACCTGCCTTGTGCTCAATCTCTGCAACAGGAGGGATGTGTGTGTAACAAACAGCAGGGCCAGCCCCTTCCACATTGCCCAGAAGGAATACCTCCAGCCTCAGCATTTCTGGTTTAGGGCTCTGAGGCTTGATCCACCAGCTAAGGCTGTATCCATCATCTGTGAAAGGAAATTCCCAAACTTAGCAATATTAGTAGGTTTGGTGGGAGCTCTTTGCTTACAGCTGGTAAGTACATGCATGATATCTGCAAACGCTTCTCTTTGTGTTATTCTGTTAAAATAGAGTCCTCACATTCCTGTTGATGCACCAGTGTCTGGGAATACTCCTGAGTTCTGCCCTGCCTTTGGGATGCTCCCAATTTGGGTGCAGCTGAGCTGAACTTGGTTGGATTCTGGACATCGTACAAGCAAATATCTAAATTTAAACTGGATGTGTGACTGGCTATTTACAGCTGGGTTTATCCACACTGGCTCTTAGAGCCTCTTGGTGTGGGCAAATGCCAAAAATTAGGGCCAGGTGTATTTCTGCAGGCAGTTTTCACTAATAATAGGGATCTCCTTACCTCCAAACAATCAAGTAGAAAAGAGAAAATATTTGGGCACAGATTTCCATTAGCTTCCATTAGCTGTGGTGGTGGGTCAGGCTGTTGCAGCTCCTTTGCTGCTCAGCTCTGCTCTCCTGTCAGATGCTGCTGCCTGAGGAGAGTCCTCAGCTACTTCAGCAGAGGATCTGATGGTTTAGCTCCAAACCACCTCCTGCAGAAGTTTAAACTGAGCTCTCAGGGTTGAACGAGCTCTGGGGAAGAGTGGAATAATATCTTGAGCTATATCATCTGTTCACTAAATGAATTTATCTAGACCCTGAATTCAGAAGAAACCCAAAGCAAAACATTCTGCTCAGAAGGAAGCAAAACTAAACTGACTATTCTAAGTCTAGGACTGCAGCTTTTCTTTGGATCCAATTCCAACATTCTCCTATTATTCTCCTCCCTTTTTCCCTGTTCACAGCACTAATTTGCCCTCATTTATCCAGAAATCAGATCTTCTGTCGTGTTAAATGCAAGGAAACAGCAAAGATGACACAGGATTGGACACAGTAATGTGCAGAAGTAGGTGAGACTTTTCATCAAGCCTAGAAGGAAGTGGGTGGTTAAAATGTCTGAGATAGGAGTATTCAGACACAGCACAGGGCTGGTTTCTGATTTTACTGGTGGGGGTGAGCACTGGGTGGATGTGTTACATGATTACTGGGGGACCAAATGCACTGATAAAGTAAAAGTCAGCTAACCATCCCCTCAAATAATCTGATTGAACCAAATTCCCCTGCAACCTCAAAGTAATGCTGCCAAAGGATCTGCAAAGGCATCAACCTCCCCTCTGTAGGATCCATAAATACTGGTTTTCTTGGTCAGATGAAAGAACACAACCCAAAACACTGTGAGAAAAGCACTCCCTGGGCTGCCAGCTGCCTGACTGGGAACATGGGATGTCAAAATTCCCTAAAAATCCCAGTCCTCTAGAGATTTCTATTTCATTTTTTTATAGATAAGTCATTCAAGTCAATTCAATTCCTAACCATCTGCTTCTCTTAATAACTCTGATATTCATTGCCCTCACATTTATTTAGTCTAAGTTCTTGCTTGCTGATATTCTGTATCAGCCCACATTGTAGATTTCAGGAACTTGATTTAAACAAGTTAAATTAAAATAAATATTTGTTGATAATTTAATTACAGTAAGAAAACCCAGAGTTCTTGATAATTTTTGGGAAAGCAAAAAGGCCAGATGGATTAGATCTGAGAAAGTTCTTAAGAAGCCAAGTTCAAGAATGTACATTTCAGTGATCACTTAATCCATGGCAATGCTTAAGGCTCACTTAGGACTTCCCTGTTCAGTTTGAATATGGAGTATTTCATCCCAAACCTTCTGGGAGAGAACTTGCTCTTTCTGTAGGCCCCCAAGTTCTGTGTTTTTGTTTTCATCCCCAAAGCATAGGGAACCTGACCTAGCCAGATGGTTTGGGTACTTTCAGGCACAGCCATGAATTTCAGTCCATTAAACCTAAACTACTAAAGGTGCCAGTGACCCATTGACACAACTGTGACACAAAAAGTACATGTAATGATTGGAAATTTCCTTGTCACAACCCTTCAGACTTTGTGAGAGAATCACCTGAGCTGGTTCAGAGGCCAGCCTTGATTTCTAGAGAGGGTTGAGGGTCCAATCCTGCTTTTTGCAGTGTTTCATGCTCAATACATTTAGATGCTGGTTGAACCTCACTCTGCTGAAATGTCTCTGTGCTGAAGGGCACTGAAGATGTGTTCGAGGGAAATGGTTTAAAATATTCTGATTCTCCATCATTACTGCTCCTCCTCTAAGGCACTGCCTAGTGAACAAAGCAAAGCTGGAAAAACAGTGTCTTCTCAGGCCACAGCCACTGCAGTGAAAATTGTTTTATTTATTTGAACATACCTTTCTGTATGGGTTGTTAATTCCAGGAATTCAACAGGAATATGTTGTTAATTCCAGGAATGGGGTAGAGTGAAGGACTCATTCTTAAATTGCCATGGACTGATTTGTTAATCTGTTCCTTATCTTTTCCATGGTCTCTTCAAGTTTAGTCTCTGACAGCCTTATGACTAAGTTTAATATTGTAGGTTCTACTTTGCTACTGCTTACAGCAAGATCAGATGATCCCAAATGTACTCCTTCATATTTCATCCTCAAAATTTTCTACTAACACAGAAGACAAGATAAGCAACATCTCTAAATTGCTTGAAATGCTAGAATAGGACATAAAAAGTATTTATTCTCCTTCCCAAAACCCTGCAAATCTGTCTGATCTTAGCTTTGTTTAGCCCCAGTTAGCAAGTTTCCCCTCTGACTCTTTTCTTGCCTCTTCAGTGGATGCTGTCAATAACTCCAAGTCAGGACTGAAATCCATTCACTGCAACCAACAAAGATCAATGTCTGATAAATCAGCATCAAATGCCTGAGTTTGGGACCCATAGACATAAAAGCAGAATATCCTGCAAAACCCAGAGAGACTGGACACACAAATCTATACCCTGAAATACAGATTTTCTCTTGTACAGCTTGGTGTGTCATGATAGTCATAATCTCCTTCTGCTCTTAGGGAGATGTGAAAATTCAATTTATTTAAGCATTCGTAAGTTTTGAGGTGATAATTGATAGCCTGAAGTGCTTTGAGCCCTCTGTGTTTTTGCCACCCATCTGTTTTGCCTCCTGTTTGTTAACACAGCTGGTGAAACACATCTGCAGGAACCCACTTCATCCCAGGGTTCCTCAAAATCTAATCCCAAACTCTGAATGTCCAATTGCATCAATCAAAAACAATTAGAGAATGTGCAATTAAAGCAATCAACGCTGCCAAGCAGCCTCTGGACAGGCAATGCCAACTGATGTGCTTTTGTGCACACACTGATTTATTAGGTTATACAGTGATGATAAGATAAAATTGCAATGAGCCTGGTGGGGAACCTGGAGGTCATGATCTCTACGTTATCACTGGATTTATCTGATCTATATCATGAGGGTTTAATGGTAATTGTTGTTTTTTAAAACAATACCTTTTGTTCTCAGTTAATGTACTTCTTGTTCTCTTTGGAGAGCAATCTAAACAGTCACAGCCACTGATGATAAGTGTTGGCAAGGTGATAATCAGTTTGCTTGCCTTATAATCCCTACAGGAACAGATGGATTAAAAAAATTTAAAGGGTATTATAAATTACAGTAGAGTAAGAATGACAGTTCAATTGTTTGTGATGAGAGATAAGGTTAGTAAGGAGGAACACTTTTTGCCCGATTAACTGGTACACTTGCAAACAACAGAGAAGTTTTCTGTCTCACACCTTTGTACCATATCTTGTCCCTTTCCCTTCTGCTGGAAGCACAGAATCTTTTCTTTGTTCCCTCTAAAATCTCAAATAGGGAGATGAAATGATAAGGAAAAAAACCTGGTGCATCCCAGAGTTGGGTGTGTTTCCTCTGCCCTGTGTGTGAGAGGTTTGGTGGGAAGTGGCTGGGGACAGGGACCCTGAGAGCCACAGAAGGGCTGAAGGAAATCAGCCATGGACAATCTGGGGTCAAGTGCTGGAAACAGAAGGAAATTTTTTCTGTCTGTGATGAATGTTTTGAGCCTCCTGGCAATCAGCCAACCCCTTCTAGGCTGCAAAATCTGTCGTAGGCATAAGTTTGGTTTTCTCCAGGAGGATTTGTTACTCTCACTATTTCACATGGCCATTTCATAGAAATGAAATCTAAGAAAATTCTGTTTATAGAATTGTTTAATTGTTTCTGTATTATTCTGTTTACAGAATTGTTTCTTTATATGAACAGGACTGAGTTACCTGTGACTACAGCTCAAACACCTGGATCATGCTCAGCCCCAGCACATCCAGTCAGTATAATCAGGAGATGTAGAGAGTTACTTGACACATCCTAAAGAAGATGCTTCACTGAGGCTATGAGGGCTGACACCCTAAATCATGTCTTTCATGGGTCAAGCTTTTTACTGTACATCACCTTTCCTCACATGGGGTCATACCATATCCTTAATCATACTTCTTGCCCTCACTCTGTCTTTTCCATTTTTTCCACATTACTCCTGAGTACTGGGTTTCAATGACTTTTATTATTACCTTAGTTCAGGAGCCATTCATATGCCTGCCTAGCTCCCCTCTTCTTCTGTTTTAGGTCAATACATTGATGCAGGGAAGGTGTATAATAACTCCTATCAGTTGTATTGGACAGAAGTGTTTGGTGTGTAAATTCAGCAACATGAGCTGGAGACCCCCCAACAACATGATGGTGTCACTCACAGTTTAGGATGTTGCTATCTACGACCTGCATGTTTTCATGGTCTTGATAGAATATTAGTTGTACAATGAGGTTTGCAGTAACAAAGAACTCCTTCAATAGAAGGAAGATCATAATTTTAGTGTTCCTAGGCAGAAAAATGTCTTTTGTAAGGTAAACTAGACCAGAGCACTAGAATCCTTTAGAAAAAGGAAATTTAGGTGACTCAGGAAGAAAGTAATTCCCTAGGCTGCCTTCCATTATTTCTTATAAATTCTCAGTTCAAATTTAGCCCTGGAGCAGAAGGATGGATTAAATGGCTTCCTGAGATGCCTTTACATTTATTTCCTTTTATTACTTTTCAGAGCTTATGAGAAATGAAGGTAGAATGAAAGGAATGCTCCCCATAGTTGTGGTTCTTCCAGACAGTCCCTGAAATGTGTTTTTCCATTGAACTATTAGTTTCTAGGTGAAGAACTACTGGAGTTGGTACAGGTGATGATTTAATAATAAGAAGAAGAAAAAGTTCTATTCAATAACAAATAATAATCACAGAGAAAGCCTAAATTGCAGAACCAATTATTTTTTTATCAGAACAATAAAAAATGTCATAGACAGTAATATAATGTGCTTATCTAGTTATTTTTCTATATAATAATGGGCAGCAACTTGCACTGTTCATGTAAAAGATGAATAACCATATTGAGTGATGTTCCTGGTACAGGCATAATGGCAATGTACCTACTAAAGAAACGAACTAAAGAAATCATCTTTTTTTCAGAAATAGCTGAGCTGACAGGAAGCAATGAAACTAAACATCCAACTTGACAGCAGCAGTGGTTTTCTAGCAGTGAGGATAATTAAGAATTGGAAGAGAATGCTTGGGGAAAAAAGGAGGGGATTGCTACCAGAGAGGAGGAATATATGTGAGAAAGTGCATCTTTGAAGTTACATTTGCACAGAAGAGTGGGCTAGATGACTTCTTTGAGCCCAGTTGGAAGCATTTCCTGTGATGGCAGCTCAGTCTCTCATTCCTCTTTCCTTATCTCCAAACTATGATATCTGTGAGGCTTCTTCATCTGGAAAACCTAACTGCTAAAGCTGCAGGAAAATCTGGTTTGATGAAGTCTGCTGTTGGATGTCAGACCATCAGCACAGAGGACATGGTCTCACACTCCCATGGAACCTCCAGTGAGCCTCCAGCAGTTCCTTGTGTGAGTGAACATCATCAGCCAAGGGGAGATGAAGTGGGAGCACGTGCATTCTCTGTGCTTAATCACCCTTGTGATTTATCTTCAAGTGGTGTTCAGTGTTTGTGCAGGCTCTGGCAGACACAGGCAGGGACCCGGCCCATGATGATGATGATGATGATGATGATGATGATGATGATGATGATGATGATGATGATGATGGCTGTCTGCAGTGCAGCCTGTTCCTGTCAGTGAGAAGTCATCTCTTCTGCAAGGAGCTCTATGATCCCTTATAGAGTTGATTACACTTGTAGGTGTCTCTATCACAAGGGAATAGCTATCCTGAGACTGGCATCTGCCTCCTAACTTCAGGAGGTTGGGTCACTCCGAAGGCCAAGAGGAGCAGAAAGATAAACCACTAATGGCAGCAGAAATGGAATTACCTGTATGATATTCCAGGCTGGGAGAGAGGCAAACTATTAGAGATAGACACCCTAAGGTGAGGAACAGATTTCTCTATGGAAAAGAGAAACTGTAGAGTCAAACTCTAGCTTCAGTGTATGAGAGTAGACCAATGTAGATCAGGAACACTGAGAAAACCCTCTAATATTACAGGACAATAGCTAGCAACACAAAATATCCTGCTTTATTTACATTACTGAAAGATCTATCTGGAAAACCTCTTCAAAAGTTATGTGAGATAATGTAAATGGCATTTGGCCATTTACAAGAGCAGACCCAAGGGCCCCATGTGGCTTCACACAGCAGAATTTTCTCCCCACCAACCAAAAGAAAAACACTTCATTTGTGAGGTGAAAGGGAAGGAAATAAAGTATCTACAGGGTTGTGTTTAAAACAGGCAGTACATCTCAGAGGGAGAAAAGCACAGCTGAACTCAGCTGAGCTCTGTAGTGCCAGAAACCAGAGACAAACTGAGTAAGGGCTGCTGCTGTCTGGATATATGTATCATCTATTCCAGTTTTGGGCCTCCACCTGAGTACTGAGGAAATCCACAGGCAACGTCTGTCTGTGGTTTAAACCCTGACCTCTGTTCTCTGGATGCTCTTTATTTAGTAGGAGTAGTAATTCTTTTGAAGGTTAGTCTAGTCAAGCTCTGCAGGACAGCTGCAAAGGGTGTCAGTGCAGGAAGGCAGCAGACATGGGAAACAGGATAGTTCATATGGACATCCAGCCTTTACATTCTGCAGCATCTGATCTCACAAGAGAGCCAGGAACTGCTCTGCAGGAGGGATCACTGGGATGGAGGAGGCCCAGAGGGATGATCCAAAGTCTTTGTACCACTCCTCAGTCACACACACACACACACACACACACACTGTGTCAGGGAAGGTGTAGATGGAGCTTTTTTCTCCTTGCAACCCTATACCAGAAGCATGGCATTAGGTAAAGGAAATAAGGCTAGTGTAATTCACAGAGGGAGTGAATCTGGGCCCACAGCCTGAACATCACAGGAGTTCAAAGGGGAGGGTTTCAGGTTGTCCAGACCCAAAGGTTTAACCGTGGCGTGCAGATGATGAAGGTATGAGGACAGAAAGTGCAGTGGCCAGCATTTCCTAAGCAATTCTTGTTATGTTCCCTCAGGATCTGCAAAGCACACGTGCTTCCTGTGGCTGTGATGGGGAGGGGGGAGATGTCAGCCTGGGGGAGGCCCCTGTTCCCAAGCTCCTTCCTGGGGAAGGTGGATCTGGTGCTGCACTGGGGCTGAACCCGAGGACAGTGTTTGCCTGAAGCCCTGAGTGGTTCCAGATGCAGCACTGTGGGGTGGTGTGGGGCCAGCACAGGCAGCTGCCTCTGGCATTTGGCAAAGCCCAGGAGGGCAAAGCTGCCCTAGCTGCATGTAAATGCTTTCTCATGAGGTAGTAAACCCTGCTGATGGGCAACCTGGCTTTTCTTGGCTTTCACCAGGCTAGTTCTCTGATGTGAATTTTTGATCGTGCTTGATTCTTAATCCAGGTATTGTGAATACCAGTGAGTTGTGCCTTATCTCTGTTATCTCTGAATTTCCTCACTGCTCTCTGCAGAGGGCCAGCCAGCACAATGGTCACCAGTGTCAACATTCTGCTATGTGGCTTGGTCCCAACCAGCTTTCAGCTGTGGCATCGACTTGGGCCCTGGAAAGAGAACTGCCTTTCTGAAGGTGATCTTGCTTTAGTGACCTGTGAGTGCTCAGTTATGAGAGCAGATGAGTCAATGATTCATTTCCAGCAGAGGTACTTAGAGACGTGCAAATAATGAAGTGCCTCGTTGGTGCCAGAAATGCTTCCATTTTCACCTGTGATTATCTGGGCTGCTGCCTTCCTGTACCACATCTGTGTCTCCCACCAAATGCAGACAAGGCTCTCAGAGAAGCTGCTCTGGCAGAAATCAGTCCCTGCTGTGCACTGGAACCCATTGCAGAGGCTGCACAGACCCACACTGGGTAATGTGCTGCCTCAGACAGAGATCTACATTCCCATCTGACCTGCTCCTCCCTTGCAGCAGTCTTTGCCTGATATTTTAGTTGGTCCAAGTGGCTCCAGTGTGTGAAAGAGCTTAACAGGCAGGATGCTGTTTGCACTCGTGGCATTTATTGTGTTTGCATAATCTGGGCTCCTAAGCTTTCCGTGCAATATTTTTTTCCTGAAACATGAACTGCCTGGAAGATAATTTTAGCTGTGCTCACATTTCCTCAAGCTCATGTCAGGTATGGCTGTAAGTGGTAGCTGCAGAATTTATAAACAGGGCAAATTCATCACCCTGTGTAATGAGCCAGGCCTTGCAAATGAAGGACACCAGTTTCTTTCTTCAGCATCCTGTCTGCTCGGCGCCTGACATGCTCAAGCCAAATAGGCACCATCAGGAGCATTCATGCTTTGGGCAGCAGTGGGGAAAAGCAACAAAGTGTCATTTCACAGCCTGAGCCACTGCTATTGTTCTACACAAGATCTATAAATTAAATAAGGTCTCAAAGCTTCTCAGTAAATAAGGGCTTCTAAATAAATGCCATTAAAAAGACAGTCTCGGAAATGAGCAAATATCTTCTTCTGTGAGAGTCCTACTGTATGCTGACCATGAAAAATATCTTTGTCTCAGTCTTTGCTGTTTACAGTTTGATCTCTATGTGGAGACAAGTGACAAAGACTATTTGAGATGTTCTATTTTGGGATATCTATAGGAGAGGTTAATTTAGGTAAATCGAGAATCCTCTTGAGATTTCAGAGAAAGAAAATCTGGAGGGGCTTACGGACTAAGAAGAGTGTCCTGTGCTATTTTCCTGAAACACCTTCAGCTGTGGCTAGACGTGAGGAACTTTAAATGAGGTCTGTAGTTGGAATGGATCCAGAAGGATATTTTGTCTCCTCCAGTTTGGTACAGCAGAAAGAAGTGGGAAAGGTGTTGATAAGCAGAAAAGAGCAGAAATTAAAATATTGCCACATTTTAAATGGCTGGCATTTAAAAACAGTGAGACATAAATATTTTCCTTAACTCTGTGTGGTGAGAAGTCTTAAGGACAAGATTCTCATGTTGCCAATACCAAACAAAATGGGGGGTAACTCCCAGATCCCTCCTTGTTTACACAAGGAGACAGGTGTGAATCTGGATCCAAGAGGAAAGCCAGACAGGTCATCATGCTGGGTGGTGATGCAATATATCAGAGCTGGAAATCAGACCAGAGGTGTTACAGCAAGAACTAGGGGCACCCTGCTTTCACGTGTACTCTCTGCACTTGCTTGGGCTCTCCTGATTTCTCTACACGACCTAAGATGTTTTACATTTAATCCCTTCAGCTTTTTCCTTGAAAAATTGCTTAGCTCTGCTTCTATAGGGGCACATGGCCATGGAGGTTTCATGTTTGGTGGTTAGAAGGATGCCTACAAGACCTCAGTCATCCAACTCTCACCCACTTGTTTGAACACCTTGAGTCTGTATAAAGGAAAGCCAAAGCCATAAAGATCTGGCAAAGGAGTTCATGAATTCATGAAGTGCTCTGGGAGCACTTCCTCTTGGATTTATGAACAGTGGCACCAATCTCCTGACTTCTGCCAGGGATAACTGTGGCCTCATCTGGGTTTGTTTCCTTGCCTGTTGAGGAAATCCTCTTCCCTTGCCCCTTTTCCCATTGGCATTAGGCTGGGCTGTGCACCCACTGCCTCTCGTGTGCTGAGCTGCCTGTGCAGCCTCTCCATGTGTGGGAACAGATTTGTGAACTCTCAGGAAATAAACAGCCAAGCTGTGCTACCCACACGGCCCAGTCTGACACTGTAGGCCCAGCATTGCATTCCTTTGGGCTGGAAGTCCTCATTTATGCCTTTGTGATTTTATTTCACGCATATTTTTTAACTAAAGCAGTCTATTGCTTCTCCCCATAGAACAATTAGGTATCTGACATTTACACCAAAACAATAGTGTTTTCAAATGCTGCCAGTAAAATGCTGAAGGTTTCATTTAAAGTGGAAAAAATAGATGTAAGCAAATAATAGTCTTTTTCTCTGGTCCCAGAAAACCCAGCCTCTCATGGCCAAAATCTTGCAAACAAACTTTTGAACTTTTTTACAGGTACTCTTTGAACTACTTCTAAATTAGTATATGTAGATGTTTTGCCATATTTTATGAACTGCTGTGCTCTGCTTCACATTGAAAATAATAAACTGATGCATTAGTCTAAGAGGAATCAACTAACAGACTTTTTTCCTGCATGTGTAGGAATGTGTTGTGGGTTGCTCATTTTCTTAGGGCTTGTTGTCACCAAAAAAAAATTTTAAAAAATTTAAAAAAAAAAAAAAAAAAGGGAAAGAAAAAAAAAAAAAAAACAAAAACACACAAAAAACAAACCACCCAAAAAAGGCTAAACAAAAACCAAAAACAAAACCAAAAAAACCCCACCCAAAAATTAATTTGAATCCTACTGGTGTGGGTTTCTTTGTGATATTATGCACTTAAAGGGAAAAGCCAGACCAGACCAAACAACTGCTGTGTGTGAGCTACAGCCAAATGGCCAAAGCAATACAAAATAGAACTAACAGTGTAAGTTGCTGGTTTCCCAGATGTAGGGGATAAAGTCATAGCGTAGCTTATTTCTTAAGTGTGATTATTTTGGCAAGAGCCAAAATCTTGATCAGTCCTGGAGTGATCTCTTCACATCTTCTGTGCTGAGCAGAAATAAGAGAGGGTCCATTGCAAGTGAGGAGCACCACTGATGTTTTCCTGCCTGTCTTTTGAGCCGTAGGTTTGCCTGAGCACCATTTAGACCCTTGATTTGGTTGACAGATTGTAGATATCTGAAGTTATGTGAAATATTCTGTTTTTCAGAGCTGAGAGCAGCAGTTTCAGCACATTCAGTTGCCCTGGAAGAGCTGATGGTGCCAGCAGCTCACTCTGGGGCATCTCGGGTTCAGGCAGATAAACCCCATTGATTCCCCCTTCCCCTGCAGGTGGTCTGATGGAATCAGCCTTAGCATTTGTATGGACATTTAGTTCATGCTGACAATACCAAGGAGAACATTCTAAAGTTGGCAAAAATTTAAAAAAAAGAATACCAAACAATTAAAATCAGATATTTACAGTTACCCTTAAGTTTCAGAATTCCTTCATTCAACATCCATTATACAACCACAGAACTCCAAGGCCATGGTATGAAGTCCCTAAATTTGTGCTTAGCTATGTCCCTCAGTCAGTCACCAGACACCATCTGAAAACTTGAAGGTTAGAAGAGATACCACTGCCTTTGCTAATTTTCTCCTGTAATTAAGCCTACTAGCTTCTAGGAAAAAAAATAAAAAAGCTCATTTGAATCTCATTTTCTGTTATCTAAGATAAGGTCATGCCTCTGGCTTGTCTGGTGAAGATGCTGAAAATTACTTCAATTATCCCTGCTTAACAGAGTGTAATCACTAAAATATCAGATAATTGGAGCTGCAAGGTAGTGCTGTTGGCACTAAGCCTGCAAAATGAATGATTTTCCCCAGTCCAGTGCAGAATCTTTCCTGCTCAATTTACTGTTAAGTCAGGAGTGTTTAGTTTCATTCCTTCACCTTGATATGGAAGGAGATATGATGGAAATAGAGAAAATGTGTCATTAGACAAGGGAGGCGGAAGTAACAGGGATATTGTGTATCCATTAAAATTTACAGGTATATATCTGAGATGGCCTGATTTACTGTCTCTGAAAAATTATACTGTACAGAAATATTTCATACAGCCTAGAGGTGTGTGTGTGAGATTTCAAAACTGTTTTGTGTAAATATGTCTTGGATTAATGCTGTGTAAAAAGAAAAAAAAATCTTAATATTTTGTTTGGGATTCATATGTGAACCCTGGAATAGCTATATTGATGTTATTTCTCTCTGGCTTCTTCCAGCAGATACATTTCGTTAGCTAAGATTTTCTCTGAATGCCCCATTCTAACCAGGAAGGAAACTTCTCACTGCAGTGCCTTGTCGAGCTCTTTCAAAGGCTTTTATCCTCACCACACTTCTTTGAGGCTGGCAAATAATGTTATCTCAAGGCAGCTAAGGGCAGACTGGGGACATGGAAACGTTGGAGGGTCGGTGCTCCCACCCTCGGGAATCTTGAACAGGAACACGAGCAGGGACCACACGTAGCACACGTGGAATTGGTGCATCTGCTGCCCTCTCCTGCCCTTCCTGCAGCCAGCCCCTTCCAGGGAGAATGGGCACAACTGCAGGAGCTACTGGGCTTGTCTTTATTAGGGCACGAAAAGATGCCACCAGCTGGACTAAGATAGCTTGCTGAATTTGCAGTCTCCTGGATTCCTCTTGAACATTATAATTCATAGCTGCCCCACAAAACAGATGCATTTTTTATTTGATATTTAGCTATTTATTCAGTCATTTCAGATTAATAAGCCCATGCTGAAACCCCAGATCTTCAGCCCTAAAGACAAATAAATGAACAAGAAAACAGCCTACCAATTGCCCAGTAACATCTCTTTTGCATTTGTTGTGGAGTTTAATGACTTTCCTGCAACTGCAACTTGGATTTGCTCATCCACCGTACAAGATTGGACCTACTCCTTGGCATCGGCTGAGAAGGCTGCACTAAACTTTTCTCAGATGGAGGATTTCCTTTCTTCCCCAACCATCCTGCTGCCCGGGGAAAAAAAAATCTCTCAAAGGCGATAGAGGGCAAACCAAATCCCTGTTGTAGCCAGTGGAGTTGCTGCAGAGCTCTGCATGGTGAGAGGGAGGGCTGACACCTCGGGAGAATTTTCATCAGCATCCTGCTGCGTACCAGCTTCCTACACAGGCAAGCTCCACACAAAAGAGTTAATCACAAACTCATCATCCTGAAAAAGATCAACACAAACGACTCTTGCTTTTACATTGCCGGGGTTGTGCTAACACACGTATCCAGGCTGGGCTTCCCAGGGCTGGATCCAGCTGCGTTAATCTGCTTCCATCCACCGCAGCCAGAAGCAACTTAATCTTTTCTGTCAGTCTTGCTTTTAAAGGCAATGTGAAAGAAAAGCAGGAAAAGCTCTGAGACAAGAGCTAAAAGCTTTTAAAAGCGCTAAAAGGAGCCTGTTTTGTCCGACTGATAATTTGAATTGCCCACTTTTAAAGCTCAGCTGGTAGTGCTCAAAATGAGGGAAGCAGAAGGCAGCGCTGTCATGCGAGGCTCCGGGTCCTGGGGACAGACCAGGAGAGAGGCAGCGATTGAGTCGGCAGAAAGAAATAGTGTAAATATTTTGCCTGCTACAGTAAAGGCCATTTAATAGAAGCTAAGGGCAACAAAAGGAATGTGGGTGGCTCAGGTGACTGTGAGATGGTTACACAGACTCTGGAGAAAGCAAGACAGGATGTATTTGTCCCACTTATTGGAAGTAGCCATGTATATGTGGAAAAATGCATTTAGATCCCCTATTTTCATGCAGAAAAAGAGGACTCTTCCCCCTTTTCACAACAAATGAAGAGAATGGGCGCTGTCAGGAGAAGTGGTGGGAGAAGGGGATGGAGTGAGATGCCGCTGGAAGTTTCCCTTCCAGTGAGAACTGGTTCAGGGCTCTTCTGGCCCTGATTTGGTGTCACAATGTATAATAGTTTAACTTATGATGTGATGTGATCACAGTACATAATCAAAGAAAGATGAAAAAAGCAATCCTGCAAAAGAAAGCATCTCAAAGGTGAGCTACATCCACAACCCTTCCAAAGATGAGAGAGGCTAAGCTGCATGCTCTGCTTGTATGCTCTCTGTCCCAATGCATAGCGATAAAACCTTAATTTGCTCACCAAAGTGTAATTATTTCCACAAACCACTCCAAAATGGAGATTGGGGGAAAAAAGAAAACAAAAGAGAGAGCAATTGTTATCAAAAAAATAGTAATGAATAAAAACCTTTTCCTTTTTTTTTTTTTTCTGCATTGAATATTTCTTTCTGTGTATTCCTCTACCACCTGGTTTACTCTGTTAATAACAGGGATGGCTGCATGAAGCTGGAAACTATTTCTGTGCCATACTCCATAAGTGATCCTTGCTAGCATACTTCTTGCATCTGGCACAATGGCACCAAATAGAAATCAGCTTGTTCAGAGAATTGTTTAGAAAGATTCTCATCCTTCTTTCTCCCACTAATGGATTGAGTAAAGCAAGGATCCCTTAAAGAGTACAGGAAAGGCCATTTTAAGAAACATCTATGTTTCTTCCACTCAGGGAAAGAAGATGTATTTCAAATCAATCCATGTCAGTCCTGACCCTTCAGTGATGTTGTGCACCCAGAACTGCCCCACTGGAAGCATTTTCCCTGGGGATAGCTTTGCTTTCCCTGCCTCAGGAGTGCACTGAGAGGCTGCAGGATCTTGTACAACTGTGATTGCTCCTGACACACAACCCAGGGTCTGGTGTCCCCCAGGCTGATGCTCAGGCAAATACCAGCCTGGTGAGATGTGAAATGAGACAATCCTTGAGTGCCTGAGTTCTGCCTGGATCTCTGTCCATGACTCAGCCTAGGAAGAGAGCACACTGTGGGGTTGGTGTGTGAACACCAAGCACCAAGAGCTGCTCCTGCTCCTCCGGGCAGGGCTGGGGCTGGGGCTGGAGGCAGGCAGGGCTCAGCTCAGCCCACACACAGGTGAGCAGGGTGCAGGCAGGGCAGCAAGAAATGTTGGCTTTCTCATGGATTTTAGAGTTTGTCAGGTGAAGGACTCAGGAAAATACGAGTATCTCAGTATTTGAGGACATGTATTAATGACAGCAGGTAATGAGTAGCATAATTTTGACTCCGACTCCCTGACATGGGAAAATATGTCTAAGAAACACATTTGGCAAGAGCCTGCAGGCAAATCCTATTGTAAGCAGAGGCAAAGAGTGACAAAGGGCAGGTTAGATCATAAAGAGTAGCTGTGAAGCTTTTAAGAAATATAAACAAATGGGAAGCAAGAAGTACTGGGAGATCTACAGAAAATAAGACAAAGGAAGGTAAAGGAGATTTTATATTAGAGCAACAAAAAGCAACACCAAACATTGAATTTTAGTAAACATTTCAACCAGCCACAACAGAGTCTTCAAAAAAATATTTGCATTTTGCAAATGAGGGAAGATTAAAGAGAAGGCAGTTAAGGACTGAGCAATGGGACAATGAAAGGAAATATATTAAATCATTCATTTGAATTCTTTATTTACTTACAAAATTGGAAAGCTGCTGAAGGCACTGGCAAGCAGTAGTAGAGGAAGCAGAAATTATGTTCATCAGACAAGACTGTCTACCCAGATGCACATTTCTTATTAATTAAAAGCTTATTACATGACCATTTCTGTCCCCAGTTTAAGCTACCAGGATCCCTGGCCTTGCACATCTCTACCTACATTACATTATTGTCCCTGTTGTCTATTGTTATGAAGCAACATGCTTAAGGGTGTTTTAAGACCTCTGGGGGCTGGGAAAGAGTTGCATGAAACAGCTACAACAAAGATCTGTAAAATAGGTAGTGGAACAAGAAAGGTGAATAGGACATACAGCTGTCCTTTGCTTCTTCCAGTATAAAAATCAAAGGGCACAAAAACTATTGGGTACTACTCCCAGGGCAAACAAGAAGAGGCACTTCCTTGACTGCAGGGAATACAGTTCTGCTATGTTCCACAGTTGATATGGGTTGCAAACATTTCATTTGATTAAAAACCCCCTAAAATAGTCAGAAACATGAATTAAAGAAAAATCCATCCAGGAATAATAATTATAAAAACATTAACTTTCACTAAAGACATCCCTGAGTCACAAGTCACAGGAGGCTGGGAGAGCATTCCTGGATGCTTGCCCTGCCCTAACATCCTTCCTCAGATGACATCTGCTGTGTCTGCTCTGCTGCTGGGGCACGACACCAGAGCAAATGGACCCGTGCTTGATCCAGCAGAGGTGTTCTTGTATTGTGTGCTGCTCTATGAACTCATTGGCAATTGATCTGGGTAAGAAAAGAGCCAGCAAGTTTTGTATTTTTTGGTTTTTAACCCTGATCAGTTCTCTGATCTTGTTCACTGAGTGGCCAAATAAATGACTGAATGGGCTCTGCTGAGGGAGTCATGGGAGGAAGGATGAGCAGCCAGGCTTTGGCAATGGCATGAAGGAGCAGGAGGAAACAGAACTGACTAAGTCATTTTTGTCACTGAAATAAATTCACGTCAGGTCAAAAATATTGATGGAGAGCTGGTGTGAGTCAGGAACTGAATCTTTTCTGTGTGGATGATACAATGTCATTAAAGACTGCATAAAGCTGAGTGTATCCCAGTGTTATTTTAATGGGTGCACAGAAAGGACTGGGAAGAGCAGCCCAGGTGAGCAGCCCAGCCCTTCCTGCTCCCCTCAGCAGCAGCACCCTGTTATTGCCCTCTTGTGCCCTTCCCTGAGCTGTGGGCTGGGAGAGTTTCATTTCTGGGCATGGCATTCCTGACAGTGATGGAGAAAAAGTCAGCATCATCAGTTTCACAGAGCTCAATTTCTATTTTATTTTCTATGTAGACAATTAAGGATAACTTGAGTCTTTGGTTAAATGAAAAATTCTTTGATTTGGCTTTTTGTTTGTTAATGTAAAAAAGAAAACCTGTTGAAAAGTGCCATGTACAAGAACTGTAGTATTTCTGTTCATATAATAACATTTGTGCTTCGGGATGTTTCCAGACCAAAAAATGAAAGGAAAGGACTGAATCAGAACTGGCCAGAGTTTTGGAACTCAGTTTTGAGTTATTTTTCCCTTTCTCCCTTCAGTTAGATTTCATGGGAACACTAAAAACAGAAACAGGCCCAGTCTTACCTTAACAGTCACTGATTGCAAAAAGGCAGTTTCACAAATTTCCCTCTTTTTCAGATTTCTTAAGAAATAAACCTTACACCCCAGATATGGAGATCTGGAAGCTGTGAAGTCTTTAACAGCCTCTGTCCCAAAATCTTACAGACAATCTGCAGAATAAGAAAAATCTCCCACTGAGAGTTTATGGAGCAACATGAATCATCACCACTCCTACTGAATTTTCTTTGCTCATCTTCACGTGACAATTTAACTTTATTCCTCACACCACCTTGCACAGCTCTTAGAAGAGCTTCAAAAGTGGGCACAATGCAATTCTTCCCTCCAGTTTCATTGACAGCATATCACTGTGCTCTTCCTTCTGCCTAGATGATGGTTTTAGATCTGCCTTTGAGCCCTTCAAGCCACCAGATTTGGGTGGCCAGACAGATTTTGTAGGCAGCTGAATGAGCATAACTTCTAAAAGTAGGTAAATAACTGTTCAATAAAACTTATTATTGTCCTTTTTAAATTTTTTACTAAAGGCAAAGGCTCTTTGAAGTCCAAATTGTGCCAAGCTGTTTTGTACCTGCACAGATCATAGAGACTTTGCTCTTTCTTCAAGCCTCCTGTGGAGATTGCTGAAAAATGAAGACTGACTCTCAATACTTCCAGGTAATATTGCATAGCATATATTTGAATTGTCTTGCAACTTCTCAAGCAGCCAGAAATTTCTCAGCAGTCCATGTGATCCTTAGCTTTTCTTAACAGAAGATGAACATGGAGGGAGAAATGGGCTGGTGATGAGAGCATGGGGCAGATCCAGTGGGTCTTTAACGGATTCCTCACTCTGCTACAGATTATCTGTGGGACCCTGTTCAAGATGATTAATCTTTCATCATTTCTGTGTAATTAGACATTCAAGTTCTCACAGGAATTATCTCTTCCTGTGTGTGTGTGTACTGCATTTCACATGACTGTCCCTTCAGGTGAAATAAAATCCAGGCAATGAGTGTTGCTAATTGCTGATGGTTTTAGTCAATAACTGTAACTGGAAATGAAGCACAGCAGTTTTGAAAGAACTGAGCATTTAAAGAAAAAAAAAATCAGAGAAAATAATTTAGAAAGTGATTTTGTTATTGAAAAATCTTGTCACTTTACCCTACGTCTGTTCCTTGGTGTGCCACAGATTTGCCACGAGATGTGGCTGTGATCTCTTCCTGTCTTCTAGCCTTCTGTCTTTAAAACAGGATTATTAATACTAACAGGGGAACTAAGAGTGCTCTTGTAGATCCTGGGAGATGAAAGGAAGCCAAATATTCCCAGAACAAGCAGGCTAAAGAATCAGATGATAGCTTCACTTCTACAAAACTTTGTGCAATTTTATAAATGTCCTAAATTCTGAGCATTTTCCCTAAATGTCTGTGCATTTCCTAGAATTGCCCTATTTTTAAAAGGGTTTGATGTGAGCTGGCTATAATGTGAACAATACTTAGTCCTGAAGATCCAAAACATTCATTTTCCTTAGAGATTTTTTTTTTCCTGAGTGGGTTCCTAGTACATTGGATTCTTCTTTTAGACTGCCTGGCAACTCTGGCACTCTTGTTACCCTTGTGAGAACTCACCTGCTCCTTTTAGCAGCAATCATCTCAATATTTACAGCAGAATATCTAGGGAGAACATGGTGCTTCTTGTTCTATGCTCTGAACCACAAATTCTCACCAAACAAGTTCTGAGGCAGAGCAGGTACTTCAACATCTTTGTACTTTTGATTTCATTGAGAAAAAATATTTTGAAGTTGTGTCCTTGGATCAGTCTGCATCATGTCACTGTGTAAGGCAGGTGCCATAGGAAGTGTCCACTACCTGGTGTATGCAACCAGGCTATTCCAACTAACACATTGAGAATCTGAGCAATTAAAATTATATAATCATTGAAAAAAAATCAAAACTATTAAATATTTGAAGACCACAGTATTCTTTCAGGTGAGCTACTTTTCAGGCTGATGGCTAAATGTGTCCTTGGCTTGTATGACTTTTCTAATGAGATTTTTGTGAGTGCTATTTTTTTATCACTTTAAGCTCTGTCAGAAGTTCACTGTTCAAGGTTTAAGAAACCTGTGTAATTGAAATATTATCAGGAGGGGAGAAAGGTGCCCAATAGCTATTTCAATGGTGTCAAGAAGCACAGAGTCCTATCACAAAGTCAATTTGAGTCTCAGGAGAGAGATAAAAGTACTTTTACCAAATTCAGCAGAAACTTCTATCAACTTCTATTGATATGGAAATGGAAAATAGAACTGGAACAGACTTTGGTTGATCTTGTAGTTCATAACCCTCCTCTAGGCAGATGCAGCCAGTCCTGCATCACTGATGGGGAATGTTTGTGTAATCCCTTCCTACAATCCTCCAGTAAATGAGATTCCATGGCTTCCAGAAGAACCTGCTCCAGGCCTCACCATCACTACTATTGAAAATATTTTTCTAACATCTAACATAAACTTCCATTGCTTTATTTTAGTCCACAACTTTGAATCTGTCCCCAGCAGGCACGGAGAAAAATTCCTCCCTTTTCACAGACATCTTCTGTATTGCAATACATCACAGTTATCCCAAAATTCTCATTAATGGAAGAGGTCCTGGCTGAGTTACCACAATTTGCTGTATGTTGTCATGTCTTTACAGATCAGTGCTGTTTAAGCATGCTGAGGTGTTTAACTCCCCAAAAAGAGAAGTGAAATGCTTTGGCTTCACCCAGCCATGAAACCGCAGCTGATGCACAGAAACTTATGTAAAGACAGCAGATTGTGTATCTGTATTCTCAGCCACCATCTTAAAAAAAAAAAATCCACTTTTTTTGGCTGAAATTTTCCTGAAACTGCTCAACCTGGGCTTCACTGGATTAGTGTCACAGAAAATTTAAATTGACTAAGGGTTTAAGCTTGACAGTGTAGTAATCAAAATGTAGGCTCATGTAAGGCAATGTTAACAAAGCTGTCATTACTTCTGCTTGATTTATGTTGCTCTTTGACAATGTGTATCCAGGCAAATGCAGGGAGAGTAGCCTCTGCACTTCAGTAATTTGCTTCACCTTCTCCTTTTTCATTAAATACTCTTGAAATGTTCATGTCAGATCAACAAAAACCCAGCAGAATGCACTTTTGTTTTAGAACTTTGGCCTTGAATCTCTGATAGCATGACTATGAGTCACACAAATGTAGCATACATGCTTTTGTGAATAATGAGTCAGTAAAATATTTTCTGTTGGTGTTACAGACATCTTAGGGAGCTTTACTGGCTGTAATTTAACCTCAAAATTATTTTAAACATAAATTAGATTCTGCTATTGTTCTATAACATTTAGTATATAACAGCTGTACTACATAAATTATGAAAGCTATAATCTTTATGCTTCTCTACAGCTTTGGAGTAAAAACAAAAAGGTTCAATTGGAACAAAGGTTCCTAAGCTGTAGGCTTTGTTTTCTCTTGGCTTTGGATCTTCTATCAGTTTCCTCTCATTCTTGATGATTCTTGCTTGCATAACTCCAAAGCTTTTAGCATTCACAGCAAATATATTTGAGTGGAACACTTAAAACATACTAATACAAGGGAAATTACTTGATTTATATATTTATGTCTGTAAGAGGATACAATCACTCAAGGATGAATTTACATGCAGTGCTTAAGAAACTTGTTTAAAGTGATGTAGCACTATTTTCACTTAAGATAGGAGCTTCATAACTACAATCTCAGTCACTGCCTACAACACTTATTTTCTCAGTGTGGAAGTCAGCATCTACCTACATCTCTGAGCTCCAGGAGTCATTACAGATGGATGAACCCAGGTCCTATTTCTCCCATTCTGAGTATGAACACAGGTACAATATAATAACACCTCTACATGTTTCAAATACAACATTTTGTTATGTAGGAAGCTCATTGTAAAGGCAGAGTAAGAATAGCTATATCTACCCTTGTGCAGACTGGGCTATTTCCCTCTTCTTTAAACTCTTTTCCTTCTTTCAGATTCCATACAGGATGTTACAGGTGGGCATAACCACATCCTTCTCAACCTATCACACCTTTTTCATCTTCTTTCCTCTCTTTTTAATGCATGAAAGACAATGCTTCTTCTGAGCATAAATACAAGTGTGAGCTGCAGAATATCGGCCATTATAAGCAAATTTACAGGAAAGTAAACTTGCTTGGTGTTAAACCACAAAGTACTGGGAAGTCTATCATCATGTATTCTTTAGTGATTAAATTAACCCACTTCTAAATCCTAGTCCTCCAAGTAAAACAAAGTGCATTATCAGATAATTCTTGTCTGGTGAAACTGTTGTGGGTTTGACAATGTCTCACTCATGTGCAGTAAACACAGAAATGTACCTGCTTTCTCATGTGTGGATTTTGGTTTTTTGGGGTTTGTTTGTTTGTCTTGTTTTTCTCAATATGGTATGTTTTAAGAGAAATTCAAGGAGGATTTAGCTGGTATCAATCCTAGTGGAGAGGCCCAGAGAAGCTAACTTAAGTCTCAGGATGGATTTTGGTGGTGCACCCTCCTGCCCTCTCCAGGCCACACTATGATCTGAGAACCACTTCATCTTGGCAGATCACTGCCCTGTATGAACTCAGATTGGCAAGAGATTCCCCCTACCACCACCAACCTTCCGAGACCTGGTGGGAAAGTATATGCTTACTCACTGTTTGCTGCTTTTTTCTGGGGTATTTTGGGTAATGTGTGCATAATACCACTATATAGAGATCTAGAAATCAGTTTAAAGTGTTTTGTTGAGTCATTCTACATTTCAGACTAAGGCTGTAGCACCATGAGCATTTTAATTCACTATAACTCAGCCATGCTGCTCTACCAGCCCCAGTTGCCTCATCCTGTTCCTGCCCCAGCCCTACAGGAAGCTGACCTAGGTTAGCATTAAACTGGCAAGTAGATATTGAGCTTGTAACAGGCATTATTCCTCTGATCTTCCTCAGGCAGCTAATTCAGTGTTTGTTCTGGGACATGGAGGGACCAGCACAGGGAGCTGCAGAGTGGCAGGAGAGAGAGAATCTGGATGGCAGTGTCTGCCTCTATGGGTTTACACTGCCTGTGCTTCTGTGGTGCTCAAGAAGAATTTTAAGAGGACAGTTCCTCAGTTGGAGTGTGCATCCTTTCCTAAAACAGGCTGATTTTTCTGCAGGACAACCCTGGGTGTTACATAAGTTCATGGCTCCTACAGGTGTGAGGACCTTTTCCACAGATCTATGGCAACGACAAACAGGCATAACTTAATCACCCAACTTACAAAAAAATTCCCAAATTATCTTTTGCCTAAGATAACAGGGTTTGTACTCTACTTATTAAATAAAACTAGGGCCTGTAAAAAGGATTCTTAGCATAAGAACATAAAAATACATTATAAATTTCAGCACTTTAATTTTATAATTTCCATAAAGTCCATGATGTAAAAATGTTTGCCTACTAAATTAATTTTCATCAGGCTTCATTGCACAGTCTGTTCTCCTGATGTTTCCTGGGGACAGCTCCTTGAAATTTTTGATTTAAATCATTAAATGTTTGATTTATAGTGCACACTTCCGGAGCCCTAGCACTTTTCCAACTCATATTGCAGTGTATTCTTATCCTGATCATGTTACTGTTTAAATATATTTGAATGGCGGGGGATTAAAGTGAACCAGCCTGTTCATTTTCTTACAAAGGAGCAAGATTATTTATCTGAGAGTTGCTAAGGCATAGAACATAAGTCAGAACAGCCTTGTTAGCAAGTTGGAGGCAGACTTAGCTGTTTCATTGATGTTAGAATAGCATCAGCTGGTGTAGCCTTGCTTCTAAAATTTATCCCCTTTGGATAAAATCCATATCTGCACTGGAAATAGTTGATTATTTGGATGTTGTAATTCATTTAACTTCTTTTTATCTTTCATGAAACAAGACAGAAAGAGGTTGACGTGTCCAAGCTAGGAAAACATGTTGCACAGCATTGAAGGACATGCTTTATCTAGGAATATTCAATAACTTCTAGCTCCTGCTCTGAGTAACTGCTCACCTTTTTGTTTAAAACTGTAGAGAAAATCGTGTCTTCTTTCATTTTTGCAAAGGAAGATATCCAAAGTTTGATATCAAAATCTATACTAGACTCACTGGCCTATTAGAAGGACCTTTACATCATATATAAAATTATAATAAACTTTATATATTGGAAAGCAAGAAGCATGTAAAGTCAGTATTTTTAATGTTATTTCAGTCTAATGATAGACTGAATACAGACCTATTGCAGTCAGCCCCCACTGCAGCTGAGAGCAACTGATGTTTCCTTCAGTAACTTAGATTAGGAAAAGTTTTTCTGACTACTGACCAACTCAAAGCAATAAATCACCTGGTTTTGCCAGACTTGTTAGAGTTTTGTATTTCCAGCAATCTTCTTATAAGCAGGAGAACAGTGGGCATAACCACATATAAAAATCACACATAAAACCTCACTTCTCAGTCCAAGTGTATTTGTGATGTTTTGTACTCAGTTCTGTGAATATTTCAACACTGGAGCATTGCAGTGACAAGCAGGCAAAAGGGAATACTGGTGCAAAGTCTATTTAAAACTGGAATGCTTAGAAACTTGCCGAAAGCAAGTATCAAATTGTTCACAGATGGAAGCTGGTGGTGTTCTTGCAAGTCTCTTCTCATTGTTTTTCGTTTTCAGAAAACAGGACTTAATACAGTGGTGCAACTTTAAAGAGAACATACGAAGAGCAGGATAAATCATGCTGACTCTCTTCCCCCAGCAAACATCACTGCTTTAGCCAGCTGAAAGGCTCCAATATTCTGTTTATGTTTGACATCGATCATTTATTTTGATTTACAAAGAACAAGGGAGTTATGGGCGCTGACAAGAAAACTGTGGGAATTGTGCTGGAGTGATTTTGGATGTTTTAAGTCAGGGTTACTGCCCCATCACTTTGCCAGATGTTATCAGCCCCTTTGGCTCAAGCAGCAGCAGTTAACTCTGTGCTTCAGCTGGACTGCTGCGCTTCATGGCCTGGTGTGTTAACCTCCCTTTGATTCCCTTCTTTTTCACTGATTTATATGGTTCAGTTGCACCCCATTTACAGGATGAATAGGATTCAGTTTCATCCAAAAGGGATTCAGGTCATGCAGAATGCACCACTGTGAACCAAAGCACAGAAAATGGGAACTATTGGGCAATTTGCTTTGAGGGCACCTCTAACCCTGACTACAACTGTGATGGAGACAAACGCCCAGCAGGTAACAATAAATAATATGCAGCAACACAAATGGATGAAATACACGAGCTACCAGAGATAACATAACAAAACTGGATATTTTTCTTTACACAACAGAAAGAATAAATATTTTTTTAAATTCTCTTTTCAGGCCTTTTCTACAAGACACTACTTTCAGTTTCCGGTGGTTGGTGTCACAGAATCATGCAATGGCCCAGGTTGGAAGGGACCTTGAAGGACAATCTGGTCCAAGATATTGTGAGAAAGGGAGCCTGGAGGAGATTATGCCACAGCCTGCACACCCATGTCTTGAAAAACTCAAGGGATGAGCACTTCACCACATCCCAGGGGAGGCTGAATGCTGCTTGTTTCCTGTAGTTTTCAGACTGATTTAGGGAGTAAGCATCCAACACTGAGATACATATGGGAAACCAGAAATGCTAAAAAATGGCAGTGATTAGCAAACAAAAAGATTAGTATGGAGAGAAACTAGGTCTTGATGCTTTGGCCAGGCCATATTTCTGGACTCATAAAACAAACAAACAAATCAGCTTTTAGCTGGATACATTTAGAGTTTCCAACTGAAGTCTCTTTAATTCTCTAAAATCATTCTCGTTTTTCTATTTATTAATTTACTATGAGGAAGATCTGGAAACAGTTGCATGGTACCATCAGGCTTTCCTTAGAAGTATGGCACTATGAATTGGAGGTGGCCTTCACTATTTCCTCTTTTATTCAATGGAAATTTATAGCAATATTTTATATTTTACTTTTGCCTGCTTGTCACAACATCTAAGCTGTGCATGAGACCCTGTCTACTAGGTGAGATATTTCAGAGACACCAACTTCAGTGAGCAAGGCTTGGTCTCCTTGACTGAAGGCTGGAATTCTCTCTCTTTCCCCAAAAAATGTTGTGGGCTTTATAGTATACTTAGATAATGTTGAGTTTGCTACGTACTTCTTTCTTTTCTGCTGAAAGTCCCAGTTAACTCTACTGGAAGATCTGAATTATTTTTAGGATGCCAAGTAGAATATTTTAAACTTTCTCTTTTGAGCCCTTTCTTTTCACTCAAAAATTCACTCCAAATTTTTCAGCCATTCCCTTTTCTGAAGCCGTAGTAACCAAGTGCCCTTTTTCCTTTCCCACTTACTCTTTTTCTTCTTTAAAATAAAGACAAAATCTCCCAAACCAACCAAAAAAATTCCCCAGATTTTCTATCAAATCTAGACTTCAGGTTGGTTTGAAGATTCCGTAATCTTCAAATGTATCTACTTATCAAACTTTTTATTGTATCATTTTCTGAATTAGAGAACTTGATTTCCGTTCCAAGTAGCCATGCATTTAATGGGTGATCAATCAAATAATTTCCCCCAACATTAGATTTCAAATGTCCAGAGGTCTTCTGCTGATTCCCTGGAGAAGGTGGCAGTTAAAATGCCTTGTTGGCATTTTAAATTAATTTTACAGTGGGTACCAAGAACAATGGCACCTCTTTTTCTTCTTGTGCTTCAGATTTTCAACTGGGAAAATCAGCTCTGACTGAGCAATATCTGTTGGCTGAAATGAGCTATTGGTGCTGTAGCTGCATATGGTGAGTTTAGTCTGCAGAATGGAGCTCTTTGATTGTGTCTTTCAAAGGGGTCAGGATCAAGACAAAGTGGTTTCATAGCCTTTTTTTACAGTCTACCTACCAGGAAGTGAATATAATTCCTACAAATCATAATAGTAAGAGCAACAAAAACGATAAGAAAATCTGTGCATTGTGTCAATGTCATATGCTACTGCTGTTCCCAAAATATCCCTGAACAGCTGCTTTTCAACCGTTTCCTCTAGTCCTGTTTAGTCAACATCATCCCTCCTGCTTTTCCTGACAGAACTTGAGAGTTTACCAAAGCTTTGCAAGCTGGCTGCATCTGGGGTTTCTGCTCTGGAAATACCCAGTTGCTCATTACTCCTAAGATATCTTCGTATCTTTTTTATGCTACAGTCATTTTGAGCCAGAGTTCCCTTGTAACAGGGGAGTTCCAGAGAGGGGTGCCACTGAGAGTGTATTTTAGCCAGAACTGTAGATCCACATCTGTGCATTTACTTATGAGTGTGAGTCTCAGGCACAGTTCACAAGCTAAACTGAGAAGTTCACATATTCAAGGACTTTGAAAAAGCCAGGTTCCCCCTTTCCTCAAAAAAAAATCACTTCTGGTTTGCATAGAGGGCTTTACTTCTGGATTAAGGGATTCCCTTCTGCTTCCTTCAGTTTCTTTCAGAGTGAAGTTTCTGCTGATCATCACTTTTCAGCAGTTTTCTCTAATTGCAGTGTAGCAGACTGGAAATAGAGGAAACAACTCTGGTGTTATTGCCGCCATCTCCAGGGTCAGCAGAGGGAAGGGATGTTTCTCAGCATGTTTTCTTAAAAGATGTGCCCATCGTGGTGAGTTTGCCACCTCTTAGCTCTGGTACAAGGAAATACCATACTGGTTTGTCTTGCCAGAACCACAGTTTTCTCAGCATTTCAAGCAAAGCTGGTTGCTAAAGTTGATTCTGGCAAAATGACGAAATCCATAAAGCTGTCAGCTCTCCCTGTGTCAGAGGTGGGACCGTGTGCCAGCCCTGCTGGCACGGTGCCCTCCTGCCTCTGTCCCCTTCCCTCTGGCAGGCTCTCTGCACGATCTCGAACTTCCCCAAGTGCCCCAAGCCAGGAAATGTGCTCATTCCAGTGTCTGGATGGCTGCAGCACTGACTCGTCCTGCTGGCATCTTCCTTCTGCACCAAAATGTTGCAATGAGGTGGCAAAATAACCCCACATCCTCTTAGAAGTTATATTGTTCCAGCCTCCCCCTTTGCAAACTGTTGACACTGTTCACACGGTAAAAGAATTTTACCTCTTTTGGGTCATTCTGAAGGACTTTTCTAGGTGCCTCTTTTGGGGGGGATTTTATTTTTTTTTTCTAGGAAGGAACTAGATACGTATAAACAGAAAGTTAGCAAATCATAACATAAATACCTCTCCCTCCCTCCTACCAAGCCATTTGCTTTCCTAACTGAAACCGGTGATTTGTGATTCTTCACATTATTCTTTTAATGTCATGACCTGTGTGTCAAAGTGAGAGGTTGCTTGTGGATTTTTCTTGTCTTTGAAAGCAATACTTTCTCCAGAGACAAAGAAGCTCTTTTACAACACTCTTAGCAATTGCCATGAGGTGGGAGCTACAAATTGGGCAAGTCTGGGCAGTTGCATGCTGACTTTTTTCATTCCTCATGTCCCACAAGTATTTCTCTTTCAACAAGGCTTCTGTGTAACTGAAAAGGAACTTTTTTGTTTCCTTGATTTAGTTATATTATGTTTTAAAATTTCTCCTTTGGCTCTATTTCCCTCTGGAAGCTGCCCTGGTCATAAAAATGATCAAATAACCCTTTTAATTTTTAAAATTGCAAATTTGTATTGTTCCTCTATCCCTATCAACAAAAAAAAGGGACAGATTTACTTTATTTCATTTGCATTTTGAAAGCCTTTGCAAGCTGTTTTTCACAATAGACCAGTCATAGCTTTGCACCTCAGAAATGAAAAAGTGGGCAGATCTGGCCCTTGAAAAGAAGCCTTTTCCAGCTTTTTGTAAACATTAATGACCTATTCATAAAGAAAAGGGCAAAAGTTTTGCACAAAGAGATATTAAAACATTGAGACACTTGTAAAGTCTGTTGGAGAAATAAATGATGGCTTTGAGCAGACGCTTAGGGAAAGAGAAAAGAGGGCTACAAAAATGCCAGATATAATCTTTTGATGAGATTAGGAAGTTTCCATCAACATTTTGGTGATTTTCATGCACACATATTATGAGAAAGAAGAATAGCTGTACCACATCAAACAGCAAAATTGTCCATGTACCTAAATATTCTGCCTCCAACACTGCCAGTAGTGCTCAGTTTTGGAAGAGTGTCCAAACAGAGCACGAATGCAGCGATACCTCTCTGGCACAGGGTCCCATTTCAAGTGGCTGGCAACAAGAAGGCTGCCTGGGCTACCAGCATGTCTTCTCAATTCTTGCAGGCATCTGTCCAGCTGTGTTTTGACCTTATATATACCACAGTCTCCTGTGGCAGGAGGTTTCACAGTCTAACAGCTAGCTGTGAAAAAAAAAAAAAGCCTAGTACCTGCTCGTGTTTGTTTTGAATGCATGACCTATTATAATCAGCTGATGCCCTCCTTCTCAATCCTCTACTGGGAGGAACAGTGATAAGTAATTCCCTATTTCCTATTTACCTTTTCCATTCTACTTTTAATTGATTTTTCAGTCTTCTGTCACAACATTTTCTAGTAAGTTGTCCAAGATTGAGGATTCCTTATGCCTACAGCCGCTCATTCTATCAAAACTATTTGATGTCTTCTATCTTTCTTTTTAGAACAGCATCATTTAGGTCTAAAGATCATAAAACACAATAGTTTTTGCTGCTCTTTCTATCATTCCTATTCTTCCATATGGTTGCATAGAAGAAATGGGCTTTTATCCTTTCACCTTAAAAATATACTGGCTACCACAAATGGAAACCTGATGAAGAGAAATCTCTCCAATTACTGCTATTTTAGGCCAACATTCAGAATAGCAGGGTGTGCTGTTGCCTTCTATGGAGGACAGATGTTAATCGTGTTACTTAATGTAATACTGGAAGGTTCTTGTCTCAGATCTAGAGAAGCATTCAGGTTTCCAACTCCTGTTTGGGCTTCTATCACCTGATTTAATGGAAAGCTGAATACTTGGTTAGATGTGGTTACCGTACAAACCTCAACAGAACTAAACCTTCGGTGTGTGCTGATGGAGCTTGTCAGATCAAGGCACCAGCTTTTCAAAGGTGTTATGAAAGAGAGGCCCTTGGTAAACTGAGACTATCAGGGACTATGGGAAATATTTTTATCCTGGATGACACACATGGATGTTCATCCAGGATGGCTTTGCTCCTTCTGTAGTAAATTGTTTAAAATGTCACTTCCTTGGGCACAGAGAGAAGAATGGATTCTGTGGGAGTGCTAGGCAATCTGTACAAATGCTCCACTGTCATATCCAACATGGTACTCTGAAGTACGGAAAAATGGAATACATGGGGTTTATGTCTTTATGCAAACAAAAAGAAAAAAGGCTGGATTCATTACTACATTTTCTTGGAAGAAGCCAGACCTAGTGACTACATTTTCATGTAAGAGGAAAGGAGCAGCAGAGGACACCTATCAGTCCCAGCAGCTGACTTCTGGTTACCATTCAGTGCTCCATAAACAAACCCCCTGTGGTTACTATGTATTTTAAATCACCTGACAGGTACAGTGCCTTGTGCAACCAAGGCATGATTTTTATGTGATTCAACATTTCTCTTTAGTGGGAATTCTTGTGTGGGCAAAGTCTGTGTGATCCATCCCTCTGGCAATTCACTCGCTAAGATAATCATTGCACATAAAAGTTCTGAGTTAATTTCTCAATTTACAAACTGAAAGAAAGAGTTACAAAAAGAAAAGAAATGAAACAGAAACAATAAATGTGCCACTTCTTTTCCTCTAGGTTCCAGCTTTCCATTTGGAATCCTGCCTTCCTCCATCATCTGCTTCTACCAGTACATACCGGATGAGTGTCTCTTTACACAGTGTGTAATTCAAATTTATGAATGCAGTTTGTGTAAATTGGACATTGCTGAATTTCCAGATACAATGATTCAGCCCTGGAGAATTTGCTTTCTCTTTTCCATAATTTGAAATGCCGTGCTCTATAAGGAGTCTGCTTAAGCACTGCTGCTGGAAACCATGAAGCAAAGCAAACAGGCACTCACAGCTCAAAGTGGTGTTGTCAGTGTGGGGAATTTCATTATCACCTTTTCTTCCTTTAATTAGCTGTATTCCTAGAGTTTAAATAGAATAACTAAATGACTAGGGGGGCATAACTAGACCTGAATGAGAGATGGAATACAGTACCCAAAGGCACATGAGCACATCTGCTATTGTGCTGTGCAGAAAAATGGGTCAAGTGTTTTGTTACCTGAGGTAAGGCTGTATGTGCAAGGTCAGAAGAGTTATCAAGGCTGATTATCCACTGATGAGACAAAACTCAAATTCACAGTGAATAGACCCTTCCTGTGAATCACTTTAGGCAGAGAATTTCTTCATAAACCATGAAAGCCAAAGATTGAAAACTAATTTCAAATCTTGCCAAATGACTTGCTGCTCTCTGGGAGAGGTAGAGAAGGACTGAAGAGAGAAATTGAGGGCAGAATGAAAAAGAAAAATCCCTGATGTGGCATATTTCATGTATTGCAACACAGCTTGATGTAGCCAATTGTTGGAAGTGCAAACAGCTCTGTGACCTCAGGTCTAAAGCATACAGCTCTGCTGCAGAGAGGAATGGCAGGCTTTCTGAGCTGACCACACCATAATAAATGCTCTAGTAAACAAAGAGGTGCTCCGGCTTTCTTAGAAAACTGCAGGCAAAAAAGGTAAGCTGTGAAGTAATGCCAACATGTTGTAAGAATCATGTAAAGAGAGTATGTGGATGGAGGCCATCATTACATTTATAACCACAAAGTCATTTGCTTTCAGAAACAGCTGAGGTGGAAAGAGTTTACGAGGCACATTTGCCTCAGGCAGTGAGTAATCCTGCCCTCTGTGAGGGGCCTGACTTAGCCCAGCCCTGGCAGCTGGTGGCAGCCAGCTGGAAATGTGTGGCATCCACTGTGTGTCCTCAGCGCTGCCCTTGGATGGGGCAGCCTCCAGCCAGCAGCAGCTGGCACTGAGCTGAGCCCCAAGCACGCCCAGCACACTGCAGAGGGTAACATTGCTTTGTGCTGCAGCCATAACCAAACGCCTGATGCTGCAGGCAGGTTGGACTTGAATGCTGCTCAAAAGATGACCACAGACCACTAGATGTATGTGCACTTCTCTCTACCTCAATCTGATTTCCTAAGTAAAGTGTAAATTAGTTTCCTGGTGATTTCTCAGTTAGTTTCTATTAAAATATAAGGGAGCCATTTTAAAGAATAACTCCCCAGCAATTTTGTCCTCTCCACAAAGTAGTATCATCTACAACTTGATTAAAAGTGTGATAGTGCTGAGCTCATTTATCATGTTGATCTGACTGACTCCATTTCTCATGTTCACTAGAATTGAATCATGAGATCCTAAATACACTACAATTTAACTCCTTGATAATGCATAGACATATATTTGTACCCTATATTTGCACCCTATATTTGCATACTGTATGCACTGAGTACAGTAAACATTTTAGAAAATCAAAGATTAGCAGCTGGAATGGAACTTGTGTAGCAGTTTTCTTGCTCTTACTATTTTAGGTAATATGTTTAGTTCATTTTTTATGAATCTTGAGAGTTATAGCTATCCTAACACCTTAAAAAATTCTGATATCTGAGGTTTGGGGAACACATGGCATAAAAATCAATATTTCTGTACTTTTTTCTTACTTCTTGGGGTTTGGTGGGTTTTTGTTTGTTTGGTTGGGTTTTTGTTAGTTTTTTTTTTTGGTTGGTTGGTTGGTTTGTTGTTGTATTTTTAACACAGGCTCTTTGAAGGTGGCAGACCAATCAAGAAATTTTATGCCCCACTTAAGATTTGACATTTAGGCTAGGCATTAGATTTCAGAAAATGTGTAGACACTGTTATCATGACTGGCTCACAGATTTTTATCCTCACTACAAAGAGAAACCATCATATGCATAAATATAATTATTTCTATATATGTTTGCAAGTGTAAAAGCTGTGCTTTGCATACAAGGAGCAGGTACAGTGACATTCTTTCAGGAGACCAACACTGGGTGCCAGTTAAAGATGTGGAAACTTGCCATGGGCTCTGCAGCCCAGGGCTTGGTTTCTGTTTTCCCATTGTTTGCTTTGCTTGTGTCAAGGCTTATTTCAAGAAAGGCAATGGCAAAACTCCCACTGACTGTAAGGAAAGAGAGGTTTGGCCCTTGGAGAGCAATAAAAGCTCAGTGAAGGCCGGGGGTGAGAGCTCACTGGGGCTCCTGCAGGGCTGCCATGCGCCACCAAGGCTCTCTCACACCCACCCTGCACACCCCTTCCAGCCTCCAGATTTACAGGGCTGTGTGGAAAAGCCCCCACATCACACGGCATGGTACACTCAGTCACAGATGAACTTGGAATCACTCTAGCTCGTGGATTCAAAAAGAGCAGCCTTGCTGCCATTGCATAAAAAAGAAATTGTTAGTTTCTTTCATCTTGTTTTTTGGTACATTGTTTACCTGACTATTGGGAAAGCTTCACAAATGTTCTTTTGTTGGTGGAGTCATCTGCAGAAGAAGAAATGAGCCCTCCTTTATGAACAGTGCTCTGGGATAAGGCATCTCTGTCCCTTTCAGGCTGTGGGGCTGCTGTAGGAAAGGTCTCCCTTGTCCTCATTTGGTGCTCCCCTCTGTGAGGCTGACACAGCCCTCCTGGAACCTTTTCCATCGACTCCCTGGGCTTGGAACAGAGGAGAGCTGAAGCACAGTTGTCCAGGTATAGACAGGTCTGCCTGTCTCTGAAATTACAGTTGAGTCAGAAATTGGGATTGGGTCTGACAGAGGGAAGAAGAGTCTAGATCTTGCTCCCCTGAGTCAATGTCTGCCATTGCTATGAAACTGAGTGTCCCCCCATTTGTTTTCCAGCTGGTTCTTTAATGCTCCTAATATTTCATTAGTAGGGAATGTTAGTGTTTCACTCTTGGACCTGATAAGCTCTGGAACACACAGGGGAGATATACATGGTTTTACTTAAATTAATTTATAACATTTGATATTCAGTTTAAATTACCAGGAGAAAAAAAATGTCATGGCACAGACAAATTATATACAAACACCGCCGTGGTATGATACATTCCACTGGTGTTGACATCTCCTAGCTTGCAAGGTGAAAAGCAGATGAATCAATCAACACTTGGTGAGTAAGTAAACCTACTGTGAGGACAATGCTATTAGAAAGACCAATGTTTGATTAACAAATTCCATGACGGCTTTCACTGCTTTCCACATTTGCTTTGGTTGTTTCCTTCTGAAGGAAAATATGAATGAAATACTGTCCACACAAGAAAAGAAGACATCGGCCTCTCCAGCTTGTTTGAAAATAACAGTTTATATTATAAATATTTTGTAAATGTTCAAGTGAGGGAGACAATGCTATATAACAATACTTTTTTAACTGATAAGTGTGGAGTAGCTGGTATAAGCTATATAAGTATAATAACTATTATACTTATATAGTATATATAGTAGGTGGTATATTAACTATTTTCTGCTGGTAGTGTGATTGATCTTGATCCTCTTGATGTAACTCATCTGCCATTTTGGTTGATACATAACAACAAATTATTTAGGGTTTGAGATTTTTCTTTTGATTCTTTATGGATCTGACATTTAAAGCTTAGCATGCATTTCATTTGTGTGAAAATCCTCAAGATAGATGCCATTGACATCTGCAGCTTATAGTGACAACCTCAGCTTCCAGTCAGGTCAGAAGATCTGCTAATATTGAATACTTCTGTGAGTATAGGTCATTAGAGCTCTTAGAGCTCCTGAGAGAAAACCTGCAAAAAGGCACTGAGTGGGACCTTGCAAGAACTAAACACCGAAAGAGTGAATAAGACTTGGAAGGATTCTTCTGTATGCTGGCAAAGCTATCCCAGAAAAAAACCCACTGCTTCCATTATTGTGGATCTTGCAAGCTTGGGATCAGAACAGCAGTTTATTTGTGTTGTATAAACTCTTGGCTGCTACGCTCAGGCAGCAGTCAGTCTAGATTCCAGACGTTTGGAAATGTGAGAGCACAAAGCAATTTTATTGAGGGTCAAGTCTTTTCAGTAATTTAAGAATATGGAAAGAAACAAATTTCCTGATGACAGTTGTCAGATACATTTTAAATGTCACCTTTCAACATTTCTCTAAGGACTGCAAGAAATACCCTAAAAATAAATGCTTTCTCTGCTGTGGAGCCTCCTGATAATCTCCTTCTTATACTTAATGAAGTAAGTTGCTTTCAGTTCTGCATATCCTGAGGGAGGGTGTGTTTTATAGGTTATTCAGGTATTTCCTTTCACTCTAAATGGTGGACGTGATCCCACCAACGCATCTATGCTGATTTGAACACACAGAAAGGACTCCTGATTGAAGAATTGTTTTGGATGTGGAACAAATTTCCCCAGGAAATTGAATAGAGTATACTGAATTATTTATCCATGTCTTCCATCAAGCATATGAAAAAGGTTAAAGGCATCAAGTGCTTTGGATCAGTAATATTTTCAGGAAACTTGCAGTCCAGCATGCAGTAATGAGAGAGCTGGTAGAACTGCCACTCCTCCATGGGCATCACTGTACTGCACATTTCTGTGAGACAGGACTGTTCTCTTTGGGCTTGGACCTGGCATGCCTCAGGAAGCTTGGATAAGGTATTTGCTGGCTGTCAGGGCTTGAACACACACCATCACAACCCCATCATCATCTCAAACTTAGTGTAGCTTTTTGAGTCAAATATTAAAGCAACATTCCATCTGCATTTGTGACTAACAAACATCAGACAGCTGTAGCTGCTTGAACATTCAAATATTTGAAGTGTTACAAAAACTGTAACTGCTTTCAAAAACCTCCTTATTCAACAACATCAGAACTGGCTACGGAACATCAGACTCTAACTAACTCTGATTCTGATGACCCATTTGGGAAAAAATCATTTGGAAAAAGCTTTAGGTTTCTAGGTAGTTTATAAGTATTAGATACTACTGCAAAATTTATCATTATTATTATCATTAAAACTTAATACTAAAAGTTGACAAATACCCAGTTTTAGATGTCCAACATGTGACTTTTCAAGGATTTGTCTTTAGGGAAGTTGCTTAGTGCTTCAAAATCTTGGCCCCAGTTTCCTCCCAACCCTAAATTCACTCATATCAACAATATATAGTAATTGTTGCAGCAGCTTCAGAGAGAAAGCCTTGGACCAAAGGAATTTGTGATTCTGAATCATAGTAAATAATTTGTGATGTTGAAAGATGAATCCATATCCTTCATCAGTTATAATCACGTTATTCATTATTGAATTTGCTCCGTTGCCAAAAAAGGATGTGTTTCTCTCCAGACAAAGGGAAAGGCAGTGATTTGCCCAGAAAATGTACAGCATACACAGAGAAAGACAAATGTGAGATGGAGCAAAAAGACAGCACACAAAATGTGGACAAGTATAGACTCATGACATAACAGCTGTCAACTTTGTTGTGAAAAAAAATGTCAATTCCCCTTTTCTGTCCTTGTGTTTTATTCACTCCCATGTCTTCCAAGAAATTCCCTGCTATCATGCTATTGCTTTCACACCTTTCCTCCCAATACACAGATTGTACCCTCTACCCAAGTTCAAAAGAGATGGACAGAATAAAGAAAAGAGGACTAAAAGCATGTTTTGTTTTTTTCTTGGAGAAGTGCCAGTTCAGTTCATCGTCAGGAACAATTTAAGACCCTGATTTAACCAAGTTTTAAAACCCATTGCCTGATACTATAGATGTCTTTTATAGATGTATTTTAAAGCTCTAAGTCATTTGGGATGGACTTAGAGGTTACCTGGGAGGATGCTAGTTGAGATTTGAAATTCCAGTTTAAGAATTTGCTTTTTGTGATTTCTTTTGTTATTCATGTAATACTCACAGTATTTCCTGATGCTTCTCACCAGTAAATCTGTTAGGTTGGCATTACGAAGCAAACAGAAACAAGTGTGGAGTTTGCTTTAATGCCACCTAAGATATTAATGAGTACTTTAGAATATTTTTCAATACATAATTCATGGGTTAACATTTGAATTTCAGCTCATGAACAGTCATGATGAAGAAGTAAAAATGCTTAGTTCCCAAGTGTAGGAGTTATAAAGGCTTTTTTGTTGTGAATTAATATCAGTCTTATGGGGACACTCACGGAGTTGTTTATGCTCACTGAAGTCAGAGTTTATGGATGATGTATATTCAAAGGCTTTGAATCAAATTAGCAATGTTGTTTATTTTTTTTTTTCTGTGATGTTAATGAGTCATTCTGAGCAAGCAGTATTTCAGTAATTTATACATTCAAGTTTCATTTTACAACATTCACTGCAACAATAAAGAATGATCTTGATCATTCCAGACACTGGCGATTCAGATAACAAAAAGAATGGAAGAATGCTTTTGCAGACTTGAAAATCTATGGTTGTTTCTTCTGACTGCTCTTAAAATCTTCAGATGGATGAGTTTTATTCCTGGCCTGTGCTTTGTTTTGGCTTGTATATTCCCTTTTTTTCTCAGCTACAGCTCTCCACAACTTTTTTAATCCTTCTCTGAGGAATTTAGTTTATCCTGATTATGGACATCTCATTTACTTCCCCTCCTTCATGTATGTAACAGCTTCCAGTCTTCAAAGTCCAGCTGTTGCTGTTCTCAGAGACGTGTCCAAGATCAAACTGTAGTAAAACATTTAGCTCCCCATATCTGCTGTCTGAATCACCTTCTTTCCTTCATTTACCATGGAGTGGTGTCCATCTGTTATTCTACTATCCCTCTGGCCTCACTTCTTCCTTTTCACTGTACCAGTGTGTCAACTTAGTCAATTCTGGATGCTTATTTCCCTTTATTCCCCTCATCTCATCCCCCACACTCACTCAATTATCCAATTCCCTGCTGATCACTTACCTCCTCTGATGCCCTTTCCAATCTGCTGTACCATGATGCTCCAGCTCTTGCTCTGGTCTTTACAGAGCGGTGCTCCTTCATGGCTGTGGAGCTGGCCCCATCTCTTTGTGTACTGCCCTCAGCGCTGCTTCTATCCCTGGCCTGTCTGTACCCCTTCCCACACTCCCCTCTGGACTTTCCTCTGGCTGCTTCCCACCCATCCACACCTTTTCTCTCTGATTCATCTATGCAACCTCCACACAGCTAAGACTATCTCTCTGATCTTGGCAGAATTTGCATTTATTTTTTGATTCACCTGTATTTTTCACTGATATTTGTCCCCTGGATTTAAGTGCTTGGACAGCAAAACCCACAGGCACTAGGTTGTGTGTAGCTCTCCTTCAGCTGGTTTATTCCCCTAATGAATAGGGGAATGCTGACCAAAGAAAATGCAATTCAAGTCCATGTCCTTGCCTTCAACTTTTCCATATTCTCTAACTTCTTTTTTTTTAGCATTACATGTGGGATCTGGTAGCAATGAGCCCATTTTGATCTGTCTCAACTATTTCTTTTATGTTTCTCATGGAACCCTGTTTTCTCACTTCTTGCTGTTCAGGTATCCCGTCAGCTGTTTCTAACCAGATGGTCTTTTTCATTACTGTTACCACTCATGAATACATTATTTTCCTCTACTTTCAACACTTCCTTCCTTTCAGTTTCCTCCTTGATTATCACCAAGATGTCTTAATGTTCTCCCAGGGCTAAGGATGTGTGACCCCTGGATAAAATCTGGCTGAAAATACCATTATTTTGGGGATCAACATGCTCATGTTCTCACTGTTTTTTCATCCTATAGTTTACTCTTCACTCAGTCTTCAGTTCTATCTTCTTTCTTTATCAGCATTGTTTAGCATTATTTCCTGTTGCCCTGCTGTTAGGCTTTTAAATCTGTTTTACTGCTTCTTTCCTTTGGCCTCAGTTAGGCTTTTCCATCCAATCTACCTCAACTGAGAAAAATTTCCACAGGTCTCCTCTTCTTTCTTTCAGTTTCCTCCTCCTCCTCCTCTTCTTCCAAGAAAACCCAAAAAAACCAACCAACCAACCAACCAAACAAACAAACAAACAAAAACCAAAAAAACTCCACAAAACCAAAAAATGAAACACTACGAAACTGTTGTAGCATCTTTCTCTTCTTTCTTTCTGCCTTTATCCAATTTGCTCACAATTCCTTTCAGCTTTGCTGTTGTTCAAGACAGTAAGGCCAAAGCAAGTAATCTTAGGATCACTCAGATTATAAAGTGTAGTCTGTACATATGCAATCCTACATACACTGAAGATTTAATTTTGAACATAAGGTGGCATGGAAACAAATATTTGTCAGCATATATGAATGTGAAGAATAACAGGACATTAGTTCTGAAACACAAATTACTAAAAATGTGACACAGCCATTGAGTTACTGTACAGGACCCAAATTCCTGGAGATTGTGCAAGGCCACAGAGTTCAGTGGGACAAAACAGAACAAACCACTCCTAGTGAAGCAATAAGTCCCAATCACCTTAGTCCTGATGAGCTGTGTGGCCTTGGGGAAGCCAGATGGTTCTGTTATACAAACATCACTTAGAGTTGAACATGACCCTGACTCAAATAATGGCATTTCTGGTAAGTAGGATTGTAGGAATAAGTGGAGAACAGGATGTTCATTATATAAAAGCAGTGTAGGACACAAAGAAAGACAATTCATAATCTGAGTTTTTCCTACATTTTTGTTGCAATAAATCCAATAATACAGCTGTTTTAATTACACCTCTTGGTCAAATTGCAATAGAAGAAACATTTGATCTTTTTTTCTGTAACCATAACTTGAATTGGTTTTCATCCACAATCATACTACATGAAAGCCTGCACAGTAATTTAGCATTCCATCAATTTTTTTTTCCTTCATTAGTACTTCCCATATTCTATCAACAAGGACTCCAGCCTCAAGAGAAGTCTTAAGGTTTCTTTTGGTTCCATGTTAGTATAGTCTCAAGAGTAATAACTTATAAACATTTCCTTCATAGTGTTGGCTTTTTTCTTTTTTTTTTTTTTTTTTTTTTTTTTTTTTTTTTTTTTTTTAAGAGGGGATTGGTGGGTTGGTTGGTTGGTTTTGGTTTGGAGGTTTTTTTTCAAACAAAAGGAAGACTTCCTAAAGGATGATTATTTTGACCTCAGTCCAAACATGAGTTCTGTTTTCTCCGCTGACCCAGATTTTCAATGACCTGCAAAGGTCATATCAGATCTTAATTTCTGAATCTGCAAAATGAGGAAATGAGTGATGCCCCATTTAGAAGGCGTAGTAAATCCAAAATCAGTGAGACACAGGGATTCCTTGGTGATAGGACTGTGCAAGTGTCTCAAATGACAGTGTATTAGGAGTTTGTAAAGAACTTGTTGTAAAGTGTACTTAGCTTTCAGTATCAGGAATTTCTCTTTCCCAAGGAGTTTTTATTACATATGTACATAAAATTGCTTTGTGTAAATGAAGGATCTTTTATGTACAGCCTTCTGTGTGCTGTGCTGACTTCTAGTTGTATTATTTGCTTTATTCTCATTGTTAGCTAAAACTGTGGACATAAAAGGAAATGGTACCTCTTCAACAATTTGTTCCAGTAGAATCTTTATGTATTTGAAGGTCTTTGCTGAGACTCTGTAATGGTGTGATATTTCTATCTTAATAAAAAATGAAAGGCAAAGTCTGTTCTTCCTGTTTGAATTCAAGAATTACACAGGAATAATACACTTGTGTAATTTGGGATATGCTTTCAGGGTCAACATCCAGCAGCACTGCTAAAGGCGATGTCTGGATTTTCTTTCACAAAGGCACAAGAGAAAGAAATTAAATGAAACATCCATTATCTGGTCTACACCTGGAGGGTCACTGATCTACAGAGCTGGGAGACCATCATCTTTTCACAGTAAATACGAATAGGGTGAATATTGGGTTTTGGGTTGGTTTAGTTTTTTTTTTCTCACAGGAATGCAGCTTAGGAAAAGAAATATTATTGTCTAAAGCCCAAGGACAACATAAAACATTTTCCAGACTGAAAATACTTAATTACTTACCGTCTATCAGACAAGCTGCTGTTCTGCACTTAGCATCATGCTTCATTGTCTGACAGCACAGCTGGCTGGAGGCTGAAATTGAAAATCATTTTCCTTTGCTCAATTTCCTTGTAAACAGCAAAAGAATGGTGTTGATATGCCAGACTTCACTGGGAAAGTGCATTGTGAACATGCAAGATCTGTCTCAAGTGATCTCAAAAAGAGGAATGTGATTTGATTCCTACTGAGATAAATCAGGACATCTTCAACTTTGACTTCATTAAGTCTTTGCTATGACAGTCTTATGTTGTGATTCCACTTAGCAGAGTTAAGTGAACTATTGTAAATAGGCAATTTGTGAAGCATTCAGTCCAACAAAGCAATCTTGACCCATTTCCACTTCAATCGATATGAATGTCAATTTTACACAATCTGTAAATGCATGTATCTCTGTAGTGTACATGAATATTGAAATTCAGAATTCAGTATGCAGTCTTTCATTTTATTGGAAAGCATGTTGGTGAATTCGGTTTTCATCAATTTGCAACTGAGTAATCAGGTTAATTCTATTAGCACTTAATGCAAGGATATTTCAGAGTATTATTTCTGATAGATTGTTTAACTCTCAGTACTCAGGTGTGACCTCGGTGACCAACCATATTTCATTTTCCTTAGTATTAAATTGCACAAATAGTATAAAAGAAAGTAAATACGTACCTTTTGGGAGTACGATTCATGCTGCTTTAGTAAGTATTATGTTTTACTAGTGTTTATTATACTGTTTAAAGTTTTAGAGTACAGCTTTTCTTCCTTTGAAGTCAAATGTGAAACTCCTTTTGCTTTCAGGGTAAGCTGTATTGGACCAATAAATCAGTGTATTTTCTCTGTGTAGCCTTGAATTTATTAAGATCTTTTACTTAATCAAAAAAAGAGTCATCTATTAACTGGTATAAATCTGTTCAGCAGCTGATTTAGCACGGGTTTTGTAGCTGAGAACACATGTGCAAAGGTCTTACAAAACAACCTCCTGACTAGCTTTCCTCGACTAAAGCTCTATGCTCCTTGAGTTTCTTCAGGTGGTCACTCAGTCTGCTGCACTCTGCTTGTGGAGCAGATTAAAGGCTTATATACATTCTATAGCATATGCTTTACAATGCTGTGCTCAAACTTTCTAGTCCCTCAGGGCCATTTGAGTGGAAGAGCTAACAAAGTTTTCACAAAAGGCAACTATTTCCAGAGAAACTGATGACTTACTCACAGACTCCATTTAGTACACAAGTAACTGCCTTCATAAATATTCATAAATATTCCAGAAATGCCAAGAACAATCTAAGAAGGAAAGGGAATGTCTAGAGAAATGCTTTTAATAATGGTACAGCTCAAATGTTCTCCCTATATCAAGCAGCCCAGCGTTTGCATGGATCTTTTACTGGGTCAGAGAGCTGTAAATAAAATGTCACATCTTAGCATTTAATAAAAACCACAGCATGGCCACTTTATCACTGCAGCCTTGATGTAGCAGGAACTTACAGGTATTTCTGAAATAAAGCTTTGAAGTAGTTATGGGAAATGGACTTAGGAAAAAATCCTGTCCATACATTTTGCAAGATCAGGTTTTAATCAAAGTGGCTGGACTGTTAAGATGCAGTTTCCTGCATATATGTTAGACCAGGACTGTGATTTCACTGTAAAGCACATTAATTCCTGTGTTCAGAGACAGTTTTGCCTTATAGCTGTGGACATTCCTTACTTTCAAAGACAGAAAATCTGCAGAGCTGTGAGGGACAGCTGAATGGTGATCTATGTGTTTTAAAGTTACCTGTTCATCTGTGGTAGATCGGCAAAAAATCTGAAATAAAACATTTGCAGAACAAGAACCCAAATGCAAGTCAGTGTAAGAGCACAATCATTTTAAAGCAAATGCATGTTCTAAAGAAGCTGTCTGATCTGTAGCCATTTTCAGTGGCATGAGACTGAAACAGAAACATCTGCTTGAATTTACCAGCTATGAAGCTGCTATTGAGAAGAGTAAGTGAACAGTGAATAACAAAACTATTGATGCTTAGAGAAAGAAATTAAAAGCTTATGTGAATTTTACCTAAACAGTGATTGAACTCCTTTCATTGAAGCATTTTCAAATCTAGTTTAAGATTATATCATCCTTTATATATTAAGAACTGGTCTTTGCTGCAAAAATAACCACTCTATTGCTCTTAATTTGAATTCCATCTACAAACTAACCCCTTCCATTCAATGTGGCAATATTCTTGCACACAAGTTAACTGGCCCTTTGGGAGGTATAGGCTACAGCTCAAGTAGGGATGCTGCTAATCCATTCACAATTTATTGTGTCTCTTCACAGCCATGGCTTCTTTTGCTCCAGCTAAACTAACTCAAGAAACAATAAACTCAAAAATAACACTCTAGGATTACTAGGGGTAGAGGTGGTGAGAGGAGATGAGTCTTCTTGGAATGGTACTTGCTATCTTAAGAGGAGCTGCTGTCACTGAGGTGTGTCCCATCTCCTGCTTGTGTCAAAGCTTTGACAATAAACCCACTTAATTGTTCCCATCTGCTCTGCAGGCTCTCTGGTGTGTTGGCTGGGGTTCATTCAGCCACCTAGGCAAGTATGAGGCATTTGAGATGCCAGGATATCAGAAAACACCACAGAGTCACAGGTACAAGTCAGAGACTGAGAGATGTAACCCAGGGCCTACAACCCTCGTGCTCTTCAGGGCAGCAGCCAGAGGTGAGGTGGGCACACTTGGGACTTCTCAAATGGCATCTGCTGTTGGTGTCCAAGCAACTGAATTAAGCCCTTCATGTCTGTTGATGACAAAGGGAGTGTAGAGGCTTTGATTTAGATATCCAGGTGTTTTGATCCATAGCTGACTCCCACCCTGACAGAGGTACTGCTTCCAGCTGCCTCAGCAAGGCCTGCTGTAGTTCATGTATCAAATCTCCCAGATGCCTCAAGAGATGATTAGAAGTTTTAAACACAGACTATGGTAAGAATAATAGGAATAATATTATTTTATTATTTATTCATATTAGAGAACTTTTATTATTTCAAGTATTTCATAAGTATTAAATTCCAGGGATTGCTGAGGTTGTCCAGACAGGTCACATGAATAATGCAGGCAGTGGAGCAGCTGCTGCTGCCTCAGCTTATTGCAGGGGGATGGTGACCACTGCTGTGATCAGGCCTGAAGGCTCACAAGCCTTTAAAAGAAATGTCAAGTTTTCTTCTACATAGAGGATTTCCCACATTATCCACAAACACAATCAGTTTTTCCTGTTGCCTCCAACTTCCACACAACTTCCCAGCTTCACTGCAGGGGCAAGGTGTCTTCTGGGCTGTTGGTGGCCAGGTCCTGCTGTGCTGGTTTCAGATGTCATTGTCTCCAGTCTGCCCAGTGGATATCCCTGAACCTGGAGAGGAGAATCGATGCTTGGATCTCACTCCTGCAGGTCACACTCTGGTACATCAAGTCAGCTTTAACACGGTTCCAAAATTGCTTTTGCTTTGAAGTAGCTTTGCAATCATCAGACCCTTGTGTACACAGACCCCAGGAGGCCGGGGCCTAACCCACATCTGGGGACTGCTTAAGCCACCAGGAAAGGAAACACATTAAAGTTCCACGGGGAGGTACAGAGGTTTGTACGAGGTTTCTCTTCCAGCACAATGCACAGGTGTCTGAAAACCACAAAAGACTGTGAATGGCCTCTTCAGTGCACCACATTTTCCCTGGAAAGACCTCAGAACAGCAGTCTGGAAGTCCCCGAGGACAAGAGCCAGGAACACCTGGGCGGTGACAGCAGACACAGCCTTGCGACAGCCCAGCAGACACGGGAGCGGAACCATGCGCTGACAATTTGCAAATGTAGGATGAATTCACAGCAAGTCTGCTCCCAGGCTTTTGTAGTTCAAACGAAAGATTTCACACATTTCTAGGAATTGCCCCCCTGATGGAGAAAGGGTGAGGCATTTGGAAGCCAATATACAGAATGTGATAAACTTCAATTAAAACAAAATGACAGGAAAGATAAAACCAGGTTTTCATTGGGTTTTTTTTTTTTTTGGTTGGTTTTTGTTTGTTTGTTTGTGGGTTTTGTTTGTTTGTTGTTGTTGTTTGATTTTTTTGTTTTCTTTTGTTTCGTTGGGTTTTTTTCTGCCTTGAAAGGAATTTGGAAATCATATTCCACTGGAGTGTAAATAGATTTTCTGAGATTATTTATTTGTCACTCTGTGGACATTCGTGATCATTATTTCTGTTGTGGAATGGTTGCAGGATGTGACGTTGAAATTAATGTGAAAATTAAATATTTTGGCTTTTTTTTTTTTTTTTCCAGAAGAAAGAAAGATATTTAGGTGGTCATGTGGTAGATCTAATGGAGAAAAGGCATTCCTAGAAAACAATGCACAACAGAAAACAAAACTGAATTTGCTCACTCACTTTTGTTTTCTGAACTTGCACCAAAAACCCCATAGAGAGCAAAGTGTAACTTAAAGATGCAGAGGGAAATGAAAATGATACCTTTTGAAACAAGCAAACCGAAGCAGTTTCTTTTCTTCAAGGAGAGGCTTGGAAATAAAGGCAGGTATTGACATATCTAGTTATCATTTCATGTCTGATTATGAACTAAAAAAAGCTTAGAAGCTCCATAGCAGTTCTAACAGTAGAAAATTCTCATTGAGCTCAAGTGGTAGAGATCACTGGATCTCTAACTGAATATCCTGGGCTCTATTCCCATTTTTAATTTGCTGACAATGTCTCATTTATGAAAAAGGAGCCATTTTAAATTCTTTCAAGAAATGAGTGATCCTGAATTACTCAGAAGAATCTTTCTTCAGCATTTCTTGTTCAGAAAGGCAATGATGAGCATTCCATAGGTTCTCAATATGCACTAAAAAGGAAAGAATATGAGGGATTCTTTTGGACAAAACAGTGTAGATGTCATATATCAAAAATCAGTTATCAACTAATTATTTATAATATGTTTAAGTATTAATTATTTAGGTGATAGCAGCAGAACTATGCAGAGTAGAGCTGATTGTGACATCTCAGAAGATAAATGAGCTACAATATTTAGGTTAAACAAAAAAGAACCATTATAATAATATATTCAATGAGCAAAGCACCACATTTTCTAGTTAATGCCAAAACCAAGTTTCACAATGAAGTGTTTGTGGAACGTTAAAAGTATAATTTAACATATCTGAATAAATTATTTTCTACTATGCACTAAAAACAGAGAAACACATGGCATAGATTATAGCCCCAAATGCTTTTAAAATTCTTGGAGTGGAGGCTGCCTGGCAACTTTTGTACCAGCTGGAAGAGCGAGAGCCCAGCTGGCTTGGCAGCAGCCCCCATTCTGTGCCTGGCCTGGCAGGCGGCCACTGCCACCCTTGCATGTCCCATGCCCCTCCCGTGCGTGTCCCCAGCAGCCCCGGAGCTGTCACTCACTCCGGCACTGTCACTCACTCCGGCACTGTCGCTCACCCTGGCACTGGCAATGGGCTGCCACAGATGTACTCCTGAAAAGGGCTGAATGATGGTGCTGAGGGATGCAGGGTTTGGGGTTCTTTGACATTAAAATCTCTTGAGATTGCAAAGGGATGATGAGAATTCAAGGGCTAGTGCCACTGTGAGGGAAGGGGAAGATGCAAAAATTCGTGCAATTGTTTCAAATCCTTGCTCACATGGAAGTAGGATGCAAACAAATGAAAAGTAATCATTTGTGTGTTTTATGGCCTTTAATCTAAGCATTACAGGACTGTTAACACCTTGGAAGGAAGCTCCCCACGGTCGCATACTGATGTTGTCAAGTTAAAAAAAATAAATGTAGTGACATCACATCAGAACAAACTCCAGTTTGGGAGAGTTGAAGGCTGTATCCAGCTTCAGGTCGAATAGTGAAAGCAGGATACCAATAAACAGCCACATTGCCTCCTTTGATCTCTCTAGTGGAGGAAGGGAAAGTCCCAAATTAGGGAAATTGGCACCTTCAGGACTTCTGAAGCTTAGGTGTAAATAGAAAAATAATCCAAAATGGGTCACCCTTTGTTATACAGTGAGAGAGATCACCAACAAGAGAGAAATCTTTCTGCAATTAAGCATTATTTGTTCTATGTCTCAAAGTTCCTACTTTTTTGTTGCATTCCTTTGACAAACACAGTAGCTGTCCATCCTTCCCAGCGCCTCCCTAAGGCTGAACATTGTCTTTCCAGGAAATTAAAACAAATGGAGTCACAGTGATTTAAGCTTGGGTTTAATCGCTTCCGGCTCATTTCCCAGCACACCTGCTCTGATTGCACTCTGGTGATCAGCTCCCCCAGCTCCTCCCAGGGCAGCACAGCCAGCAGTGCCTGAGAGGTGGATAGGTGGATAGGTGGATGGATGGGTGGGTGGATGGATGGGTGGGTGGGTGGGTGGGGGGCTTTTCATGGGCGTGGGTAGGAGCTGGCAGAAGAGTCAAGGGGAGTTAATTCCACCCAGTGGGGTGGTGGCAGGACATTACTACACATCCCTTCTCATGCAGGATAAGCAGTTGAGGTGTTAGGGCATGGGCTGGACTCGATGATCCTAAAGATCTCTTCCAACCAGTGATTCCATGTGATGGTCTCTTCCAAAGAGCCCCATCAGAAGGCTGTGCTGATTCAGGGGAAACCACAGGCACCAGCAGGCAGAGCCTTTCCGCACAGCTCTCCTTGAGAAAGTTTTAGTGGTTTGATTGTTTTTGTGATGTGGGTGCTTTGATCTTCGGGGGTGTCATCAGACCTCCTCCTCCTCCTCCCACAAACCCTGAACCGATGGCAGAGGTATGGACCTTGTACAGTGATAGTGCTAAACCTCACCTGCTCCACATTGCAGAGGAACTCTCCCTGTTCATATGAGTGAAAGACCTGTGCAATAGCTTCAGCCCAGCATGAAACACTATATTATCTGTTCCAAATACCTGCAGAGTCTGAAACATACCATGTCACCACTAATTCCCATGGGAGGGAGAATTTGCTCTCTGGTTTTTTTAATATGTGAACATGTCCAGACCAAAATCCAGAGGCTGGATTCATTAAATTGACAATAAAATATGTTCTCAAGGAGGAGTATGTAATGCTTTCACACAGACTGAAATACTATTTTTGAACTGGACTCACAAATTTCTTTTCATTTGACTTTCAATGATATTTAAGCACCTGTCTCTTTGAAAACAGATCTTTGAGTTTTAAATAATTTAGTCTCTGCTGAAAATTGTATCCCATCTGCTGGAGAATTTGACTCACAAAGTCTTTTATTTACAGATTTTCAAATTAACCAAATTTCTCATATTTCTAAGACTTTCTTTCCTGAATACCTTCATAATTGTAATGCAGAATGAACAATTACACCATGTCCTTTGCATAGTCAAGAAGACTATGGGCTTGGTTCTTAGTAGAATACTATGAGACTCTGGAAAGGCTAACCATAATGGATAGTTTTGGAGCACTGAAACCATGTGTCCTTGCTATTCCAGGACTTGGCTTCTGACAGCAAGGCCACCAAGGGTCAGGATTTACTGGTGTAGGTGTTGATCCAAATGGCTTTTGGACCCCAGCCAGTTTGTGCTGTGCCATTAGGTATGGAGGTGTGTGTTTTGCAACAAATTAGTCTGCTTAGTGGCCTACTAAGCAGACTACTTAGTTATGATAAACTACAGATTAGTGAATGTAAATTATTGGTGATCAACTCCCTTTTTAAAGGAGTACATAGAGTTGCACTGACATTTTACCAGTGAACTATCCCTGATTTAGCTGCAAGCTGCTCTCCTTTACCTCTGTGTGATCAAAAAGTTAGATTTTATCTTTGTGTAAATGCTGTATCTTGATATCCACCACACACAGATCTGTTGCACTTTCCCATGTTATCTAAGGCATATCACAGTGTACTCATAATGAAGTCAAGGGGGACTTTGCTTTGGAATTGAAAAAAAAAATAGAAAAGGACTGGGCATCATGTAAAATAAACAGTAATGTTATCTTCTTTAATACCCACTGCATTGTATCATAATTAAAATATTTTCTTTTAAAATTGAAAGTTGTAGCAATTAATATTTAACTTTCATCTTAGCTTCAGTGGTAAAATTCTCCTCTCATGTTACCTCTGAATTACAGAGGCATGAAAGAAGAATTAGGCCTTGATATTTGAATTCATTACTAAGTCCAAGATGCAAAAATCTGATATTTTCTGGATGATGTTTAAGTGTAGAGGATTGTTGTGTTACTTCTCCATTTCTATAGTTAAATCCCTCTGTACATATCACTTTTATGTGATACACTAAGTTTTTTTTAAAAATTGTGGATTAAAAGCCTCACTCCTGTAAGAGTCCTTCAAGACTTATGAGGAATAGTCCATAAGCATTCCCATCCTTTTGAAATTGACAGTCAGAAAAGGATGTAATTACAGGTGAGTGTCTGCAAAGCACAGGGAGTGGCTGTCTGCATTAATTGTTCATTTCACCCATTCTTTCAACAACTAAAGTCAAGGTGAATACTGCCAGCCAGTGTGACTATTGCCTTTTCTCACTTTTCCACATAAACAGATCAGTTCTACTGCTGATCCAGGAGCAGAAAATAAATAGGCAGATAAGCCAGAGAGGATTCAAATACACATCTAGAAGATATTTAGAATCATAGGATCACAAAATCCTTTATGTTTTTGGAAAAGGCCTTAGGATCAGCAAATCTCAGCATTAACCCAGCACTGCCAAGTCCACCACTAAACTGTATCCCCAAGTGCCACATATACATGTTTTTTAAACACCTCCTGGAGTAGTGACTTAACCACTTCCCCATGCAACCTGTTCCAAAGATTGAAAACCCTTTACATGATGAAACTTTTCATAGTATCCAACCTAAACCTCTCCTGGTACAACCTGAGGCTATTTCCTTCTTTTCTCTGGAAGAAGAGGCTGACCTCCATCCACCTGGCTACAGCCTACACTCAGGTGGTTGTAGGGATTGATAAGGTCTCCCCTGAGCCTCCTTTTCTCCAGGCTAAACACCCCCAGCTCCCTCAGCTGCTCCTCATCTGACCTGTGCTCCAGACTCTTCACCAGCTCCATTCCCCTTCTCTGGACCTGCTCCCAGACCCCTCTTTGTAGGGGCCCAGAACTGAACCCCTCAAACTGGTTTGAGGTGCAGCCTCACCAGTGCCCTGGTCCTGCTGGCCACATTCTTTCTTTCCAGCAGAACAAACTAGGTCCCAAAGCCAAGAGATTTCTGAGAGCTTTTAACTGGTTGTGCCCCAGACAGCAGTCAGCTGCATTTTCAGTCATCTAAATGGCCTTGAGCCGTGGTGGCAGCCCCAGCTCAAGGCGTCCTGCTTGAGTAAGCAGCTGGCAGAGCAGGGAGAGCACACTGCTCTGAGAACAGGCTGAGGACAGGCTGAGCCACAACTGCTTTAGAAGCAGGGAATGACATCTCTCAGCTGTCCTTCTGCTGACAGAATTCCATCTGTAAAACAGTAGATTTCTTTATGTGAATTGGCTATCTAGAACTTTATAATCTCCCAGCTCCCATTGTATGACAGATTGGATGAATCCTACTACAAGGTGCTTATCCAGTATTATCTGCCTGACAGATAAATGCTTTGATTAAGTGGTATTAAATCCAATTCTTTTTCCATAGGCAGCTCATCACTGGCTGTCCATGTCGTCTTTTTCTCAGGCCCTGGAGCCATCTCATTTACTGTTTCATTCTTCTATACTGCTCATAGGCCAGGCTAATTGCTTCTCCAGACACCAGGCTCTGCTTCCACTTCTTGCAGGCTTTTTGAAGCAGCAAAAGAAAGTTAACATGTGCCAAAATATTCAGTGATATTAACGTTTGAGAAAGTTCTTACTCATGTTAAAACTTACAAAAATTCATTTGATTCATAAACTTGTCTTATGCATGCCTGTGGATTGTCATGCTTGCAGGTAAATCTAATGCCTTGTTTATACATAAAAAGACAGCTAGGATCCTTTTCTCATTGCGTGACAATCTGACAATTTACACATCTGCTTTCTCTATATGGATAGGAGCTCCTAACATGTCTAATGTGGCCTTAATGCATCAATATACTACAATAAGAAGATCAAAAGAATTTGCACCATAATCTGGACATCACTGCTTGAAATACAGCCCCCTGATTTAATCATATTTGCAATCTAAGCAGTTCCTTGAAAGGGGCATATCTGTGTTTTAAAAAAGGCTGGACGTGGCACTCAGTGCCATAGTCTAGTTGAGGTGTTAAGGCATGGGATGGACTCGGTGATCTTAGAGGTCTCTGCCAACCCAATCATTCTGTGATTCTGTGCTTGAGACATCCTTGTTACAAGAAAAAATAGCAAATGATCAAGTTTTTCAAAGTCTGCAGAGATAATATTCTCTAGATGCACAGAGCAAAATTTTATTAATGGCTTGTTTCTACTTCACACAGTCACAGGAAAAGTGGTACGCTCTTAAAAAAAATACAGGTTTTTTTCTACTTTTTATGCCCCACTCCAATAAAGGGTATATATACCTATAAATGAGGTGACAAAGCATCCTTGAGATAGATTTCTTCCTCCACCTAATCTGTTGCAGAGTTTTATGGGATTGATGCCAGAATACTTGTCAAACAACAGTTCTGTCTTAAAATATTCAGGGGTTGGAATGGAACTTTTAGGGAATCCAAGCCTCTGCCATGGACAGGGACAGCTCCCACTAGACCAGGTTGCTCAGAGCCCCATCCAAGCTGGTTTTGAACACTGACAGGGATGGGGCATCCACAGCATCTCTAGGTAACCTGTTCAGTGCCTCACCACCTTCAAGAGTAAAAAATTTCTTCCTAATATCTAAGCTAAATTTTCTCTCTTTCAGTTTGTACCCCTCACCCCTTGACCTATCACTGTGGTTCCTAATGAAACAGAAAAGAGACTGCCAGGAGAGTGTAAGCTTTGACTGACATGGTCTCTGCTCAGGTGCAGCTGGGTAGGCTGGAAGCATTTCATTCCCATCTGAGCTATAAATATGTGTTTCAGATTTGAGTGGAGAACAAGGAACTTTGGTGAGCCACGCAGAGCTAGAGCTGCCTTCTTGCTCTAAAATCCTCTGACAAAAAAACAATCTCTGAAATTACTGATGCCTTCTGAAATAAATTCAGAGAGTGGGGCACTGGTTTAATTCTGGCACCTGAAATGGTATCTTGTGGAAATGCACCGAAATCTTTATTCTGACTTGTCACCACAACTTATATAGTCAGCACAAGGAAATACAGGAATATTAGATTTTAAGTAGTCCCTTGTTTTTTCATGGCTTAAGCATAAACATCATTCTTCTTAGTTCCCCTGGAGCTTCAAATAATTTAGAAGACACGGAGGATGGTGAAACAATAGATGAACCGCCTGCCCCAGTCCTCTCACTGTTTGTGTTGGCTGGATGCATGCAGAAATGGGCATGACACCAGCTTAAGGACAGGTTACTCACATTTTTTCCACTTGCCAAAGAGTTCTGGGAGCAGCTGTGTCTTAACCACAAAATCATTACTACAAGACTACTGTTGAACAAGCATTAAAGCAGTCTTAATGCTCTCTCAGAAATGAGTAAAGTGGATGGTCTCTGAGATCTCTGAGCTTACCTGTCACCTTTATTGGTGGCTGAGATGCAATCTAGGGAAAGAGGGGCTGGCCCAGAGGTTTGTGGTACTTCAGGTTCCTTCACAGACATCTACATATCTACATCTACACAAGGGTTGGACTTGATATCTTAAAGGTCTATTCCAACCTAAACAACTCTATGATTCTCTATACATGTACATGTGTATTTGTAAACAAAAACTTATGTGTGTGTGTATGTCCTGTCTATGTAAGTTAAAGAGGATGATCAATGCAGGCAAGGAGGGAAAACAAAAAAAAAAAAAAAAAAAGAAAGAAAGGCAAGATTGCCATCAAGGCATTTGATAATATGAACAGGAGTTTCATGATAACTAACCTCATGATAGTTGGTATCTGATGGAAACTGTTTAAGAATTACTTTGCTGGAAAGCCATTAAGGGAAGCCAGCCAGATATTAGGTAACTCAAGACTGCTTGGGAAATCAAAACAAAGTTACAGGGCCATTAGCTCAGTGTTATGCTTTTGGCGGGAGAACAGACTGTGGAGAAGGAGCCTCCAAGTCCCTCAAGTGGGTTTTTTTTCCTCCCTCATCTGTTCCACTGGGGACACAGGTTGTTTGGAGCTGTCACACACTCTCTGCCAGAGGAGGGAGTGGAGGCATTTCACCTGCCATGCCCACCTGGCCATCTCTGCACCCACTGAGTCCCACGGGGCCTGTTCTGCAGAGGAGGGGCACGGCTGAGCAAGGCTGTGCCTGCCCTGTGCTGATGCGGGTGGGACAGCAGTGACCTCTTCTGCTCCTTTGTTTGCCACCAGAGGGCACAGAAGCTCAGAGCTTGGGCTCACCTCGTCCTCCTCAGGAAACCCTCAAAGGAGCCGTCCAGGCGTTTCTCTCCAGCTGCACGTTCAGGTTTTGGTTGTCCCAGCTTCTCCTTCCATCTCTGGCTTCCCCCTGAGATGTGCTTGTTCTGCTGTGCCCACGTAACATTTCCAAACTGCTGCACACATGAAGCCAATAAACCAGGGGACACACTGGCTCTTGGAGCAGCACGTTGGTCACTTTGGCTCTCGGTGGGAGCGCTGTGCCAGCTGAGCTGAAATTCCAGCAGTGCTGGCTTTCGGCATGCTGAGTCTGTAAACATCCCCACGTTCTTTTGATGCTGAAAGTAGGCTAGAGATAAAGCAGGGAGTTTATCTTCAAACCAGCGCATGGATTACCTCTGCTGTTCCAGGGCTTTGCTACCTGGTGTTGATGCAGTGCCCATCTGCTTGCAATCCCAGTGCCTCGCACAGTCTAAGCGCCCCACTGATTGTGAAAGATGGAAAAGATCTGAACAAAGGAACTTAGACACTATTAGAAACAGTCATCATAAAAAGCATATTTTCTTGTTTCAGGGTGGTTACTCAGGATAACTCTATTTGTTAGTGCTAAGGTAGGGCTGCCAGGCTTCCCTGGTATTCTTAGAGCACTCTGTTGAATTATATAGAATGGAGAGAAACCTTTTGCAGCCCAAATCTGAGCACTCAGGAATTTTGCAGAAACTGCAGGTCTACTTCTATTATGTGGATGAAACCTATTTAACGGGACAGCTTAATGCTGCTGAGACTTCCAGAAGGAGCAAAATACTGAACATAAGGATCTGGCTTTGTTTGAGCAACACCAGTTCCTGCTTTTCTCATTGAAATATTAAAGGTCTGTCTGCGTGGGCAGTTTATAATTCTACAAATTGTGGTTTTGCTATAAAACTATGACTGGTGAACTGTTGGAGACATAGTACAGTAATATTTACATTGTACATCTTCATTCCCATGTATTTTGGTGGTCCACTTCCTGCCTTTCTCTCACTTTATGTCCTGTGCCAGCCAGTTGCTTTAATTATCAATGTGGTACTCTCTGTTTAAATAGGGATGCCTTCCTTCAAGCTCCAAAGGTCCCCTAATTCCCCCTGCTCACTGCCTCTGAGGTGCCAGCATACATACATACAAGGAGCATCAGGGAGATATCCCAGCATGGGCTCCACGGTGGGGCAGTGGAGATAAGAAAGGACTGGCCTGGCTGTAGGACTTGTATTGCCTGAGTGAAACAACAGCATGTTCTAGTGCTTTGTCACGGACACTCTGGTTTACTATTCAAAGTGAAATGCAGGGACTCTCACCTGTTTTCTGCTACACATCTTTTGGCACAGAACAGGGAGGATGGCAACATACATGGTGCAGAGGAGAGGATCACCAGCCCTTGGGCCTGAAGCTGGTGGAAATCCATACCCCATGGAAGCAGGGGCTTGCTCTGAAGGAACAGCCAATGGTGCTTTTGGACACAGGCAAAGCACATCAGTGTAAAGCAATCAAAAATGCAGAAGGTCATTTAGGTATAAATCTTGCACAGCAATCCTGCTGTCTCTGACTCACAGACACACAAATGCTTTTGGAGATCAAAGTTTGCATGATCATTTGTGGCACGTATCTTGTCAGGCACCAGGATCTCTCATTTACTCTGCATAAGATCTTTTGGTCAATCACTCAGCAGAGGTATCAATCCCAACGGGCTCATTTTGAGAATAAATGTGAGGAATCACTGGAAAAGGCAATTGGCTGAATGCTGGTTAAGAATCCTCTAGGTTGGCTCTACCAGTGCTTTAAATTGGGATTATTTTTACCTAATTAAGTTGTTGTGACAGTAACCCAGCTCAGGCAAGGAGCCAGATGAGATACCCAGTGACTCTGTCTGGACAGTTTGTCTTCTGCTGGTTAGTGACCGCCAGACATACCTGGAAGCCTTTACTGGTTGTTACCTGTCCTGTTTAAATTGCACTGCAAGGTGCACTCCAAGGGCAGTGAACATATGGACTCTATGCTGGGGACTGTGGGAGGATCTTCACAAGGGAGCAGGAGGCTATATCCAGGTATACTGCTATGGTTTGATCAGGACATTTGTACAGTGCAGTGTTCTCAGCCATCTCAGGACTTGGTGTGTAAGATTTTCAAACTAGCTAACACAACTGGAGGCTCCTGTTTTGAAACACAGCAATTGCACTGATTTATAGCTTTGGGAAAACTAAGTGAAATCATTTGAGTTGGTTGAGAACTTTGTCTTTAAACAACTCTTTTTTTTTTTTCCCCTGGTTTTTGGAAATCACTGATTAGTTGAAATCAAAATGTTTTGTGACATGGGTGGATTTTGGCAAACAGAGAGGACCCATGCAGAGTTCTGAGGAAACCCTTCCTGCCAGGAAATCAGCTACCCTCAGAAAATTATTTGATTTCTTGACAACTCATTTGGCTCATGGTCAGGATGCATGACTCTAGTGCAACTTTATGTACAGACTGGGCTTCCTCAAAATATGGGCTTGGACTAGTACTGCTATGTGGGATTTCAGCCTTCAGCTTGGGGGCATTGTGGTTTTCAGGCTTCCTGGCCCTGGGTTAGGAACTTGCAAGCTCAGGGAACTTCTTTTCCCATAGTACACATATCTCAATGATGGTTCCACAATTTTGCTTTGAAATATATGAACACAATGACTGCCATTGTAAAAAGCCGTGTGGACGAAGCTGCTGCTAACAAATCATCACAGCTTCATACAGAAAATGTCTTTGCAGTCTATTGGCAAAACAAACAAATAAAATATGGATATACAAACTGAAGTGTCTTCTGCTAAAGCCTTTTCTATGGGTACTGTGGGGCTCTGAAGTGGAAGTGTCATTGCACGAATGATTTGCTCAGTGTTAGCCACAACAATGAGATCACTATGTCTTTGGAGAGATAGCCTTCTGAAAAAGTTTTCTAAGGCTTGTAGGTGGAATAAAGAGCTCATTTACAACCCTCCATGGGAAGAAGAACAAGGTTAAGCAGCACAGGGTATGAAATTTCTTCTGGGACAAGAAACTACTCTTTTGGGCTTAGGTGGGACTGAAATGGTACATTACGATCACTGTTTTTTTGGAGGTTAGCATCACCCCCGGCTCCTCTCACAGGATGCATTAGAAAGGGTTTGTCTGCGCAGCAGAATCTCCCTATGATTTTATCGAGATCTGGAAACCCTGCACTGGCAAGCCAAGATGGCAATAGCAGTAAAAATCACACCATACAAGCTTTAGAAGAAGCATTTAAATAAAGTGCATTGCCAGCGTTTCTAAAGCATGTGAACCCTGTTATTAGCAGATGATAACATTCAGGCGCTGCATTTTCCTGGCCATTGTCCTCACTGGCAGGCAGATTACAGCAATTCAGACCCCTTTGTTTTGCTGAGCAGAACTGATTCTATTGAGAGCTTTGCCCAATCTCGGGCACTCATCAAAAAAAGGAATTAATTTGGACTCAAGCTAATTGAGGTTATCTTGGGGAAAATAGATAGATACAAAGAGGCAAATCCGTGCAAGGGATGCTCACATCTCTTTGTCATGCTTTCTCTGTTTTCGAAAAAGAATCAGTGCCTTCAGGTATGCTAAATCATTTGTTACCTAATTCTTGCTGAAATGGCTTTATTTTGCTTTGGGGTTGAAGTGGCCTCTGATGAGAGCCTAAACAAAAAACTAAAAAATATTCTACTAAGTAGATGATCAGCCATATTTCCTACCGATTTTTCTTTGCTCCAGCTCTTCATACAACATGCTGGCATTTATAAGGATAATCTTTTTCCAGCTGACCTATCTACAGCATAGCATATTTAGTTTGATGACAGTATTTATGACATAATATAAAAGATGTGTGTAGGAGCCAGGAATGGGGAAACACTTGGAATGAAGTCAAATATAGTCAAACTAAACATCTGATTGTCCAGCTCAATCTTGCAGTTCTCATTCAAGTGAATTCTTTGGATGAGAACTGGGACTGAGTAAACTGTAAAACGAGAAGCCTTAATCAGATTTCTGTAGATTGGAATTGAACTTTAACAGGTTTTCTTTGTAAATGGAAAACCTTCACTATTGTAGGTGTAGCCTTTTTGAAGTCTGACAATTGCAGACAAATCCAGCTTCGATGTTACCTTAATATGCAGAATGGTTTGTAGTTTTCCCTCTGTCTATTTTTTTTTTGGAACGGTGTAATAATCCAAAATGACATTATTAAATACAGCTAGATTGGCCAACCAGAGACACTTTTTCCAGAGGTAACTGGCTCACAAGTAATTACATTGGCAGGAGTGTTTAAAATCAGAGAAACGGAAAAAATTCCTTAAATCAGGATATTCCAACCTGTAAAGAGAGACCTGGCATGAATTTACAGACTCCAACCAAGTGTTTTATTGCCAATGCAAGAACTTGTTCCATGATCAGTGAAACTAATGAAGCTTCACATCCACTGAATTTGTGTCTTATGATTACATTTTTTACCTGTTTTCTAATGCATTAAGGTCTGGAATATGCATAAAATATCAAACAGGAGGAGAGCTCCCACTGCAGTATTGATAAGTCTCTCTCTCCTATGCAGTAATCAGGGTATTTTTTAGTTTACAAGAGCTCAGAAAACTTTAATCCTCTATCCTGTTGAAGATTGAATTGGTTTACAAATGGAACACATATTTGGAAGATCACACAGATAATCATCACTCCCTCAAGCCATAAACACACTGCATAATTATCCAGATTGTGTTCCTTTATGACGTCCTACTACAAATAGCTCCAACTACAGACCATTAGTGTGCCTACCAAAGTGATTAAGGCACTAGAAACTATGATAAGGATTTGCCGATTACAATCTGGAATCTGAGATAAAGATAGCACTGAAAAAATTTTCCATCTTTAAATTTAAATTCCTAAAAGCAATTATAGTATAATAAAAATGTTAAATGAAGGATTGCTGTCTGACACAGCAATACAGTACAGTATAACTAGCACTGAATGAAGAAAGCTCAACCAGGGCCTGTGTGCAGAGGACACTGCATACATATATGCTCCACTTGATTAGGAGGTGCTGGTCATAACCCAGACCTGCCACTGGTTTCTAATCAGTATATGGTATTAACCATATTATATTAACCTTTTACACACATCCAGAGTGTTGTTATTAAAAAAAAAACAGTTTGCCTACTTTAGTAGAAAGTGAGCAATACCGATGGTTAAATGAATGGAGTTAAACAATTATTTGTTGACTACAGGTGGTTGATAGCAATATAAATTTCTCCACTTGCATTTGTTGATAGGCAAAATCATAGTAATTTTGCAAAATAAATAAGAATATATTTTGGAAAGATCTGTCATTTCAAAGTTCTCCTTTTTATAATAAGAAGCATCTAAATGTCTAACTGGCGCATAATTAAGAAATATTCAGGTCTGAATGTCATCATCTTTACAGCAGTTCTTTTAGCCAGTTTTATATGGTAGTTGAATTTGAGATTGTTTAAATTAAATTACATGCTTTATTAATTAAGGGCAACAATATTTATCTCAATTATGTGTGGAATGGGCTGGGAAGCTGAGACATAATTGAGTAGAACACACACAGTCTTGAGCCAGAGCAGAAAGGAAATGCTAGTTTAATGAAGAAATTTGCATAATAACACTTCATCATCTGCTAACATGGAGTTGTCTACAGTGCTACTGTGTCACAGATCCCATCTTTGTCTTCTGCTGGTGACCCTCTTGCTACCAAGAGCCTACCAAGGATGAGCTTATGCCCTCATGTGCCCATGAGAAATACACATGAGAACATGATATCTGAAACAGATGCATTTTGTGGGAAAAATTCTCATGTCTCAGCCCTGAGAAGGCAAGGAAGATTTTTTTTATGATAATATATGAGTAGTGAAGGCCAACCTGATTACTGTAGCATGTTCACGATAAATTTCTTTTCACAGTCTCATGGAAGCCATAAAAGGGCCAAAAGACATATAGGGGACAGAACTGAATAGCTGACACCAGACTGCCTCTTTGCAAAGTGTCTGGGAACTTTAAAAGACATTGGCAAGACAGGAGAAAGCCTACACCCAACAGAGATCAAAAGAAGTGCAGCAGCTTAAAAAGGGAACTCCTACAAGAGTGGCTGTAAAGTTGTTTGTGGGAATAACCCTCCTTTTGGTCACATAACTGGGTGTCTGAGAGGGCTGGGACAGCCACAAAGGGATGTAGAATGCATGCTGGGGATTTTAACATGCTTTTTTCCTCTACATAATTTAATCCTGTGGTTACGTTAAACAATATTTTGGTCTGCTTAGTCTCCAGTTTTCACACAGATTTTCAGAAAGCAGATACAGCTGGCATCTGAGCTTGGCCAGAGCTACTATACTCACAAATCCTAACCTAAAACCAGGAAATATGCTAGATTTCACCTCTACCAGTACTGTACTTACAGAAGAGGGGTAAAAGAAGGCATTTTGGGACACCATGGATATACTGGCACCTTGGTTAATGCCACTGATAATGTATTGTTTTCTCACTGTCCATATTATCGGTTAAAATTTCAGTGCTGATGAGCTTTTAATTGTAAGGAAAATTAATTGACATGCACTTGAAATGTAGAAGATGTTATTTTCAAAAGGATGGACCCTTTGCATATATCTGAATTAATAAAAGATTACCCCTCCTTGTACTCATTGTCTTTTTTTCCTGTCATAACAAAACAAACCACAGCAATAACAACTCTTCAAACAAGGCCTGGGAGATCACTCAAGGTCTCTCATCTCATAGTTACTTAACTCACTTGACTCTGGGTGCTAACTTCCATCAGATGTATTTACTTTCTCTAGGCCATGATAAACTTGGGCAAATAACCAGCTGTTTGCACCTCCTGGCAAGGGATGGTAACTCCAGCTGCAAACTCCTCACACTTTTGGCAAATGTCTGACTTCAGAGAAGTCAGAGGCTCCCATGGCAGCATGCACATTGTCTCTGCATTTCTTGAAATTCTCCTGCCCTGCTCAAAGAGGTTTCAGCTCAGCTTGCTGGCTTCTACAGACCATCTTTCCCCACGGCAGGGAGTCATGGTCCCTGTCTCAGGCACTGAGCCATGGTGCACGACCCGGCCCTGGGCCCATCCCACCTAATTTTACACCTTTGACAGCGGCATTTACAGTAAGAAACTAATGACTGTGCAGTTCAGAGGGGCTACATGGGTCATCTGCATGTAAGGTCTTTGTCATCTCTGAAGGTGTCTGGCCTCTTTCCACCAACTGCAGAGAGAATTTGCAGCAAATGGCCTTGAAATCTATATGGTTAAGTTACATTCCCGAAGTTGTGTGGAATAAATCCACAAATGGATGCCTAATTTTGGAGTGTTGCTATGTTCAGTATTGCAATACCTAAATCTCTTTTGTCCTTCAGGAACTTCTGATTTCAGTGCTGAATTTCTGAGTTTCTGTAGAACCTGGGCTAATATCTGAGTGCAGCTTTTATGCCTAAACATCTAGTGCCATGTGTGATGTTGTAGAGTGTCCAGTAAAAAGATGACAGACCCACTGCAAGATGTATCTCTCTGGAGCAGCAGCAGAAGGTCATGGAAAATACCTTGTGGCACTTTTGGCAACTGAATTAATCCCCTATTAATATAAAGTGAATATAAATAGGTAAGAAAGTGAGGGAGTTAGTTACCTTAAACCTTTGTGAGCCCAGCTCTTGAACTTCTGATATAACAGCTCACCTGTTATCCCTAACATTGGATAACAAACACAGTAGACACATCTGGCTGAGGACTCCCAGCCTCTGCTGGTGCACAGTGGTCTGTGTTAGCCCATCTCTATAGACTAAATGGTATGTTTGAACAGATGCAGGTCCTGGAAAGCTGCTGTCTATTAAAAATATGTATTAATAGTTTCCTTGAACTCCCTCTGTGATACCATAGGTCATCAAAATATTTATTTAGAACAAAAAATACTCATCTTTTCTGCAAAGAACATCTTGACAGAAATGCAACCTCATCAAACTATCCGGCTTCTCTTGCTTAGAGCACCATCACATGTAAAACAGATGTTGTGAAGCCAGATAATCTACCAAGTCTGAAAAAAGTAATAAAGCATAAAACAACTGTTCTGTATTTGTATCTAGAGATAGCTGAGATGGATAGAAAGACCAGCTGAGTAGCAGTAAAAGGAGAAGCCAAAGTGAATTACCAAGTGTTTTGCATTCCCTCATCTTCTCAATAGCTGTAGTTGAGTAACCTTTTGTTCAGGGTAAACTTTTTCAAACTCTTTTATACATGGACTGGGCAGGACTAGCAGCACAGACTAGATCAAAGCCTTAACAGATGAAGATGGGATGAATCAAATCTCACAGGTGAATCAGATCAATGAAACATATCCAGACAAAATAAACAAAGACATTATTCAGGACTTCAAATTATTTACTGCAATCTTCATACTGCTCTGCTCCATCAGCACACCGTCCTTGTGTAGATGCAAGTTGTAACATTTCCCCAGGTAAACAAACCTACTTCTTGTAAACAAAATTTTTAATTAACTGCTCTGATCCACGCCATGGATGCAGAAGCATGTGAGCAGCCATGCCCAGGCCCAGCTCGAGTTCAGTGGGACTTCTTGGTGCGACTTCAGCAGGGCAAGGACAGGGCTGGCTGCAGGTTAGGGGCAGTTTGACTCCCGGGAGGTAGAACTTGCCAGAAGCACAACTGTGGGGCCATGCAATGTATGTCCAGCCAGAGGAGGGTGCAGGGACAGAGATCCCTTGTACGGGGAGCTATTTCCAGTCTCCCATTAACCTGGAAAACAGAGAGCTGACAGTATTGGTAAAGACAAATTAATGCTGAAAGAGTTTGTACTTGTGTCAGGGTTTTTCCTGGTGTATATGTATGACATAGAAGAAATTGCAATTTTAATTAAATCTCTATGCTGGTTGAAGTATAGGCTTGGTCAAATAAAGAGAAAAACATATAAAATAATGCTTAAATCAGTTAAAATAAATGTACAGGTGGAAGTGGCAAATTTCTTCTGTAGCTAATTTCATGCTCGTACTATGAGCTAAAGATTGGCAGAAGATTTGGAAGTTGACAAAAAAAAGAAATTTTTTTCTATTGCTTCCTTTCCCTTGAACATTTGCAAGCTTCAGACTTTACTGAATTAATAATTTTAAAATACATTTATAGTTTATTTGTGTGAACTGAGTGAGGTGGATTCATATCACTAAAAGAACTCATACATGCCAGTTATCCATTCTGACTTACAGGCTTTAACTGCACAAAAATTACATAAGATTAATTTTCTTTGTTTCTCTTTTGGCTACAGCGTCAAAAAGCTCATGTGAACTCTGAAGTAGTTAAAAACCATAATCACTGGCCTTAAGTTATTTGTCATGGCAATAAAAATGTATGAAAATTACTCATATGGTGCAAGTGAGATCACCATAGTACTTTTGAAATATGTACCTGTGTGTGTTTTATTCAGTATATGTTGGAGATTGCCTGATGCAAATTAATTTTATGGAAAATTAAGCAGATAGACACAGCTGCACTTCACAACTGCCAGAGATTTCTGCAACTGGCAATTTTCCAGGAAGCCTGCTAAGAAAGAACTGAAAAGTTTACCACAAGCAGCTATGCTGAGGCAAACTCCAGGACTGAAAAAAACTGGCTGACATTTTACCATGTGGTCACTCATAAATGTATTGGATATTGGAGTTGATTTTGAAGTCAGGTTGTTTATCACTCCAAAGAGACATGTTAGAAATCACTGTATCAAAATTCATTACTAGAATTAATTTTAGGCTATTCCATTGCCCAGAAGATTTGACATCTTTTGACTTTCATAATATTTATTCTAGTTCCCAAAAGACAATATCTTATGAATTACCTCATAGGTTTAAGGAAGGAGTAATTTTTGAAGTATTACTTTGGCTAAATATTTAAGCCATTTGTGACTATAAGTTAAGCCTTTAATTTAAATGATAAAAAGCTAATTCAGCAAACTATAATAATAGCCTTGTTATTTATTGTTCTTATCATATTACTGGCAGAAAAATGAGGTGAGCAAACCAAGAGAATAGACTTGTCATGGCACCAGAGGGAAGCTCTACAGAGACAGCCTCAGCCAAAGGTCCACCTCTAAAACCACAATTTAAAGCAAAGACTTCCCTGGATTATTGAGACCACAGGTCTTGGCTCTCCTGCAGGGGGATTTTTGCACTGCCTTAAATCAGGATCGCAGAGTTGAAGAGTATGGGCAGTGATGGAGAGTGAATTTTGCTGAAAGTGGTTTTAACAGTTAATTGAGCATTTCAGCATGGCTTTACATGCAGCAACAGACAGCACAAGCAGACCCTACATTTCTTTCCTGTTCATTTATTGACCCGTCTAAACTAACCTTTGAGAAATGTTTCTGTCTACAGATTTTTTTCTGCATCCAGACAGCTCTGGAATAAACAAGGAGAACATTCGAGAAAGGAACATGAGAAAATTGTAAATTGTTCTGGTAACAGCTTGAGGTGATGTGGTTTTGTTTTTGTTTTGTTTTGGGTTTTTTTGTTTGTTTTGTTTTGTTTTGGTTTGGTTTTTTGATTCTATATTTTGTGGGGAGCATTGCCTACAGTTAGAAGCAAACAGCTTTGTGAACAGGCACAAGAAACTCGTCAGAGGAAAAATGTGTGCATGCTTTGCTGGCTACTAGACTTGCTTGTCCTAATCAATGTGATCAGGTCATTTCCAACTGTAAAGTACTGTCTCCTGCTTAGTTAATTTTTTATTTTGTAGCTGTTCTAGAGCTAATAGCAGTGAACTGAAAAGATAGGAGGAACATGTCAAATTTAAAAATTGTCTACCATTTCTTCTTATGTTACTGTAAGGGAAAAAACCAAGAGCAGGCAAATGTGGTTAGTCCAGAAAACCACTCTGTCATTTCTTAATTTTCAACAGCTTAAATCAGGAATTTGTCATAACTTCATGTTCAACTGGTTTCCAAGTATGGGAGCCAACAAAGTTGGAAGGTGATGAGCACTGTATTGGCATGGCCAGTTTTTTGTCTCTTGGGTCTGGAGGTATTTGGACAAGTCAGTGATGTGATGCATTGTTATGGGTGCCCCATGCCCTGCTTGAAGGATATTGATATCCTGCCCTGTCCAACCCATCCCAGTGGCCTAAGGACACCAGAGCCAACCAGATCTGAATCATGCAGCCCACAAACACATGGCAGTCACAAAACTGAGTTGGATGCCTGCTCTTCAAAGCTGTAACATTGGCTTTGGACACTCTACATTTGTGTCCCTCCACTGTTGGAGGTTTAGGACCCAATAGGAGTGAAATTCAGCTTAGGTAACTTCATGAGACAGTATTTTGTTTTGAAGATCCATGATGAACGTTAAGGCAATGATGCTCCACAGCAAAACGCTCTGCTCAACGGTGAGAAAATGTCTGGATGAGAGGATTGGCTACATCCCAGAGAGAGGATGAGGCTGGCTCATCAGGGACAGTTCTGCTGACACCAGACATATTCAGCTGGCCATGAATTTAGATCTTGAACTTAAAATATCACAGACCTCACTGACTGAGTCTTGTTTTATGTGAGCAGGTTCATGTATTTCTTCCATAAGTCAAATACTTGCACGGTGTTCATTCACATACGCCTGAGGCAGGTCACATGCATGAAAACCTGATCCTGGGTAATGCTGGCCAGGATTTGTCTATGGAATAATTCTTATCTGAGAAACAAGAACTTCTGGGAACTGCAAGAAGTGCTGATATTTGTGGGTGAGATGGTGGACATAAATGGATGAGACAAGGAAGAACAAGCAGTCAGCTCACAAGAAACTCTGGGGACAAAGGGAGGATAACCCTAAAAGAGACCTAAGCTTCAGAGTCTCTCTTTTGCGGTGAGAAACAGCAGATGGGACAGAGGAAGATTTTTTCAACATTTTTTAATTGTCTGTAGGACACTGCTGCTCTAGGCAAGAGTTAGATCCCTTACCTGAGCTGACAATATCCACATGAGGAGTCTTCTCTCAGAGCTGGGATCTATTCTGGGGGCCTGTCTGACCTCTTGTGCTTTCCACATCTCAATTTCTTTACGATATGAAATGAAATCAAGTATTTACATTTTTTAATAAGTAATATCATTTTCATCTGGTGCTTCCACCATGCATAAATACTTTCTGTATCTTCACTGGACACATCATTTTAATAAAGGCAGGGATCAGGAGCTAGCACAGGATCTGTGGCTGGCTCAGGTCAAGCAGCCCCTGACCAAGTCTTGCTCTCCTCTCCCTGGGGCTTGTTAGGGAGAGGAGAAAGAATCAGAGCTGCAACTCTCTAGGCCAAGAGATGTTTACTGAATAGCTGTATTGAAGAGAGGGCAACAACAAGAGAAGAGATCAGATCTTCTGTCCTCTCCTTGCTATAGCAAAATAGAGTCAAAATTCTAGTGTAAAAATTGTAGAGAAGGTGGTTTCAGCAGAGAAAATGACTAAAGGAAAGAGACAACAACCTCTGTCAATACAATGGCTAATGACCATTGCATCATCCAGTGGTCTCAGGCACCATGACCTTGAGGTAGATGCTAAAAAGCTTATTCCAAAAAATCAAGAATACAGATCACAAGTTACTCGTACCAGAAGAATAGATGTTTTACAAAGCTTATTGATTTACAGAGCATATCTCAAAGTTGTTAGCATTGCTGTACAGATCTTCATTGCTTATGCAGAGGTGGGCAGGGCAACCTGAAGTAGTATTGAGAAGAGGAATGCCCAAAGGGACTTTTATTTAAATAATTTCCAATCACAGATCAAGAAGTGGCACTGAATGAAGGAGACAATTTTTTTTTTCATAGGGATGACCTCACAGGCTAGAAGCAGGGCATAGGAGCACTGAGAAAACTTGTGACTGAGAAAGCAGCTTTCACTCTCCTGTTAACAAGACATCCTCCCCAACTTTACAGGATTTAGGGCTAAAAGTCACAAGGTTGCAGTACCTTTTGTGATGCTATTTCCAGATTAGGGTATCATCTATTATATTTTATCAAATTAAGCACTCAGTTCTCAGCATTATCCTAAAGTTAAGACAAGCATCTCTCTAGGCACTATTTTCTATGTAAAAAACCAGTGATTCAAGTTATCATAGGGAGGCTTGCTGTTGAACACAATTAGACAAAGAATCATGGAAAAAGCAGTCATAAAAAGGGCAAAGTTTACTAGTCCTGGATGTCTTGAGTATATTTATTTTTCTGGCAGAGCTCTTGGTGATTCCATGATTAACATCTTGATTAATGAAAACATGTGCTCTGGCTGCCAGTTTGCACTGACGATGATTTTTGTTTGAAATCTGTGAGTGAGGGAGACGTTTCCACAAACAGTCAGAAAATCCTCAGTGATGGATTGTCATGCATGCAGAGTTTTTAGTGTGACACTGTAGAACAGGCTGTTCCTGGCCAGCAGACCTGGGGCGTTATGCCCTGGTTCTGCTCATTTTGGAGGCAGTTCTGACAACAGCAGGAAGGGGCACCAGGGCAGCTGCCTCACGTGGCTTACTTCTTTCCTTGGATTTTTCATGTGCACATCTAACTCTGGCATCACCCCTCCCATGGCTTGTCCTATCCATGAGGTGGAAAAGACCCATCTCTCATCTTGGATACAAGGTGTTAAATAATTACATTTGGAGATCTTTTCTTTTTGCACCTTACTTTTCTGCAAAGTCAGAGCAAGATTATATGTATCTGTACAGGCTTTTATTACTGCCAATGTGCTTGTTGCTGTTTATCTCCTCCATGCACCCTTGGGTTTAATGACCTTATGGGCCTATATTATAACACAGATCTGTGTGAACAGGACTGAAGCTGAAGTTACAAGTTTATGAGTTTATGACTCACAACTAGACTTGAACTGAGAAGAGAAGGGAAAAGAGGTTTTCCTATAAGACCTAATTTTATCTATAGCACTAATACTGTCTGTTAAGGACAGTAAAGGTAAGGAAAGCTGATCCCATGCTTGCTTTCCTTCCTTCCTCTGCTTTGGACAGGCTGTGCTCATATTATTACTAGCGTTCCTGGGAACAACTCCCAGCTTGAATGCAGGAGCTTTCTACATCCTTCCTTTCCCCAATGTCTTTTGTTCTGGCTGCAGCATCATGAAATTTCAGCCACAGACTCAGAGTTTCCTGGACTTTCTTTTTGAAACTTGGTATTTTCTATTTTCCTCCTCATTTTTTAAAGACTTGCGAATGCACTCTTTTCAGAGATTCATCCTCTATTTTCTCTGGGCCTTACTATCAGACCAAGGTGAATTTTCACTCCCAGTGAGACAGTTTGTGCAGCCCCTTCTCCAAATTTGCACACAACCTATGATCTACTTTCTTTCCTGTCCAGCAACTCAAATCTTCATCCCACACTGACACTAAATACTGTGTTTAGCATCAATGTCCTCTTTGCTCATAAAAAGTATCATCAACCTGGTATGCCTGGTCAGGTGGATTTTAAGACTTCCCTGTGAAATAACACAGAAAATTCCCTTCCACCCCAGCCACTCAGGTGCCCAGCTTCCTTAAGACCTCCAACAGGCAGTCACATACATCAGAGAAGATGGTGACATCTCCTTTTTTCTCTTACTGCCTTGTGGCAGATGGGTTCTCATGCCATCCTTAGATGAAAATTGCCATCCACCTTCATATCTCAGTGGCCCTGGGGAGAAACACCAGAGCTGCAGAGCAGGAATAGCCCTTGGCTTTTCTTACTCTGGCACTTGAGCCTGATGCTTCCTTGCTGTCAGGACACAGCATCTGTTCTTCAGCTTCACAGGTCTACAGTGTGAATGAGCAAGCCCTGCCTCCAGAAACTCCTCCACAACTGGTCCTACCACAAGTCTCTTTTCCTTTTTGGCATGTCTCTGTTGTGCTAAATCATAGGGTTTCTCAGTTTGGAAAAATGATAATGGAGGCAGAATAAAGCACAGTTCCATAAACCCTGGCTGGTGCAGGAAAAACAAACAGGGTCTGATCAGATGGATTATTCACAGTCTCTCAGAATACAAAACCTTTTGGGGCACTCAATAAAATAGTCAGGCACAATTAAAAATAAATAAAAAAGGAAAATTTTTGTGTGGCCTGTAATTACATTGTGGCAAAATAGATTAAATAAATAAATGCCAAAAGGGATTGACACATTAATGGAGGATGAGTACTTTGTTGACTATTAGACACTATGCTCTGGATGTAATTTCAGTCTCAGGAAATCTCTACACTGTTGATTTTTACAGGCTGGAAGGCAGTAAAATGACTCCATATACCCTAATTCTCATACTTTTGTTTCAGTATCTGCTAATAATCACTGTCAGAGACAGGACAAACAAGGTTTTGATTTGACTGGCTATGGTACCTCTTACATTTTTCCAACATACTGGGGCAGCTTTGCCCAGAACTTGGAGTACAGAATTTATTCTGCTCTGCGTGCTGCACTTTTATTGTTTTGCTGATAGCCAAGAATTACAAATTTAAAATAAGGCTTATGATAGCAGCAGCATGCATGGCACAGGCTGCATGGTAATGAGTTGGTTTTCCAAGTTAAGCGCTGGAACAACTTCAGTTACTGCCCACAAATGGGATCTGAACATCCAATCCCTTGATGGTGGAGAGGGCCTGCAGTTGGGGTGGATCACAGCTTACCAAGCCCAGAAGCTCTCAGCCCTGCCTGATGCTGTGATTTCAATCCATAGTTTGAAATTGAAGCTACTCTATTACAACCCCAAAGCCTGCCACAGCCTGGGAAAAAACAATTTCACATGATTCTCTTTTCAGACTCAGTAGGAAAGAATAAGGATGCTGGCAGCAGGTAATGATCAGCAACGTTGCACACCACATTCACAGAGAGAATGGAAACACCCTGCTAAATTCCCTGCTAAATTCACCTATCCTTAGGATCTAGGCACTATTATGTTAATGGTTGGACTCAACAATCTTAGAGGATTTTTCCAACCTAAATAATTCTGTGATAAAAACTCAAATCTCAGAGTAAATGAAATATTCTCCAGGCAAGTCCTTTTCAAACCCTGCTCTGAAATGTAGGATGTGAGGAATGATGATGTGTATAGAGTAAAGCCAAAGAAAATATTCCCTAATATTTGGAGAAATAAAGCTTGAGCCTTTTTTTTTTTTTCATTTACACAGCAGGACATGCAGGAAATTTCATGGGCACACTAACATAATCAGTGCAAATGTTGGATGTTCGTCAGCATTTTCAGCAAATGCTAGTCTTTTTTTGCTATTTGGCTTCTGTATTGTTTTGTTTTGTTTATTGGCTCTTTTCAATACCCCAGGGGTCTGCTGGAAAGGACAGAAATATAAAAATCAGTCCTGCAAAATGCTGAGATCCCTACATTGGCCTGGCTGTTGTAGAAGACACTCCACCCATGGGCAAGGTCCCTGCTGCTGGGCAGAATGTGTTCTGTTAACAGGTGTGAGATTCTCTAAGCTACTGAGGAAGAGATTCAACTGTCATAGGTCCCATAAAGTAGTAGCATTTGGCAGATCCTATTATTAATGATACTATGTTTGCCAACAATGTAAAACAATAATGCTTGTGAGTTAACCAAATTCAAATCATATGAAGATTTTCCTGTATTCTGTCCAAAAAGTTCTTGTAACAGGCTGATTCATCTAATACCATTTCTATCCCAAGAGCAAGGGAAGATCATTTTCCCACTCTTTCACTGTGGGAAACAGAACCCAAATCAGCCCAGATTTAGTTCTCTTGGTGGTCACAGACAGGAACTACCTTTTTTCAAAGAGAGTATCTAAGTTTTACTTATAGCTGTTTTCTAAAGAAGTGATTGTTCTTTTGCTGTAAGGTTGCTCACTCATACTGTGGAAATTCACCTAATCTAATAGAGTTGAAAACCAGCAAAGAACTATTTTCCTTGCTGCCTCAGAGCCATCTGTCTGGGTTGCAGGTCCCTATGGATTAATGTGTGAAATTCAAGACCTGGCACTGTGGTCTTTATTTAGGGAGTTGCAAATACATACAGAGCAAGTGTTCTGAGCTTCCTCTGAACATTAGGGCAAGATCTCAAACCATTTACAAATTAATCCATTAACCCTTACAGACCCCCTCAGTGCCTTTCCATCCCTTGTGCCATGAAAGTGTTACAGGAACTTTCAGGGCTATTTTGGTTTGGGGTTTTTTTCCTCTTTAGGAGGAAACTTTGGCATCATGAACAAGGTATTATCTTTGCTGTCGTCTAGTTTACTTCCAATGAGAAGATAGAAGAAAATCTCTGCCTATCCTGTTGACCAAACTACCTCCTGCAGCTGCTTCTCACGGCTCTGTGATCACTGAAAACTCAAACTCATACCCTGCTGCTTTCCTATAGAGAAGCACAGTTAATACACTGTTCACGATGATTGGCACACTTGCCTTGGGCAGTGACTTTAGTTGTTTCCAGGTTTTGACCCTACAGAACTTGCTTCATTATTCCTTTTATGAAAACCAAAAGAGTGCTCAGGCCACCCGAAATCTGATATTATAAATACTACAGTTGCTTAGTCTGCACAAAGGTGCAGGAAGAAGGTCGTGTTCTGCTACAAAAGGTTCTTGTTGTAGATCAATGATAAAGCACAACAGATGGGTAAAGCAAATTCCGGAGAGGGAAGGTCAAAGGCAAAAGCATTATTTCAGATCAGTGTTGTGATCAGTCTCCATGTGTCAAATGCACTCCCTCATCTGAAACTAAAGTGAGGAACAAGGAGGTTCTTGGGCTGGCTTGTGCCAGTACTAAGTCCTTTGATGGTGTCCTCCTTCCCATGAATTGGACCAAAGCAGGACGAGCTGCAGGACTTTACTTCCAGGCCTCCTCCAGCTCATCTCTGGATGTGCTGGTTCATGACTCACATTGGGGTGGCAAAGTTCAGTCTGTCTACAGTACCCTATAGATTCATGATGTTTCTGTGGAATATAATTTAAGGATATTTTTAATTTTTCTTAACAGATCTAGAGGTGAAGGCAGGGGTGGACACATGCACCTTGACAAGGTTATTCAAATCCTCTCACAGTTCTTTCTGTCACAGTTTGTGCACCCCTGCAGACAGTTCTGGTGAGTTTGCTCTTTCCCATACCATCACCCATTTCAGTGACAGCATCACTGCCACATCACTGTGCTTTCTGCCGTTTTTCTTGTTCCTTGAGCGACTTCTGTGACTTGTCCTGCAAAGCAGATAGCTTCTCTTCATGGATATTTCTAAAATTTTTCAGTGAAGGCATCATTTCTCTGCCAAAATTGAGAATGGGCTCCACCTTTCTACTGGGAAAATGGGGGAAAGCTGGGAATAAGAGATGGCCATCACTTAGTTATCACATTAACACTACAAAGATCAGGTTTCAAAAGTAGCCAACAGTGCTGTATAAGCTGGGAGCAATCAAAAAGGAATCAGAGCGCCTGCCCAGTTAAGAACTGTGCCTTTGAGGGCCCATGAAGTATAAGAAATTTATTGGCATGCTGTATCGTGTTCATCCATCTTGCCATCTTCCCAGAGACAGCGTGTATTCCTGCGGTCCCTCTTCTCCTCTTCCCTTTCATCTTCCTCTTCCCTTTCCTCTTTCCTTCTCTCCTCCTTTTTCTCTTCCTTTTTCTCTTCCTTTTTCTCTTCCCTTTTCTTTCTCACACTGTACACAAGGTTTCAAAGTGTCAGCATGTTAGAAGTAAAAAAAAATAAATATACACTGAAATGACTAATGGGACTTAGACCTATGTGGTAATGGATGTCACACCCAGACTGACCTCCATATGCTTCTTTTCCCTGTGTTTCCCTCTCTGGAAAATATGATTTAAGTTTTTATGAAATGCATAGTTAACATCTTCTAGTTTCAAAGAAAAGTTTAATTCGAAATTGGATGTGCTACAACATTACTCAGTATCTGAATATTGCTATTTTTTCCGCAGATTACCTGTGACTTCTATATAGAAATTACACTTCAGTGATGAAAATCCAGATTATACACTTTTTAAGTATTAAATTTAAAAACAGCTTTTCAGGCTGATTGTTGTAGGACTAAGTACTACAATACTCAATGTAAATTTTACATACTTACTAATTAAATCCACATGTACAGATGTATTATAGACATATAATATGGGAGATTGATTTATGAACTTCCTCTTTCAAAGAATCTGAACATGTAGTAAGGTCCTTAGGTATTTTGGAGTTATTTTTTACCTCATAAAGGTCATCAGCACAAGCTTATTTCTCTGTGAAGTAAAAATATAATTTTTGTGAGGAAAAGCACTGCTTTAACTGCTTCTGGATACAGAATGAGATCTCATAAAAAAGCTACTTCTTCTGGGTAAGTTAACTATTTAACTGAAACAGATGGGTAAAAAATAGAAAAATATTTCTGAAATTGCAAAGGTATCCACAAAGGAGAGCAACAGAGCTGGTGATGGGTCTGGAGCACAAGTCCTGTGAGCAGCATCTGGGGGAGCTCAGCCTGGAGAAAAGGAGGCCTCAGGAGCATCTTATCACTCTCAAAAATTCCCTAAAAGGAGGTTGTAGCTGAGTGGGGGTCTGGGTCTTCGGCCAGGTCACAGTGATAAGACAGGAAGGAACAGCCTCAAGTTGCACCACAGGAAGTTTAGGTTGGATCTTAGGAAAAGATTGTTCATGGAAAGGATTGTCAAACTTTGGAACAGGCTGCCCAGGGAATTGGTGGAGTCCCCATCCTTGGAGGTATTTAAAAGATGTCTAGTTGTGGCACTTAGGGACATGGTTTAGTGATGGATTAGTCAGTGCTGGGTTAAGGGTTGGACAATATAAAGGGACTTTTCCAATTTAAACAATGCTATGATTTTACAAAATTAACTTTCAAAATTAACTGAGCTGACAAAAATACTTGAAAGTCTTCATACAAATTGAGTGTGATTAATTTTAAAAGTCTGATTGGCTTTTACATAATTCTTCCATTGATTAAAAAGAAATGTAGATCAGAAACAGTTTTTATAGAATCTTCCCTAGTGCTCATCACTATGCCCTTAACTTCATGACTATACAGATATTTTAATGTCTTTCTTATTCTATTAGAGAAATGGGCAAGTTGAAACACTCTTCCAACTCTACATACAACATCAAAAGTATATTCAATTTACTTTAGAAAGCACCACAGACATAATTTATATTAATATGCCAAATTTTAATAACTAATCTCTTTCCATTGTAGTGGGAGGAAATTCATTTGCAAGTACAATTAGTGATTTAGAAGCCATCACTGAAGTCCTTATGATGAAAAACAATTTGTGGTCACACATTTTTGCTTTCTCTTGTATATAAAAATAATTAATTTCTGTCCTTCATATGGAAGAATGGAATAAAGTCACTGCACTCTTTAAGATGTTCCAGGGTACTCCTTGTTTTCATAAAATTTGAATAAATAAGGAAAGAACTGATACATATTTGAGTAGTAGAAAATGTAGGTTACATGGTTCTACTTTAAAGATGAGACAATGTTAGGTTACATGGTTCTGTTATTTTGCTTTTGTTCTTAGAGCTCATGAGAAAAGTTATTTCCAAGCTTAAATTCTAGCAAGTGTTCTGCAAACTGAGAAGTGCTTACTTCAATTCTTCTGTCTAAAATGAAGGGTGTTGATCAGCAGCTGAGCCAGCAGAAGGACAGTAGTTAGGTGTTGGGGGTAGCTACCCTCACTGGGGTTCTAGCCTAAAAACATTAACATTCTTTGAGATCTTTACTGTGCTGTGCAGCCTGAAGTCTGTGCTTCTCAGACACAAGGACAACATCACCCGTTTGTGGCTTACTCTATTCTTGCCCCTTTGGCTCGGTATTTTTCAGCCACACCAGTTCTGACATACTGAGAAGAGGATGTTCCCTCCCAGTGCTCCTGTGGGACCTTGCAGATCTGAGCTGGAACTGCCTTTGGCTGAGGAGGAGTAAAGCCTTGAGCTTCAGCTTCCTGGGTAAATGCTTTAAACCTCTAAATTGTTAGATAAAAGCAACAGTTCTGCTTCCCTTCCTGATGCAGGATTCACCCAAGGCTGGCTGTGTTTTTTTGCAGAAGTGAGTGCTGTCAATACCTGTCCAACTTTTCCAGGAAACACTGGCTGGGCTGAACCTCTGGGGATACGAGTGTGGGACGGGCCAGTTTGCAAGTCTCAGAGGACTGCAGTCATAAAAAAGGTACCAAAATGTTCAGCTCTGGAGGAATAGCAGCAAACCAGGCTGCCAAGTACTGGAAGTATCTAGTGAACTTCACAGGGGAAATGAACACTGGTTGTGGCTCTTTTTATCTCCTGCAGGGTTAGGCAAGACTTGTGGATTGTAGTTTTAGACTTAGACATTTCAATTCTGCCTCCTGCTCCCTGAAAGCATCTGTTGGTGTGGTCCCCTAAATCTAAGCATGCAGGCACATGCATGCAGGCACTGCCTTTACATGAAGCTTCCCAAAACTGAAGCAAAAGAGCCTGGATCTACTGCAAAAATTATTTCAATGAATTGGTTATTCCTTGTGAATTTTCTAAGCAAGCCATTTGTAAATGTAAACATATTATTGGCCAATTAAAGGAGGCAAATGTTTTAGCAGCTCTGTGGAAACCATCATGTGGCTAATTCAAGTCTTTGGGAATTAGCAAGCTGACTTTTGCCAGAATCTGTGCAGAAAGGGAACTCTGTAAAACAGGATGAGGCAGGACAGAGATTTGTGCAAAAAGTGGGGCTATTACCAAAATTACTTATTAAAAAATGGCTAATTTTTTTTGTTCCAAAACAATACTAACTAAAAAGTCCTCTCTATCTGTATGTCATACTGAAAAGAATTCAGTAACATACAAAATTTAAATGGAGATTTGTATTTTATGTTAAAAGCTCAAAATTTCTTATGGGACATGATAAACCCTTTCTTTCTCCTGTAGATCAAATGAGGAAAAATCATGTTGTTTCCAATGTGATCTGACTTATTCCTTACAAGTAGTATCAAAATCAGCAGTTCCGTTTAAAGCCATGTGTTTGTTTCCTGTTTTCCAAAGCAGTTTCTTTTGTGGGAAGGAAAGATAATGAGTTACACTACATCTTTCTGAAGCAATACTGGAACTATGCATACATTTACTAGCATCTGTGCACTTTGGCATGCTACTGCTTCAGTGTGGATTTGGGGTCTTGACTGATGGAATCACCTTTTTTCATTTGCAAAAGCACACTGACTGCTGATGTACACCGGATGCCCCAGGGAACAACTGAAACCAAGAGAATAGCCCAGCGATTATGAACCATGCTTGAGGAAAGGTTTACTCTCATGCACAAGTGTGCAGCAATCCAGAACAGGACAAAAACCTCAGGCAGTTGCTCTTTTCCCACACGGTTTTGTCCTTTAGAGACATAGAGCATTTTTTTTTCCCCCAAAAGCAAATCCAAGTGGCTAAACAATATACTTAAGCAGTATAAATAGAAAAACTCTTTTGCTTAGGGTATGATGAAGCCTCTTGATCATAAGGACATTGTTCCTTTGAAGCCTGTTGTTCCTTTTAATTATATAATATTTATTCTTCTAATTCATTGCAGTTCCACAGAGAGTAGGAAAAAATCTTTTGTCCCCAAGTTTCTGTCGCCCTCCTTTCTTTGCATCTCTGGGAAAGAAGCTTAATGTAAGAAAGCTATAAGACTGTGATACATTGCATGTCTCCACTGTGACTTTGACTGATTTTTTGGCCTATGACTAACTTAGACCATACAATTCTAGACACCAAGATAATATCAGTATACCTTAGCTCTTCAGAACAGTGTAGGAGAAAACAATCTCACATGGATGGTGTTACTCAGATTTAAGGAAAGGAGATCAGATGGCTTAGATTCTTGTGGTATTGCAAATTCCCTAAAGCATGGAAAACCTGGATCACTGCCTATAGTTTGAAAAGGTGAACTAAGAATAATTAGTTGGAAATTGAGCATATCAAGAGTATAAAAGGGAATTAATAACAAGGCTCCCAGCACTTTCCCGGAAATCAAGTACATCTACACCATTAACCATTTCGAGTAGCTCCAGTGGTTTAGCTGTATTGACCTGGGCTTCTCTCATGTAGCTGAGAACAGAGTATGACTGTTAGTTTAACATAAACATTCTCCATGCAGATGGCATTCAGCTTTATCTTTCTATGAACCACCAATCTTATTCTTAGCTAGCTGTATTTCTTCTGGAAATCTTCATGTGTGTCTGACATGGACATTGTGCCTGAAGAACATTGTAACATCATCAGTTACCTCATGTTATCAACACCATGAACATGAACCCTAAGAACACTGATTTGACAAAACATCTGCTTGCATCCCCGTTCATGATATGGCTTTTTGAATTTGATTCCTGGTCTCTGCTCAAGAATGCCGATTTTCAGGTTTTACATCCATGGCTCTTTCTTGGAGATAAGACCAAAAGGAAATAATATAAAGGGAGTATAGCAGACTATTGAATGGGGGAGAAGAGCAAGGAAAATATAAATTTATTGTATAATCTGTAAAAATTGTTTATGGAAGTCTAAAGTCACGTTGCCTGTGACTAACTCACATTCTTGGCCCTATATTGGCCTAAGAGCGTTGCCAATGAATCAGCCTGATCTCTGCAAATCTTTGATGTACGCTTCTGGAGAAAAGGACACGGTCTCTATCTCTGACCACATGTTAAACTTTCCTCTTCTCTCCTTATTGGATTTATATTGACAGAGAAAGGGAAGGAGGTTTTGGAATAATCCCAGCAACGTACAGAGACAAATGATTAATGTTTCCTCTCCTGGATGCTTGATAATTAATGCAACCTCAGACATCCTGAAGGAAGATATTACATGTGTGGACCATACTTCTCATAACCCCCTAAATCTTAAGCCTTGAAATTAGTTAAATACAGTCAGCTCTGCAGTTAGAAATTCTGTAAGGTAATGTCTTCATAACAGGAATCTGAAGTGTTTGTATTAACTGGGTGTCAACTGCATCTGGAAAATAAGGAGTAACTGAGAGAAAACAAGAGGAAGCAAGAAACAAACAGACTTTATCAATCTCCCAAGGAAAACACATAAACATCACAAAGCTGAATTATGGTTTCTTATTTTGTGTATTTGAACTAAATCTTCTCTAGAAACTACCAACATTAAGACTGATAATGCCAGAGACAAGTAAATTTATCCTGAATGCTCTTCAGTGTATTCACTTCCTGAGACACTGTTTCATTACGGAACACCCCACAAAATCCTTAGACTATCCTCAGATTTTATAAGGTTTGCACATGCAAAACAGGGCTCCTACAGGCCATGGATGGGTATTCCCACTACTTCTTTATGGCCTGTGGCCATGTTTTTCATGGATGGACTAATTGCATGTGACATCGTGCTGTACAATAGGATGGACATCCAAGATTGCTCAAAAAGACCATGCAGCCTGTGGAGTTTTCCAGTCTGTCTGACCCTGGTTCCTTCAACAGTAAAGTGGGAGCAACAGGTGATTCAGTGCCAGCTGTAGTAATGCAGTCTGGACGTGTAAGTTGAAGCATAGATGAGTCTAATTCTGTCTAAGTGGACAGGAATCAGTCTTTCCTTCTCTACCTGCCCTTGCCACAAAGTCGTACCCGGGGAGGACAACAAAAAAGTCACTTTATGTCTTAAAAATTCATCTTACCGTAAATTAACAGTGCAGAAATGTGAAACAAGCAAGAATAAAGGATTTTCTTCCTGACTGCAAAACTAATTTAATCTTAAATTTAGTTCTGGTGGAATCAAGACATAAATGTATACTGGGAAACTGAACTAAAGACCCCAAAATACGTCTAAGATTAAAAAATCTCCACATTCACCTCTAAAAAGACAACTGAACACATTTTTCAAAGCATGTTTTCCGTATGTTGCTAAATTGCAGAGCAATTTCTCACCTTTTATCACCCTGATCCATCTGGATGGCTGTAATACTGAAGGAAGTGGGGCTACTCTGCAAGCTCAGAGGAAACCAAAACAATACAAGGAACAGCTTTTGACACTCTGCCACAAAACCCCAGCTCTGATGCGGCCCCCTAAATTATTACGTTCTATCTTAATGTTTCATGAATATCATTTTCTAAGAAGGTGTCCTTCTCCTCATGGCTTCTCCTCAGTTCTGCAAGTTATTTAAGTACAAACTCAGGCACGTTGTTTCCTCAGGAAGGGCTGCATTGCACAGACTGCTAGGAACCAAAGGAGAAATCAGATTTTAGATTAAGTTGAAGACATTGGCACTACTGGAACAGCAGTTCGCAGACAGACTTTCTAGCTATTTTAGTGACCCTGCTCCCTCCCTTGTCCCAGCTTCCCCTCCCCACATTACCCACAGTTTTTGTGCATTAGTTCTCACTCAGGACTTTTCCCAGCGTGAAGCATCTGGCATCGCAGCTACAGAGGGCTTGCACCAGGGTCTGCTTCTCACTGACAGTAGGAGGCATTGCTTTCCTCACACCCAGATGTCCCCCAGACCTGTATCAGACAGCTTTTGCAGTCTGAAATCCCTCTGCACCATCAACAAACACATTCCACTCATCCCAGCGCTGCAACCCAAACCCCTGAGGCTGTGCAGAAGAGCTGCTCCGGGAATTATGATGCAAATGACCAGATACAATTCCTGCTGCAAAATGCACATATGCATAAATGTGTCTTACTGCCTGTAGTGAAAACAGTGGCTTACACAATTAGGTCTTGCCCTGAGGCACACCAGGATCCTCGTGGAAAAAACCCTACCTGTGTCCATCTGAAAGTAGGCACCTATTTTTGAACAGATGAGTAGATCCCAGGAGATACATAACTCTATCTTCAGACTACTGAAGAAGGATAGAGTGAAACTTATTTTTAAATCATTTTGGTAAGCTGAGAAAACACCTACACCCAAGATTTGTTCTTTGAATTACTTGTTAAGCAAAGACTGAGGTAGAAGTAACATTTTTCTACATGAAAGGTGATATTAAAATAATATTAGCTAACCATGCAGTGATCTAATATTTCATGTGTGCATAACTGAAAAGAAGTTTAAAATACCTTTAATTTGCAGATGTAGTGGTCTCAGTACAAAAACATCTTGGGATCTGAGAGCTTGTTTACTCTTTCATCTCTCTCAAATGTCTTGGTATAAAATAAATAGAAGATAAAATACCAGCTAGTGCCACAGTCCCCTGCCTAGCTGCTAAACAAATGTAGTGGTGTTACGGACAGGGAAGGAATTAAAATTGTCTGTGTGATGGGTTTTTTCGAGGTTTGCTTTGGGATATATTCATAAGCAACACAGCAAGCTTGAATGCCAGCTGGCAGAATGGATCCAATGTGTTCACCTTCACCTCAGGAAGGGTAGTTTGCTCTCCACAATTGCAATCCCTTACTTTCAGAAGTGTTTAAAAAAAAAAAAAAGGGAGTTAAAAATGCCTTCAGAGATGAGGGGGTCTCAGGGGGAAATGCAATTCTCAGTGTTTCAGCACAGCAGGATAAATAATCTGATGACATCATAAAAACCGTGACAAAATCCATTTACAGTGGTGTGCCCACAAATTTTCATTCAGTCTTCCTGTAAGTTCAGGTAGGCAAACATCGGTGTGTTATTTTAGGAGAGAAGATTTAAAAATACTGACAGGCGGCTGTTAGAAAAGGCTGTTGGTTTCCTGGGCCAGGAGACACACTCATTTGAGCCAAGGGCTCGGACAGCACAAGAGCTTTATTGTATCTGTGCATCATACCACACTGCCCATAAACAGTTGGATTATTCATCAGCATAACCTTTTATTTAGTTTTAAGAGTGAAAACTTACATATCTTTAGCTGGAAATGCAGTTGGTAGCAGTTTAAATTTCTTTTTCTTAACTAAGTGTTAAAACTGTTGGTGTTTTGGAGAGGAGCAAGATGATAGAACAGCCTGTTTGTCTCTGGTGTTTATTCACTCAGGACAGAGAAGGACTAAAGAAACATCTGGTGTCAGCTTTTTTTCCACTAAGAAAAAAAAAAAAATAAAGCCAGTAAGTTTTTTAGATAGAAAAGTAAGTTCATGAATCATGAAACTTCAGCTAGAAATCACAGAAAGTTAGAGAGAGTGAAAACCAGCTATATTTGTTTCAACATAATCCATAAAGGAGAATGGGGCATTCTTACTCATGTTTGTTTGTTGGGTTTTTTTG
>VZSR01001685.1:44542565-44574560 GCA_013398615.1 Brachypodius melanocephalos
TTTTTTTTTTTTTTTTTTTTTTTCCCACTTTGAGAAGGGAAAGCGGTTTCAGAAAGGAAAAAGAGTGCTTTCTTTCCACTCTTTCTGCCCCCTCTCCTCTCTATTCTCAGTCAGTCTTCCCACGGGTCACCCCAGGTTTCCTGTGTCCCAGTGGGAACTGCAAGAGAGCAGCACTGAAGTCCCAGGGCAAAGCCTCCTTGTAGGTTGCAGTTGGACACAAAAAGCAGGGGAGGACTAACCCAAAATCTATCACTGCTCTCTGTGCTTGGGACACCCATGACCGTCCATTAAGGCCTCAGGCTGGTGTGAAATGAAACCCCTTGATACAATTTCCCCATGCAAATTTTTATGGGGAGAATGGAGGGGTTGATATGAAAAATCACTTCGTGTTAAAATTTCCTACCTCTCAATAGCAAAACGGCCTTGCTAGGAAATCCTGTAATCTAAGTACTGGCTTAGCACCATCCATCAAAGAGAGGATGTGAGCAGCACTTGTAAAAAGTTAATAACCTCCATGGTGGGACAGGGCAGTGCGAAAGGAAAGTGCTGAGCAATGGCCAGGAGAATCCTTTCATCTCCCAGTGAGCTCAGTGACTGGAAATGTGAAGTTCACTTTGGTTAATAGTACTTTTTAAATGTCTTTTAAAATTACTCTGGATAAACAAACAGAAAGACTCAAATCCAGTTTTTCTGACTTGTAGGTTTTGGGGTTGTTTTGGGCAGCTTCATAGGTCTCAAATTCATATGAAAACAATGAAGCGCAATTTTTTAGCAAACAGTAACCAACTGCAGCAAATGTCCATCTTTTCTTGACGTGAACAATTGCCCAAAAATACAATGTTAGTGCACATCTCAATAACCAGAGAGGAAATACATAAGACCTACATATTTTTGCTGTGTATTTAATCCTCTTCATTGTTGAGAAGGCCCTCTAAATCCTTACATGCAGTTCAGGTCTTCTGAATTCTTGATAACTGCATCCCTTTAAAAAAGGGAGTACAAATGCCTACGTGCACAATTGCACCTAGACCATACACAAATGGGCCTAATTTATTTTGGTGCCAAACAATGCTGTGAAATACTTTGACTTAATTTTAAAGAAAAGCAAACAATGACCAGTGTTTGTGATGACACAAGCTGTGTCATAAAATGCACCCAACAAACCATTTACATTGCAAAAATTTGCCCCAACTGTTGTTTATATTGGAAGATTAGCACATTCATATCCTCTGGCTAGCAGATAACTATCAGCTGCAATCACTTGCTACCCATCAGGGGCAGTGAAGAAGAGGACATTCTCAAAGTTGAGACATGCAGAAGTATTTATATTGTTTTCAATGGACAGCTTAAGCCCATTTTGGTTTGCTGGAAAAAGTATTGGTAAAAATGTAGTAAAATATCCTAAATTATGTGAGTACTGTGTAGAATGCAATCCAAAACTCATTACAAGTTTAACTGGTGTAAGTCGGCATAAATCTGCCAAATAAGGCTGACTATTTGGCGTTTCTTTACATTTCTTGATGAAAAAATGTTTGAGGTTGGTGAATTAGACCCCGTACACCTGATAGATAGGCTGTTCCCAAAGGCTCTACAAAATATTTCTGCTCTCAGGCCTTTTGCTCTACTCCACCTGCACAAGATAAGCCTTGCTACTGAGTCGGGGGCTAGAAGGAGCCTGTCCTAGGCCATGTTGTCAAACAAGGAGATATTTTGAGTTCATTTATTAGTGCCCAAATTTTAAAGAACACCTTGTGCTTTTAACCAAACTAATACAGGACAGAGGTGATGTCTTTTTATTCTCTTTTTCTTTCTAGAGATACTATTTTATGGCTGGGGTGGATTGATCGATCTGTCAAGTCACCTGCACGATACAGACTTACTTATGATTATGGGCTGGGATTAATAATCCAAGTGGGTTTCTTCAGTTGCATCTTTCCTAGTATAACACACAAGAACAAAAAAATTAAAGGCTCTCTACCTAAAACCCTAAGTCATAGAATGACCTAGCCCTAAATCATATTATGAATGATCTTTTGAATATGCTACAGTGTTGTCCATGTGTAAGCTTGCTGCTGGCTCAGAATGAGTGGATTTAGCATGTAAATTTTTTAAAAAAAATAATATTTCAGATTTTCGTTATGCAGTTTGATTTTTTTATTCCCCAGGAAAAAATATAGGTATTTTAAAAAGTTATTTTGTAAATAACTATGGCCACTGTATGTTTGCACTTTTCATTTCTGCTGTTTTGGTTTGGTTTGGTTTGGTTTGGTTTGGTTTGGGGTTTTTTTTGTGAACAGAGTAAAGAAGAAAAGTAATTTCATAAATTCTTATTCCTTTAAAATGTTAAGTGGAGGGTGTGTGGAGGGGAAGGATGGCACAAAAGAGGAAGCAAAGAGAGTCACGAACCAATGACCCATGGAGGCTTCCCGTTGAAGTTACATATTGAACTGATCTTAATGCCCATTTAGAAACCGGGGAAATTTGGAAATGTCTCCAGATTTCACAATTGGCTTCTGTTTTGTCACGAGACCAGCTGAGTCCTCACATCGAAGCACTTTCAATCTTTCAGACTCCAGCTCGGGCCCTGAGGCCTGCGGTTGTCTCTCAGCAAAATGGAAACATTCACGGAGCACCGAGTGCCCCACTTCCAGCCTGGGACATCCATTCAAGGCTCCCGCTGCAGCGCCGGTTCCCACAGCAGGACAGAGCCCTTCGGGGAGGTGTCGGCTGTCAGGAGTCGCTTGTCAGGATAATTCATCGCCCCGGGGAAATGCGAGCCGGGGAGCAGCGGCCCGCTGCAGCTCTGGGGAGGTCAGCCACATCAAAGCCGGGATGTGCCGCGGCCTCCGAGCGCGGAGGAGCGGCCGCCGCTCTTGAAGCTGCCAGCTCTCCCTTTTCTGTGGAGGCCAGGGAGTGTCGGGGGAGGCGTTTGAAGATCTGGGGAAAATCTGGGATCATTCAGGCTGGAGCTGAGGAACAAAAGAAAAGGGCTCTGACTTAGTGAGGCTCGATGTAGATTTTGCTCAAATGGGTTGGAAATAAGAAAACATTTTGGGCGTTGCTGCCTCACTTTGATTTTGCACTGGCACGGTGCAAATTCACTTCAGTTTCTCTTTCACAGTGCAGTAGACAAGGAAGAGTACATCCATCTTCTCAGCTCAAAAAAGCTATTTCAGGGCTCCAGGGTTTGTCCCTCAGGATGTGTGGGTTTTTTCTAAGACCATTATATCCTCCCCACTCCTTGAATTCAGAGAATTTGTGAGTGAAAACAACTTACTGAACTTTACTTTCCCACTTCTGTTTTTAAAACCTAATCACAAGTTTGCCAGGTGTGTGGAAAAAACATGAGTTTTACTAAAGCATCTGTGTGGTGAATGGACAGGCCTGGAGCTGTCAGGGGAGAGAGCACAGGTAGGACAGACTGGAGATCACTGGGATGGATGAGATAGGGCATGACCAGAAAAAATGAAATTTGCAGATTTTAGTTTATTTCAAGTTTTTAAAGTTGTTGATGTTCAGTCCATTATTGAATTATGTCTGGAAAAGTGATACCTTTTCTTCCTGTTACATTCAAATGTATATACAAACTCTATACAAAATATTTATATTATATCTGTATATATATACACACACACATCTATCTATCTATCTATCTATCTATCTATCTATCTATCTATCTATCTATCTATCTCACCAGGGAAGAAGATATATGAAAATGTTCCACTGCTACTGAGTGAGTAAACAACCAAAGATGTCCCTTTGTCTAGGAGAATGCTCAGGCAAGGTGTGAAAAAAGTAAAAAGTGAAGATGAAATGGGATAGAATTTTTTTAAAGGCAAAAAAACAGAGCAAATACAGTTCAGAGGATTAAAATGGATTTTGCGTTTGATTTACATGGCAGTCATGATTTATTTTAAGCTATGTTGTTGTATGGTCTTTAGAATATATTCGTCAGCCCATTATGTCTGCAAGCAGTTTTGTAAGACCAGCTACAGCATTGAATAGGTGGTAAATATAACTTGCTTAATACTCCCTACTGTACAGCCCTTTGAGAGGTGAACACTCAGCCTGGATTACATCACAAGAAAAGACTTCTGGATGTTCCTGCCTGCATTCCTCTCTGCTGGAGTTCCCTAGGATTCCCCATCCTCCTTTTTCTCACCTCTGCTGTGCTTTTTGAGTGCTCCCAAGTCAATCCGAAACAAGTTCCCCTGGGACAGGCAACTTAAGATGAGTTTGCCTGGCTCTGCAGTGGCTAAAATGTGCCCAGGACATAATTGCTCTGTAAGCAGGCAATACAAGAAGGGTACATGTGCTCAGTCCAGGTTTTTGATCTGGAACATACTGTAAAAAGGACATAGTGTGATGACATTTATCACCACTGGCCATCTAGTTAACAACCCTTTGAAATGAACAGGCAAATAACACCTCAAGCCTATTGTTTTAAGTAAAGTTGAAACAAACCTATAAACTTGTCCCACTTGCTCTGTGTCTTTGCTTCAAAATAGCTCTAGCCAGAAGATTTTTGCTAAAATCTGATTATCTAACTGACAAGTTAGCCCCTCAGAGGCCACCTGGGATGGCTCACATGACACTGTCCAACTGTGAAAAGGTCTTGCCCATTTTGCCAGCTGTGAAAGAGCAGATAGGGTTCCACAATGAATTAAATTGCATAAGGAAACCAAGTGGTATTTACACCTTCTCCTTAAGTTCTGCTGTCAAAAAGCTGTCTGTGGATATTATTGCTGAAAGACAACAGGGAGTACTCCAATTGAATGTCCATGAGAGCAAAATTGATCAACAAGGTCTTCTCAGTAGGCTAAGGGGTAAGGAAAGTGGTAGTATGTTGTGCATATATTATGCAAGTTAGGATTTCTGGCTGTACCTGTTGTTGCTGTTAGTCCATGGGACTGTCGTTCTCACAAATTTCACACATATTAAGCTTGATTAAAAACAACCAAAGGAGTATTTAAGACTCAAAGAATCCTTTCATTATGGTGAACACTGAGATTCTTGTTACATTTACACTTAATGAAGTGCATAAAAGACAGTTGCTAAAATATGCTGTGCTCTGGCATGTAGGTCAGCTAACAGAATTTGGGAAGGGATTTTGAAACCTGGTCTCAACACCAAATCTAAAAAAAAGAGCAACATTTCTGAAAGTACCCATCGTATCTTGATGAAAGTGTGAGAGGACCAAGTGGGCTACAAATAGCCAAGTAGGTAGAAAATGCCCACATAGAAATTCTGTATACCTTGGCAAAAATTCTGTCAACTGTCTGATGTCTTCCAGCAGAGAAGTGGAAGTTTCCACCCTGAAGTCAAATGTTGTTACAAGGAGGTAAAAGAGCAAATGAAGGAATGAATTGCTCATAGTAAGCCACTCACTAAAAAATAGTAAACAGATAAGACAGAAATATCACAAAGCAGTACATGCTGCATATACCAACAAGTGGTAGCAGAAGGATAATTAGCACTTCAAAGAATTTTTATTAAGACAAGTAAAATAAAAAATAATAGTCTTTCCTCAGGCAAAATGCGAATTGCATTTAGACCTGTAGATGCAGGCAGAGATCACTGCCTCCTCCACTATATGTATGGGCTTAGAACCTCACAAGACTAGACCCGTAGCTATGCAACACTGGACCAGAAATGTGTAGCAGTTTTACATGGAGCTACATTGGGAAAAGCCTGCTTCTGAATGGAATACTAGTAAATTTTTGAGACTGAAATTTATGAAGTGTGTGGGTGGTGGTATGTGTCAATTAGGTAATTCCCATTATCCTAGTGTCCCTGCTGACTTAGAATATACACATCTTGAATTCATTATGTCTTGTGTTGGTCTAGGAAAGAAAATGAAGGGAATCCTCTTCCAGCTTACAGATAGAACTGATTCAAGGTTTAAAGAACAGCACAGACTCAAATTTTCATCATTGCACAGTACATTCAGATAGAGGATGTAAAGTGCTCTGAAACACTCCAGAACACGTTGTTAGCAAACACCTGCTTTCTAGCTCAAGTGAAGATAGACTTGTCAGGGAGGAGAAATGAAAGATTTGATTGCCACAATAAATTTAGAAGGAAAGATTAAATTTGGTTGGGGTTTGAGACAACAGATTGGGAAAGCCTCAAACTCATTATTCACCTCCATATTTTTTGATATGGTTGTGGTGCTTGTGTTTGCCTGAATACTGGGAGTGACTCTGGACTAAAATTTGGGAACAACCTCAGGGCAATGAGCAGGGGGCACAGTTGATAGGAATGGAGGTAGTTCAGCCTCATGACCCTTCTGTTGACTCCTACCCGATATCTACAGTCTGGTCTAAAAGGAAAGACTGGTGAAAAAGCTATTTATGCAAGTGAGCATGGCCTTGAACATTCACTGAGTTAACACAAAACCTTTCATGGACCGGCAGGAACTCTCTGGGACATGGGAACCTCTGGTGGATTGGAGGCTGACACCATGAAAAGGAAGGCAGGAGAAAGGCAAGGAGGATAGAAAACAGTAAGTGACAAAGTTAGCTAATGTCTTTTCTGGGAACAAATACAGTCAAACTGCAACAGCAGAGAGAGCAGAAGACAGAGAAGCTGTAGATAACAGTTTCTCATTTTGATTAAACTTTCAAGATATTTCACAGGACCATGTCTCGAGCAAGGACCTATGATCCAAACAAACCACTGTAAGTTAAATGGTTGGTGAAAATATATGGATGAGAATTATATGACACCTGGTTGAAAAAAGAGATTGCATTTCAAAGAGGATGTCTCAGCAGGGATACAATCAAGATCTGCCTAGAATCCGTTTTATATTTGTGGCATTTGGGCATCAGTCAAACGGTAATTGAAATTTTATTCAAACTCTAGAACATTGTAATGGTGTCACAACCTAACCTATGTAACTGGCCATTATTCAACATTGAATGATGCTAGTTGACGCATCCTTGTAACATTTCACACAGTTTTATAAAATGGTCTTGAAATCTTAAAATTCCATTGGAGGAAATCTGGTTTCATTGAGTGTTTATATGTACAGAATCTACATAGAATTAACAAACATACTCAGAACTATAAGTGAAAAACAATTTCTGAGGACTCATATTTTTAACAGAGGTATGTTAAATGGGAATGCATTTCACTGGGCTTCAGAGTTCCTTAAATGGAGAAATTCTTACCTTTCTGCTAAATATAAAGCAACATTTGTGTTGAATTTAACACAAAGAAATTCAACAGTGACCTTATAGCCATTAGAGTGGGGAAAGAACCTCCCGTTTTCTTCAATTTGCAATCAGCTCATGGGTGGAAGGTACAAACAAAAATGCAGAAGTTACAAGCTCAGCTCTGCTGCTGGTCTCTTCTTTTAACTCATCTCCTCTGAAAACAACCGGTTTTTGAGGACTCTCAGAGTTGTGGGTTGGAACCTACTTTTCCAGAGTATTCTGCTTCTATGTAAGTAATATAAGACTGCTCCTTCTGGCATTTTAGCTTTTGTGTGTTCCTGTTTGCAATAAGTTGAGGCTTGTCTGAATTTTACTGTCTGAATTTTACTGCGTGAATATAATAACAATTGGACAATCCATGGAGGAAGGCTCTTCTACTCTTGAACAGACTTACTGTGGTGTAAGAATGGCTTTTTTGGCTTTAATTCCAAATAACATAGGCTTAAAAGAAAAATCAAAACAGGTGTGCCTGAATAAACTCTCAAGAGTTTCATTGATCTATTTGATTAAAATAAATGACTTAACATATACTAAATAAACTGACATGTGCAGACAAGGTTTTTAAAATATGCAGCCCCTCCCTCTCAGAAGTTTGGCAACAGCAGCACAGGATGATGCCAGCTGGATTACAGTCTACTTGTATCAGGGAAAAGACAGACAGTGTTTTCTGATGGAGCCGTAACTCTTGAAGAAGTAAATAACCCTGGCTGTTGGCTGCTGCTGTAGCCTCCACAGCTGGGGTCAGAAAAAGGACTGAGATTGATATCTGCCTGGATAATGCTATTCAAATATTTTACCTGAATAAGCATTGATGAGCATGGTTTGCGTTAACCTGACTGACCTGATACTGAAGTAGGTGAGGATGCAAAGCATAAAATCTCTATGGCAACAAGTATAAAGGTGGGAGCATCTTGCATGCCTAATCTATTTCTAAATCAATATGGACTATTTATCATCAGTCTAGATGCAAATCTTCTAAAGCACAATATTCCTGGGCAAGTTATTTTACTAGTTCATCTCATACAAATAGGTAAAATCTGCTCTGCTAGGATACAGTCCTGCAGCATAGCAGAATGCTGTGCAGCCTGAGTGGATCTAAGGAATGATCCATTAGCTCCTTTTCTGCTTTTCTTAGAAAAACATGTGCCCCTGCATCATGATGGCTTGTTCTGCCTGTGGTCAAGAAGACAAATCAAGATCAAATTATTTAATATGAACTAAACTTGAGCTAATTGCATGATCTTTTTAAACTTCTGTTAATGCCAAGAGATTAAATGTAGGTGAATCAAACCAAAGGCTTTCCCCAACTATTTTAGATGCAGAAGTACATAACATAAATGTACAAAACAGAGGCATTACTTTACTAATACTGGAAATGTGGCCTTATCTCCCTTGGAAAACATCTGTTTGTTGTTATGCAGCTGTGTTTTGGGAAAAACAAGGTTCAGAGCAGAGAAATACCAGTTCCATTCAAGCTTCAGGAGCAATTCAATTAAAACAAGTGTTAACTATTGGAATTTATGAAGTGTTTCCTGCTTAATCTTATGAAACATGTGTAATTGCTATGGGTGGTTAAGACTTTAGATTTTTACCTGCCTGGCTCTGCTGATTTAAATAGAGAAGTAACAAATTAGATTTGAGGAGGTGGCTGGAAAACAAAAGGACATAGGTGTCCTGTGCAATGATACTGAGTTTCCCGGGGCTTTGCTCGTTAGTGCATAGGGTATCACCCAAAATTCACAGGAAGAAACTCACAAGGATTTTTGTTTTATTTCAACACTGCGTTGATCAGAAAACTTCCCACAGTTCTTGGCAAGCTGTAGTCAATGCAAGATATATTTCCAAATTACTTCTTCACTGATTAGTTGTTTAAAAAAAGCAAACTAAACAAAGGGTATGGAGTGATCTATCGTGAGTGCAGAACACACTCACAGAGACCAGCATTCTCTCCAACATTTACCAACATGCCACAGCAATGTATTACTGAGGAGTGCATTTCTGCTGACAGATTCTTTCCACCACAATTACAGAGAGAATAATGACTGAGGAAAAACACCCATATGTCCCCATTAACTTTGCAATCTGTCTAATCTGTGTACTTACAAAGCCCTCATCACATCTCAGATATTATAGTGGTAACAGGGGAGAATAGACAGCCTTCAAAGCTGCAAGAGTAATGTGAATGTTGATTCCCAGCCATGATTAATTTGGCCAGAACCTCACACTCCTTTAATTTAATTAAGAACATAAGTAGCAATCAGAGCAGTAACAAAGCAAGAGAGGGACCAAGCTGGCAGCTGAGTTCAACACAGGCTCCCCAATAGGTAAAGACACCCATGTGAGATCTGTCAGGCTGCCCAGGCAGTACACCCTGCTGAGGGTGGGCAGGTGATTCATTCTCCATGAGATGAATCCAATTGATTACAGCATGTGTTTTAGAACTGGGTCTGTGTTAAGCCAAATGACCATCAAATAATTAATTACTAGAATTAAAGACTAATAATTACAAAAAATGAAATTAATGGATCTGGCAGCTGCCTGTGATCATGCTGTCATCTTGCAGTATGTATTAAACAGTCTGTCAGGAAAAGAGTAAACTGCTTCCAGTGGGCCAAGAGTGAAGACCATACACTGTGACAGCTGCACCCAGCTCAAGGCACTGTAGGTTCACACTCTTTTCACCCTATGGTAACACATCAATATGCCAATGCCAGCAGGCAGAGCAGCCACAGTAACGCTCATCTAGCCACAAAGGGATGTGCTATGCACTGAGTTATCTTATTTACAGCTTATTTATGCTTCTTTCAGTGACGAAATTCCTCTTCTCCCCCCTCTGCTGCCAGGACCAGATGTCTTACTTGCAGACCCAACTTCTGTGGTTCTTGGCTAATAGGGGTTTACTGCCCGTATAGCATGTTCTGTTCTACCAAGGGTACAACATACATGCAGCCTATGCATCTGTCATGCTGGAGTTGCCTCAGAGGGCCATAATGCAGCCAACAGCCTGCCTCTTGCTCAGCCTGAGCAAAGTGCGTGCTGGCAGTGAGAGGCAGGAATTTTGGTTCTGCCTGTGCAAAGCCCATGCAGAGACAGCGCATGTCCAGATGCACACCTGCACTACCTCAGCTTCATTTCCTTTGCAGAATCTTCAGCACCTCCTCCAGTGCCTGAGGAGGGCAATGCCATATCCTACACTTGTGATCACGTGAGCACATTTTCATCGCACTTCTAGTGTGCAAGAAGTAAAATGTCTTAAAAAAAAACAAACAGAGAAGAGGAGGTGTTACTAAATCAAATCGGAATTGCCCTTATTCTGAAAACACACCCTTAATGGAGTCTTCCAACAGTTTAAATAACCAGGCTGAAATTTTGGTAATTCACAATTCACTTCACAAGTCCTGGGTGTCTTTATGTGCACATGGCACAGGGCCCTTGCTTACCTAGAAAGCAGCCCTGAGCAGTTTAAGGTACATATACATCTAAAAGCTTTGAATAGCCTAGGACATGCATTTACACTGCCTTAATTATCATACATTATCTGTCCATATTTCCTCTCATGCCCTGTGGCCAATGCAATATAACTAATGACTCTGACACTGCAGGCTTAAGCTTCATCATGCTCCCTGCAGAGCAAGGATTTGCCCAGGGCAGACCTCATGGAAAGAAAGTGCTGTAAATTCGCTTATCTTGTGGTAAATCATGTGAGACTGATCTGGCATAGGTGGACATAAAAGTGTCATGTTTTTCTGCCAGTTTGATTACATCAATTTATTACCACAATTTAAGTAAAGTTTTCTTTGTACAAGCTAGTAAACAGAAGTTTCAATTTTACAGTTGTGAGCATAATTTCCCAAGAAAGATGCATCAAACCAAACCAAATATAATAACATTTAGACTACAATAAGTAAAATCACAAAGATTTTTGTTATGTTACACTTTCTTGTGTAGACAAGGCTTTCAGAGTGCATATGTTTTTACACATTTGACCAAATCTGAGCATCTACAAAAGTCAGCATTTAGCGGAAGGCTGTGCAAACTGTGGGATAGACTCTTCTGTTGGGTTGTTTTTCATTCCAGAGCTGTCCCCTCTTTGAGCAAAATGATGGACTAGATAATCTTCTGAGACCCCTCCAACCTGAATTAAACTATGAGCCATGATCTGAGCTGGCCACTGAGCATCCTTCTATAGGCAGTGAACAGCAACAGGCATCTGTAGGGAACGAAGTCTATTTCTCTACAGTATAAGCACAAAATAAGCATTTTATGCACTGTGCAATGCTGCTTTTATAACTCTGTTATCAAATGTTTACTTTTCTGAAGGAGGAGCCTTCTATGATCTTCACAGACTTTCTCTTTTGATGCTGAGCTATCTTCTAATACATCTCACAGTGTTGTCATGATTATCCAGGTATTATAGACAGTGCAGAATCCAGGTCAGGACCAACTCTTAGGAAAGGCAATGAAGAATGAGCACAGATAGAATTCTCTGGTATCTGCAGCATCAACTCACTGGATGGGTTCAGCCTATAAGCTACATTGATTAGAAAGAATCAGTATGGAAAACTTAAGAACAATTTTGGGGAGCAGATGCAGGCTGCAATCTCGTAATTAATTTAGAGCAAGCTGCCCACTTGATCTATTTTTAGCCACATTCATCTCAGTTCACACCTCATGACTAAGTGTTCCATGTAGCAGTATGTCCCCAAAGTGCTGTAGGGTCAAGACATAGAAAAAAATGCTGCTTTTATTCTTAAAGACTATGAAATAAATAATTATATGGGCAGAGGAATGTACAAAATCTAATTCCCTGTGATTCACTTGCTAGTTGTCACTCTTTCACATGCTCTTTCTGTGGGTTTTGTAATTTCTAATAATATGTCTGATAATGTCAGATTCCCAGACTTTACTCCCTTGGGTTATATAAAGCAGCAATGATCATAAGCAAGCTCTTAATTCTTCCCGTTCTCACTGATACTTGTGAGAAGCAGCCAAAAGGAGGTCCTGTCATAACCATATAATTTCTACAGTGTGTCCTACTGGAACAAATTGAAGTTCTAGAAGACAGTCAGCTCAGCAGGGATGCTGTAAAAAAAGCAATGGCAGTATTAATCCAATGGGCTCCAGACCCCGATTAGTGTTTTTTCTTGCTTCCTGCACATGACCAAAGGACTTAAAAAATGTGTGGAAAAAAAGAAAAGATGTGCAAACTGCAGAACTAAATTACATGTAAGGATCTCTTAGGAGAATAAGATCCCACATGATGTCTGGTAAAGGAGTGAGCTGACCTGCCTTTTGCTTCTCAGTGGGGTAGTGACAGCTTATATTAAACCTAGTAAAAAAAAAGCCAGGGACTCTTTTCAATCTGGTCATCATCTGATGACAGGGATCACACCTGAACTCCACAATCTCCCAGACCAGGCTAGTTTGTGCTCCATGTATCAATCCTACCTGTGTCCAAAACTTTCTGGGGCAGGACTCTCTGGCCTATGACAAAAACATGCCACAGATTGTATTTACACTTGAACAGTAGAGAATTATCATGAACCAAAGCTCAGAAATATGGCCTGGATCTCTCCTTTATTTAGTGACAGTGTAAGTACAAGGTTATTTTCCTCTAGGAAGTTTGGTAACTTATAGAAATCCTACTGTTACTTTAGGAGAATAGGTTGAATTTATTTGGCTGAGACAAATATTACCGAAAGTATACTGTTTATTCTAAAAATTATAACATACTTCTTCCATAGCTGGAAGAAGCCGGAACAATTTGTGGCACACATTCATCCATCCATCCATCCATCCATCCATCCATCCATCCATCCATCCATCCATCCATCCATAACAAAGCTGAAGCAGCAAATTTAGACTAAATAAAAGTTGGGGGAAAAATGTACTTTATTTAAGGTAATTGTGTTAACTCTGAAGAAAAGTGGCATTTGAAACAAAGCTTCAGTAATACCAAATCTCATCAACAACTTTCAGTAGTTTTGTCTCCTCTTTACCATCTTAACTCTTGCTAAGAAAAAAATTCAGAGCAAATTTTTTAACAGACAGATTCACAACAGCTTGTGCATCAGGACATGTTTGGCAGTATGTGTCTGACAGGATTTTTTCTGCCTCCTATAAAAGTTCTGCTAAATATTCATGCATTTCCCACTGAAAGAAACCTGATTCTTAGCCAAAATGAAACTTATTAGCAGACAGAAGAGGAGGGGTCTTTCCTTCCTGCTGCACCTCTGATCATTGTAGGTTTTGTATCACACCTGGTCTCTGCAAACAGATGCTCTAAAACCCAAATTAGTCTACTATGGAAATGATTTATAACTTGAGATATTGCCAATTCATGGCCTTATTTGGAAAGGTTATTTTTAAACTTTTATGTAGAATTCATAATTTGTGGGACTTTTTTCAGCACCATCTGTCTATCAGAGGTGACTAAAAAAAAATCTGTGTTTTTAAAAATGTTCAAAACAGACCATGAGTATTTCTTTTAATGTGTTCTTTTCTTTTCACAGAGATCTCAAAAATATATTTGCTATTAATGTAACCCAGGAAATGTTATTAAAATTCTTAATTTGTTTGTGAACACTTTCAATAAGAACTGTCTCATACTCTATTTTTCTGCTGAAACTTTTTCCTAAACAGCCACAAACATGTTGAGGAGAGTGACCCAGTCACAGGAAAGGGCTCTGATCTTTCGGGTACTCAGTACCAGCTGCTGCTGAGCTATTTGTGCCTGGGGTCAGAATGGATGTGTTTGGAGCAGAGGTGGAATGAGCCTCCATGTGAGTGAGAGCTGTCAGCACGTGCTTCAGAAAGGATGACGGGAGAGTTCATATCTCTACCCCAATCCCTTGCCTAAAGTAGGGGCAGCTCCAAGGTCAGACCAGGCATCTCAGGACTTTACCTAGATTAGTCTCCCTCAGGGTGGAAGGAGGATGCACTGTCCTGGCAACCTGTTTAGATGTCTTCATGGGGAAGATGTCTCTATTCATATCCAGGCCAAACCCTGAACCTTGAACTTCTCCCCTTTCAACTTCCCTCTTTTGTCATCAAACCAAGCAGCACTGTGAAGAGCCTGGAACTATTTTCTTGAAAACCTCCCCATAGGTATTGGATGTGACATTAGAGTCCTCCTGACAAAGCCATCCCCTGTCCAGCCCAACCAGCCCAGGTGTCTCAGACCCTCCACTCCAGCCCAAGCCCACCTAGACTGAACTTGCTGCAGTTTATCAGTGATGTCCCTGTACTGGGGAACTCGATTTGGGTACAGTACACAGACATAGGGTAACAAGCACTGAGGGCTGGGAAAGTTGTCTCCTGTAACTAACCTGTGGCAAGCCTGTGTGAGGTTTCACTTTGCCCCCTGTGTCCCTGCAGCAGTGGCTGTTGCCCATAACCTTCAGTGACAAAAAATACACAGCTGCACTTCAGCTGTGCCAGGGCAAAGGGGGCTTGACAAACAGCAGTAATGAGGAATAGGAGAAGACCATGGACTTGTCCTCTCTGCTTCCCAAGCTATGGAGGGTAATAATCTCAAGTGGATATGAGGGCTGGAAAACATCAGCTCCTATGTAAAGTACTAAAGTGCTTTGGCCATAAATTTCAAAGTGCTTCCCAAAAGGAAGTTGGATTGCTGTTCCTGTTTTGTGAATCAGGAAGCTGAGGAAGAAGGGAAGGAAGTGCTTTGACTGAATTGATCTAGCAGCTGCTGGCAGAGACTCTGAGTGCTATCTATGCACTGCACTGCCTCAGAGCAGGGACCAGCCCCGGCTGCCTCAGGCATGCACTGTACTCCATGGGCTCTCCATGGGCTCTCCATGGCAAACTCCCTCTTGGAAATCAGGCTGGTGACATGAGAATAACAAACTCTGCAGATCTGTAGCTTCAAAGTACAAGTGCTGGTGAGAAATACCATGAATTAGTCATAATCTTATCAAAAATATTTTATTTATGAAAGTAACAATTATACTATACAACCTATATTGGAAATACATTGAATAATTGCTAGAATAAATACAGGCAATTAATTCAATCTTTTTATAGAATGAGAAGATTTATTTGACATTTGAATGTTAACCCAAGCTTTAACTTACATCATAAATAGTTAAAAGGCATAGTCAAGTTTTTTTGATTTTTACTGTTTCTCTTGCTTTCTTTTAATACTGTTCTATTTTGTAATCAACATGAATCAACTCTCCAATCATTAACATAATATTAGTATGACTTTCAAGCAATCATGTACCTCAAGATAATCAGACAATAAGGTAGTGTGTGTGCAGTTCATTCTACAGCAGAATCTATTCATGTCTGCATAAAAAAGAGAAGCTGAAAATGCTTCTAAGTTCTTTAAGCATCATATGCTGATTTCTGCTTTACCACAGTGCTTTTAATACCAGAATCTAAAAAGGGCAGCTGGTTTTTCTGTTGCTCTTTATAAAATATATTAGGGCTCAATGCCACATTCCTTTGGCTGATGAAGGACTGCAGAATTTAGTCCTGAATATTATTTCTCAAACCATGGTCCAAAATAAATGTCCAAGACTAATTATTAGGCACCAAGGAAGGGATGCACTGCTAAGGCTTGATGTTTTCTGATAAAAAAATTGGCTTCTTTTCTGGTAGATATGCTGTAGTTAAAAACAAATTATTGGGCTCAGTACTGGGGTCTGTATTCCACTGGATGTCAGAGAAGGTGATGTGTTTATTTTCTGTAAACTGTATGAAGGGCTCTGTGGAAGTTTTATAGTACAACACACACATTTTGAAAGTGTTGATTAGTTTTTCCTTTTTTTTTTTTTAATAAAAAACCTGAACTATTTGCTTTATACTAGCAGATTATGAACAACTACGACCACCAGTGAATTCAATAGCAGTTTCAGGTGCCCAATATTTTTCCAGATCAGAAGTTTTTGACTGCTCAGGTCCCATATAAAATCAGTGAGAGGCTTCCATTGCAATGTCTTTTCCAGTGGCATGGAGGCCTGCCCTACCTTATGGTTTATTGTGCATGCCAGGGATATTAAGTTCTCACCAGAGAAGCAAATTTCCCTTTTACAATGTTACCAAAACAAAATCCCCAAATTGCACATATCTACCCCTTTGGCCTTTTTTTATGCACAAATATGCTTGTATGCAAAACCTGACACTTTTGGGCCTTTCCTAATAAATGTCTTAAAAGAGCACATTTAAATGCTTTTTCACAGAAATAACCATTCATTAGTTGCAAAAATGCAGAGAGACTTTTTATTCTTTCTGTTGTGAACAATATCATTTCAGCAGAAATTTGGGGGGAGAATGTATGATTTTTTTGTCCCCAAATATATTTTAAAAGGTGAAAGAACAAAATGTCGGGGAGGCAGCTTTTTTGGCAGATAGTAAAATATAAAATATGTGATTTAAAAAAAAGTTGGCTTAAAAATACACACACACAAATAATACAATAATATAAAAATACAGCTCAGCCAATGGCCTCTTAAAATTTACCTTTGGCATTACATTTGGCAGCCTAAAACAAAAGACCCTTCCTATAAACAGAACTATAAAAAAAGAGAAGTTCATAAATTAGGTTGCAAGGGGTTATACAGTCCTTTTCTTGATTCTCCAAACTCCCTTTCTTTCTGTCCACACACATAAGCATGACCAGTGAGGTATATAGAACGTAACACTGTCAGGCATATGCACAATAAAAAAGTGCATAAACATAGAAGTTCTCCCCTTTTCTTGTGAACAGGTCGTAACTGTGTGGTTTGTGTCCTTCCCCCCTTAGAAACAAAAAAATCTGGTGGTTTTTTTTTTTTTTTTGTTGGTTTGTTTTGTTTTTCTCTTTTTTTTTCTTTTTTTTTCTCCTTACTTTGGCAGGATGAAAATGAACCCAGAGGAATATAAGTGTCCTATTCCCAGCAGCAGTGATCCATTTCCCTTGGCAACATATGTCTGATGCCACAGATACTACAAAGTCGTTGGGTTGCTTTACAGCTCTGGGTATCTTCCCATGGAAGCATCATACGTCTAGCACCATGTCGTAGTGTTGTTGCTCTTTCTTCCGCCTGCCACATTTGTTGATAAGAACCATGTACAAAGTCAAAAGCAAAACCCAGTAACATGCATAGAGTATTGTGCCAATGATGAGAACTGTCTGTTTTGACTCAGAAAATGGCTTTTTTGATTCCTTGTAAATAGTGAAAATTACGCCACCTAGGAGGATTGTAAACCAAATGGAGACTGGAATGAGTCCTATAAAATTAACTACAATGGTTTTCCTTCCTGACGTGCCCCACCCTGCTTTGTTTATCGTGGCAATTGCAAACATCTTTGCTGGCAGTAAACTTGACATATACAACACTGAGTAGAGTGACATGAAAACCATGACAATGTTGCCCCTAAGGAAGCTGGCAAAGGAAGACTTTATCAGGCCAACTAACTGAACTGTCAACAGGAAGAGGAGAATGTTCCAGATTTTTCCCCTGTAGAAGAGCTGAATGACTGTGGCAATAAGGAAGAAAGGAAAGAATCCAGTGATTACAGCTTCATAGGTCATCCACAAATGGTGCTTGTGGAACCACATGGCATTATAAAGCCACTCTCTAAAGTAGGATTTACTCCAGCGGGTCTGCTGATTCAGCCACCTGAGATACTCTATCGGTGTTTCCGTAAGGCACTTGGATCTAGCTGTGTATTTTGTTGCATAGCCCAGACTTAGCACTCTGTTAGTTAGATGCCTGTCATCTCCGAAGCTGCACTGGGAGCCCATAAACTCTTGATTGTACCAATCTTCCACAAATTCATGGAGTAAGGAGTTTCTGTACATTCCCAGAGGTCCACTGATGCACTGTACACAGCCGAAGTAGGACTGACAGGCTCTTTCAATATTAAATGCCATCCAGTATCTCACGCTGCTCAGAAAGGAGATCCAGGAATCATATTTGTTCAAAATCTGCAAAATAAAAAAAAAAGTTTTTATTTTAGATGAGCTCTTAAAACAGAAAATGTGCACATTGGATCAATAGGGAATTTGCTGAGACTAGAGCACCATTAGATGAAATGTGGTGGGAACCACACTCCTGTGTCCAACTCATGGCAAATCCGGGAGCCAGGCAAACATTTCAGCCAGGACATTGTCAGGAAAGGTGAGATGAAACCTTCAAATATCTGTTTCATCAAGAGGTTCAGTTTTTCCTTGCAACCTTTCCTATTCTCCACCAAGAAATTTTGTTATTTTCTGTGTCATTCTTCCTCCCCTTTTGCCCCTGTTAAAGACCTGCTGGATTTAGACTTTTCCAAGAGGAGCTGGTGAGTTCATGGCCTCCTGCTGCTTTTCTGCCCATGCACATCTTTGGGACACACAGGACTCCTTCCAGCCCTCCCAAAACAATGCTGGAGCATGAGAAAACATGGTCTTTGCCCTACATTCTTGGTATCATAATGCTGACCCTAGAGATTTAACCTGGAACTGTGTCTACATATCCAGCATTAGGTTCTCTGAGGAACAACCTGTTCTGTCTTTGCAATAGCAGCCTGTTACCTTGTCCCAAGATATATGGTGATTCTCCAGTAGAGTCTTCCTCAGGCCCACATAAATGTCTGTCTTTCTCTTCTGCACAACCCAACTGCACAACCAATTTGAACACCCAGTGGATGTATGAGCGCATGCACACGCGCAAGTCTGTGGCTTCACATCCACATTCTCAACACACACCTTGTGCCAGAGGATGTGACAAGTGTGTGGATCTTTGGCCTTCTACAACTATAAAGCATTGCCCTGTAACTAGAAAAAAAAATCATCTTTTGCTCTGATGGTCCTAATTTCTGTCAGTTTTAATTCCAAGACACATTAGAAGCATCAGGGCTTGGGGATAGGCTCAAGCCTGGCTCAAATGTATTTGTTGTATGCGGGAAAATGAACTGGGGGTAAAAAAAAAAAGCCCAGAGCCTTCATTCTGTCACCTTTCCTCACAGAGGACACACATCCTTCCCAAAGCTGATGCTTATCAACCTTCACTGTCACAGCTGAACCTGTGCTCACATATGCCTGGAATTTCACATACCTAGGCTGTGTACGCCTGGTTCATGGTCAGTCTAGAGCTCCAAAGCTATTCAGGTTTCTGCGGGAATCCTAATTTCTGGAGTTATGAGCCACATGCCTGAAATACCTCTGACTACTTGGGCATTCATCAGCAAGTTCTTGCTTATTTACATGGCTCTTTCTCCTCTGTCTCACATAAAAAGCCCAGCTGAGTATGGGGGACTGATCTTAAGGCCAACTGAAATATTCATACACATTTCTCTTTATAAATTGCAGTGAAGGTAGCTGTGTCAAAAGGAACCAACAGGCTTTTGCTATAGTAATCTGCCAAACTCAGTGATGCTGAAAATCCTAACACACATGAAGCTGGTCTTGGAGGTTTTCTATTGCCCTGCCTGACAGAGATGGGAGACCCAACAACACACAGAGTGCACAGTGCATAGTGTTTCAAAATGACTTCTATTTCTAACAATTTTGGCTGCCAGTAGTAATATAATTGAAGTGCCAGAGGTTGCTGGACATGGCTTTGGGAGACCTGTTCTTAATTCTCTGCTCCCCTATAGCTTTTCTTTTGTACCTTGAGCAAGCAGCTATACCGAGAGATTCAAAGATGCCACAACAGTCCTGACAATGCCAGTGCCCTCCTTTTCACATATAGGGAGCAGAATATTATTTGTTTGCTTGCTATGAGTATTAAAACCATACAGTGCTCACATCCAAGAAGAGTTTCCTTTCAATGGACAAGAAGGTTAAGGTATGATAAGAGCATCTATAATGGCATCACATATTATATACATGCATATAGTATATACATATAAATTATATTTAATGTTATTTCAGGCAGAGAAATCTGTTGGAATGCATATAGTTGCTGAAACACCTCTGTTAATCTGAAAATTGTTGTACTCACCTGCACATCGCCTCCAACTCCTCCAACCATTGGATCTTCTTCTAAAACTTTTACCATCTCCACTGATGAGGCTGGATCAAGCATTGTATCTGAATCACAGACCTACAAGTAAGAAAAAACAAGAACAAAAATGGGTTAAGGAGTACACTGCAGAAGAAAATAAAAATCATGCAAGTGGTTCTAATGACTCCAAATGCATATTCTCTTGAATGCAATTAAATCTGACTTTGAAGTCTGCACTGATATTTCTGTTAAAGGTCACTTGTACCAGGCAGCAAGGCGTAGTGCCGCACAAAACACAGAGCTTGTTAAGGCTGTGCACACAAATAATCCTCTGTAGCAGCTCCATTTGTTTTACTGGCACACTGGACTGGCTTTCTTGAGTAAGATATGGGGCACTGCAGAGTAAGATGGTGTTTGTGGGCATGCAGCATATTCCTGTTGTGCTCTGACACAGCATTTCCCTGCACCAGCTGCATGGCTGGAGCACCCTGGTCAGATGTTTCCTGTTGCCATATGAGGGAAGGAGTGAGGAGTTAAATCCCAGGCACTTGTTATTAAAAAGAAGAAAAAGTCAAGTAGGAGTCTGGGAAGAAACCTAACAAGTTCTTTCACTCACAGAAGGCTTTAGCAATTAATGTAAAGTATGTATCTCATATTTCAGAACTAACTCATTTTTAATTTTAGATGCATGATGTATTATTAGTAGTGCAGGAATTTGACATCTGATGTAGAGAAATTATTTGCTATTTTCTTCTGGCATTCTTATTTAAAAATATGTAAGGCCAGAAAGCGTGAGTCCCGAAGTTCAGTACTCCAAAAGACCAAGGCAGAAGTAGATGACACACAAGGCATTTCAGCTACACAAACACTCCCAGTCAACTAAACACTGTGTACATTAGGAAATTGGCTTTCCCCTGGAGAGTAGGAGGAGGGCTCAGACAGCCTGGCTGGTCTGTGAGACAGCTGGCATTGCTTTCGTTTGCTTTGAGGAGAATGACTTGGGCTGCAGCCTGTTTAAAACAAGAGGGTGTCTCGTTGTTGCAGTTGCTGCAGCTGAAAGAACTAGCCACATTGTGTGTGAATTCATTTCACAGACACCCAGGAACTGGAGCAGAGACTGTCCCGGAAACACGCCTCTGACCGGCTGAATGCCACCCTATAAATTCCCATACTGCCTCCAGTTTGCATTTCTGTGGCTTCAGACAGGGTCAGTAGGAGAAAGCCAGTAGCTCCAAATAAACAGCATATTTCAGGTTCTGCTGAAGCTTTGTAAATGGGTATCCTAATTTTGGTGTCCTTTCATGCAAACTTTCAATTCAGCCTAAGCCCTCTCACTCCAGGGGAGAGGTAACCTTTATGTCTGCTCTGTGATGGGGGAGGAGAGCATTGGCACTCTGCTCTGGACCAGACTCAAGAAGAGATGTTACCCAGAACAGTTGGACTGCACAGCTTGGGATGCAGCTGGGACTCTGCCAACACGATCTCCTCCATGCTCACTCAGAGGGGGCCAAGAGGAAAAAGGTGATGAAAGCTCTCATATCTCAGGAGAAAAGCCACAAGTATCTCCAGCTCCCACTAACCTGATGCATCCATCTCCTCTCCTCAATGGCCCCATCCCACAGTATCTTTGTAACCTGGCTGAGGCATGACTCCAGTTTTAGCGAAAAGCTGTCATCAGTGGCAGCACTGGGTGATAGGGAGCAAAACAATTCTGCTGAAGAGGGGAAAAAATGCCTATGCTTTTACCTGGGTCTTCCTGGACAAACCTGTTGCTAAGTGTTTTGCACAGGGAATCTGTAGTTTGTTGAATTCCCAGGATGCTCAGGCAGTGACAGGCATGCCATTTCTTGTGACCATGACTGGTGGGCTGGGATCAGCTGCCTCCCATCCCTTCTGCTTTCCCTCCAGCACCTGTCACTTGGGTGACTTCCACCCCATCAGTTGTATTTACCTATGGCAGAAAGGCCTGCTCATGAGCCACATCACTAATATATTAGAGATAAAAAATTCAGTGTTTTCAATAAAATACCACCACATGTCCTGGGCATGCCAGCACAGTGAGTATGTCTGGGTTTCTGGGACAAATCTAACAAGCCATCATTTTTCATCTGGATGAGATTTTTGCAGGTGAACTGAGGACACACCCAGAGAAACACAGTCACTTAGGAGTCCAAATAAACATTTACACCTGCCTAGCCAGGGTGTGCCCAGGACAGCTCAAGAGACAATTTGCCATCTTTCCACATAAGGGCCGACTAACCCAAACATCCCTGCCTTGGGTCACAGAGTTACATGAAAGGGACAGCTGACCTTAAGGGAGCTGTTCTGTTACTTGCTATAAGCAGTGACAGTTTATCCCAGCTGCTCTGAGTTCAGACAGCACTGGGCTGTCCACACAGGCACCTCCATTGAGCCAGGATGAATTGCACCCTGGTTACCTCATAACTCCACACTGATAATACCTGCCAGTTTAACTCCTCCACCTCATTGCTTACACACTCATAAACTCTTCTAGAATGGAAACAAGCCTTCACAGCAGTTTTCAGTACTTAATAAGACACCACTAATGAGCAACAGCTCATTATCTGCACTGGTCTCACTGTTTATGATTACCTGTTCATAAATCAAGAGTGTCTTTTAAGAACTGTAAGGCCTACAATTTTGGGGACAGGCAGTGGTGTTGACTGGTCACTTTTTAAAGTGCTTGATCATTGATGTAGACTGCTTAACCCTTGAAATATTTGGCTTGTTTAAAGTAATTTACCCTGGGTCACCCCAAATGACCATTTGAAATATCTCAACATTTATTCATTCATAAAACAGAGACACATTTTAGCTGCATATCTTTATGACTCTGCAGTAGCCAGGACCACCAAGGGGCTGCATTTCTACTACAGACATGATTGTAGATGTGACTGTGGCATCAGTCACTACTGCAGACTGCTTACAGCAGCACTACAGTCCCTGACAAATTCATTAGAACTTCTGAGCCAGGTCAGGAGTGTTAAATGAACAGAAATATCTCTTCTATGTTCTGAGTTTATGCTATGACTGTTGGAATAGAAACACTTTTTCGAGGTTCCCTGAAAAATACATGAGCTGAACTGAGGGAGCAAACTTGCAATGAATCTGGTTCCTTTCTGCCTTCTTTCTCTGCAATCTGATATGTCTGTGTGAAGTGATTATAAACCCATGTAAATAAAGATAATCAGTATTTTTATCCCATCATAGTTCCTCACAGCACAAAACCAAAGCACAGACAATGGAGAGCTTAAGCCCATTGTTTTGAAAGAATAAATCAGTTTCAGTTTGGGAAGTGGTAGAGGACGGGTTTTAAATCTTGGCCTTACTCTCCCAGTTCCAATAATAGAGTGGTTCCTGGCATTCTTCAGTTTCTGCCCCTCCTGTGCACTCACTGCTCTCAGCCCAGCTACTGGCAGCCTCTCCAGGTCCCTAGGACACTGCACGTGGATGCTGTGCTGTGCAGAGCATGCACACACACACACACAAGGCTGGGCACATGCCCCAGAAACACATATGGCTCAGCCATGCAGCTGCCCTGAGCCAGCAGAGAGCACCTCGCGGGGAGCTGCTGCTCCACTGTAGGAGACTGCTGGATGCTCTGAGTGTGGGAGAGGCTGGGAAGAACTGAGGATGCTTCATGAGGAAAATCATCTCCTATTCAGTGGGATTAATCAAATGAGCCTTCTTGGCCTCGATTTCTAAGGAAGGGTCCTCAGTGTCCAGCCAGAGTATCTGATCCCACCCGCCTTGCTTCACACATGACCTCTTGCCCTTCCCACTGTCAGCAGGGCTGTTTGCAAGGAGTGCTTCCATGTAAGTAAGGCAAAAACGTAGACAATCTTTCAGGGGATCCAAGGCAGCTGGAAAGAAATGTGCCTCTGCTGCTTTGGAAACAGGCAGAGAGGACCCAGCCTAATTCATTTTTAAGTGAGTAGTGTGTCATAAGGGCCTTAAAGGCCAAGTTGCAGTGAGTGAGGTAATGTAGCTGTAAGTGATGAAGCAAAAGATCCTTCAGGCTTTAGCTGAAGAAATTTTCTTTCAAATCTACACATTGACCTTTTTATTGAATTCTCCACATGGCCTTCAAAGCCTTTAAAATACATCCCCATCTTTTTTACAGACTTCACCACTTCTCCAAGATATTCCCTACTGAGACCAAATACCTGTCTGGGGCAGCTAACAAACTCACAAAACACTGCCTTACCAGAGACCTTCACCTACAGGAGTGGATATGGGACTTTCAGGACTTCCTTGGCTTTGCCTGAAGGAAAACCATTTGGATAAGGGGACAGTACCGAAGGCAGGGGAAGATTTCAGATTTCTCTAGTAGCTGGTGCACAGATTTAAAACAGTCACAGATAGACTGGCCATTTTAAAAGGTAGCAAAATACCCTTTTAACGGTCAAGCTGTTTCCAAACAGACTGAAAGGAGCACTGTGTTCATCAGGGACTAGGATGGCCTCTAACATACTGCACAAAATATACAAAAGCTGCTTTCTTTCAAAGTGTGTTTGAATTGGCACTGACCTGGTGCTCTAATACCTACCTGTACATAATCCACGCTTCTCCCCAGTGCTTTGAATGCTGTGTACATTACTTCTCTTTTTCCACCCCATTTCTGCATGATGCAAACACTTTTGTTGGACAGGACCAGCTGAGATACGTGTTGCATGCTCTCTTTGTGAGACTCTTCTGTCTCACCTGGACCTTTATCATGGAAGTTATTACTCCAGATATAAGTGGCACAACTGTCCCTACCCATGATTTCAGTGAAAATGTCCATCATGTAAACGTCATCTTCTGAGTTCCCATCAATGACCATAACAACTTTAATTCCAGGGTAGGTCAATCTTTTTACAGAAAGTAAACATTTTCTTAAGTAGTCAGGATCTTCTTGATAGGCAGCAATACAAAGGGCAACTGTTTTGTTCAGTTTGATTGGAGTCTCTAGCGACCGTTTCATTTTCCTGTGCTCTAGGTAGGCAAACAGGCTTTGGATGATGAGATGTGATGCCAGGATAGCACCATAGAGTCCAAAGGAGAAGTAGTAGTTGTCTGTTTGGATGAACTGGTAGCCCACAATGTAAGCAGCGGTGATTCCCAGCAGGAGGGACACCCCGAAGAGTGTGGTTCCAAGTATTCTCAGGATACATATAAACCTCTCACAATACATCTGCAAAGAAGTAGGGAAATCATTAGCAGAGCCACCACTTGCTGATATAAGACATCATAAGGGGTGCAACATAGATCTCAGCATCAACAGATACACCCTGAGCTTCTGGCTCACAGACTCACTATGAGACATCCCTTAGCTCAACTGAACATCTCTTTGCAGTACTCCCTCCTTGTAAAATACAATCCAAACAGACTTAATGTAGCAGAGATGTTTTCTGCTATTTGCAGTGCCCTCACAGAAGGTGCTGTCTGTGTCAGGATCTTATTTTGGCAGCCTGGGCTGGCTGGATAAGAGACTCTGTCATATTATCCTGGGGAGGTTGGAGAAGGGGTTTTTGGGCCACCACTCACTTCATACAGTGACAGGAAAGTGGAACAGCTGAATGTCTGGGCAGCCTCTCCTCATTCCCCATCCATGTCCCAGCTGCATCCCACCCTGAATTTTTTCTGTCGCTTAGTTATGTTTGCAAAAATATTGGAAAGACATTCTTAAAACAGATGCCTGAATGTATTTATAATTTTTAAAACAGATGTCTGATTATATTAATAATTTATATATATATAATCAGACATCTGCTTTAAAAGGTCTTCTCAATACCATTGCAAAAATGCATTATTCATATAGTTGTGTACATAGACACATGCACACATGAGCATGTGTGTATAGGGGCTAAAGCTCAACTGAGATTAAGTCTGTGGCAAAAATATGCATAAATTTATGAGAGCCAACACTCCACCTTGGACTCAGAAATTCACTAGGACATCAGCTGATTCCGACCATTTCTACATATTTAGGTTACCTGGCTGTAAAATCTTCTAAACTAAACTCTGGGCTATGGAGCAACTGGCTGGCATGGAGGGTGCTCTGGCATTCTTGAAACAAACAGTATGGGCAGGCAGGCAGATGGAATCTATTGGTACCTAAATGCCTTTTCTGACAACCACATGATCCATTTTATGCAACAGCTTTCTCAGAATTCTGAGAAGTTAATGACAAGATTTTCTGTCAATAGATGCATTTTATGTGAAGCACATAAAACAGATAATGTCTGTTTAAGGCTAACCCAGCAAGTGTGTTGCAAGTCAATAAAGCTCATGCTTGAATATTTTGCTGAATTAGGTCCTCTCAGAGCAATGGATTTAATATTTGTGGTTTTGTGCTATTATTCATATTTTCCCTGCTGTTATCATCTCACTCATCTGCTGCTCATGTTTGTTTAGCCAAAGCTGAAGTTGGAACAGGACTTCCTTACCTCATATATGTTTTTAACTCTTCCTTGAAAAATTACTACCAAGATGTAGCAGCATAGTTCTCATCAACTATATATATGTGTCTGAAAAGTTACAGGCTTGGAACAAAAAAGTCAGCACAGAATCACTTACAACATAAAAATAAACTAAGCAAGCATGAAGTTTGAGGTTACAAAGACTTTGTCTTTTTCCACTGGCTATTTAGAGTCTTAAATTTCGAGACAGGAGGAAGCCTCTTAAATGTATATTTGGAGGCAGTGTTAAAGAAATCGGACCCTATCTCTAGGACTTCCTTGAATGCTTAAGGCTGGGCTCTGACAGGTGCTGTAATCATCCACCAGCAAAAGGGACCCTCCCTGTTCTGGCCTGTCTGAAAATCTTTCAGAGCAGGGGTCATAAAGATGCCTAATAAAAAACAACTTATGCTCACCACCATTATAGGTGAATTGAAACTCAGAGCCCAAGATAGACTTGTTTTAGAAAACAGATTAAGTAATGGAACCCCTCTAGATTACCTCGAAGTAGAAGAGGCCGTGTGTTTACTAATCCCTCAAGTATGCAAAATGTCACAAACCAAAGTAAACGTCTCATTAATGGTGCACTTGTCCTCTGCTTTCCCATTTGGGATCCTAAAGTCTGCTTATATTAATACTTATATGGCTGAAATAAACAGGATTGACATTAAGATCTGGAGTGGCCACATTTGAATGACTATACACTGTAGCAGGCATCTTTTACATTAATTTGCTATTGTTTTGCTCTACCTATGAAGTGCTTCTGCACAAAAGGAAAAAAACCCTCAGTTTCTCTGATTTTGTCATTACAGCACAGATCCTCTCCATTGCAAAAATCCAGTTTTTTAAGATCAAGAAATTAATTTCTGGTGTTAATAAAACAACATTTCTTTTTTCCTTTCACTGTCAACCTTAGGAAAATAAACAGTGTTTTGATCTAAATTCCTGGCTTTCATCAAAGAAACTTTCCCCTTTGTATGTGCAATTGAGGGGTTTATGTATAGTCTTTTAACTGACTGAATCTCAGGGGAACTGGAAAAGTTGCTCAATATTCTCAAGATTTAACAAAAAGTATTGATAGCTTGCCCAGTAGAAATGATCTTTATCAACTTTAACATGCCTAAACAATGGAAAAGAAGCCAAAAACTCTCCACCCATCTCCAATAATTAAGCCAAGTTAAAAGGAAATTATGCTTGTACAAGTCTGGGACAAAAAATGAACTGCTGCGTCAAATACTAATCATGAGGCTAGGCAGCAGCTGCATCAGAGACTTTCAGATCAGACAGTGCTGTTACGAGCATCTAGCCTGGCCTGACACAGTGAAATAACAATTCTATACTGCAATTTAGGCACCTAAATCCCTCACAGGCACCTTTACCTAACCCCGTGATACTGAACCCAGTATGAGTTTTACACAGCCTCTGGGAAGCAGACCCAAGGTTTGCATGCAGAAGGTGAGTGTATGTAAAGAGCCCTCAAAGTCTACTGCTGAGCAATTTGCTGTCATGATGTTGCAGCTCTTTCCTTTCAGGGATGGAGCTGGGCAGGGCTCACCAGCCCATGTAGTAGAACTGAAATGTGAAAGCCATATGCTAAATACTAATGCTGTGTAGGCTGCTGCTGGTTCAGTCACACATTTTGATTCACAAAAACAGTGCCAAGTATATATGTGCCTTGTAGTGACTGTACAGTAGCAGGCAAGGACTGCCTTTCTTTGGAGGCTCCTATAGAAAAGCACGACCAAGAAATGAACACTTGCATGTACTTGACATCAGAGTCCACCTGGTGAACTGTTTGGCATTGTGTCTCTTGGCATCCTGATAAAAGCCAAACATATACGCAAAAAGAGTACTCCTTCTTTGTGATGAAGGTGAATTTACATTATTATTAACAACTGGCATAACTAAAAGTTGTAGTATTCTAACAATGCTTTCATGGAAAACATCAGGTTAACAAATTACTGATACTTACAAGGTACATCAAATGATTGGGGTATTAACTGTAGCACTAGAGATACACCTCTTTCTCAGACTGAATAATGCCTTAGAACTCAAATTAGAAGAACATAGCAAAATATGCTTCAGTTTTCTCTATTCTGAAAAAAAAATTACGTTAGCATCTACTGTAGTTATGGTACATAAATCTAACTTCTATAAGATCTAGACACTTGACTGAAATTCAGCAAGTTCTTCTGTCCTGTTTTGAATTGAGTCTTTACTCAAAGAACACAGGTGACCTCCATGGTAGAGTACCAATTTTTCCTCCTCCATAATCCTGTGGCAAAGTTCATCCACATGGCTATTAATCAGCTTTCATGCATCTCTGAGAGTGATGGGGTCTGAAGATAGTTCATCCCTTTACAAAGTCAGGAGGCAAAGAGAAAGAAAAAGCTTATTTTGTCATTAATACTGAATAGGGGCAAATAGATATCCAGAAAACCAACGTGCACTGGTGCCAGAAGATATTAATATTATCTGCAGCCTGTTCAATTCTTCACCCTCTGTTGTGCAGCTGCTATAAGGACAAAGGAAGCAATTAGGTGGTGCCTGACATCTATTGATACAGGATACAGAACTAGTGACAGGGATGAAACTGAAGTCAGGTTTGCTTGTAACACATGGGATGCATCTCACTATATCATCTTTTTCAGAAATCCCCTCGTGTGCAACACTCAAACATTGCCACACAGTAATTCTGGGCAGCTTTTCCTCAGAAGATTAAAAAGCAAGAGAGGGAGACACAGAAAGTTTGCACTTAACATGTAATGATTTGGAAGGTCGTTTGAAAGAATTAGCATTTATTAATTCCAAACATCTGAAGACATTTAGGAAAATCCTAACCATAAGCTGCAAAAGCCAGTATCTATCCAGGAGGCAGTAATAAAAGTTCAATTACAAACATGCTCGGTTTTGTCCCTGTACTGGGCCTGGCTGAGATGGAATTGTTTTTTCCCATTGCCCTCTAAGTACTCTACTTTGTATTGGTAGCTGGGAAGGTGTTGATAACGCAGCAGTGTTTTGGCTGCTGCTGAGCAGTGCTCCCACAGTGTCCAGGATGTCTCTTCAACATTTTCTCCCACACCAATATGCTACGGCTGGGCAAGGTCTTGGGAGGGAATAAAACCAGGACAGCTGACTCAAACTGACCAAAGGGATATTCCATACGATCTGACATCTGCTCAGATACAAAAGCTAAAAGGAGAGGGGGAAGCATTAGTTGTGACATTTGTTTTTCAGTACTGAAGCCCTACTTCCTGGGAAGTGGCTGAACATCACCTCCTGATGAGAAGTAGAGGATAAATCTTTTGTTTTCCTTTGCTTCATGCACAGCTTTTAAGCTGCCTTTATCTCAATATACTAGGTTACTCTGCCCTCTTATTTTCTGCATCTACATCCTGCTGAGGAGGAGAGTGATAGAGCAGCTGGGAGGGTACCATGCAGCCAGCCAGGGTCAACCCACCAGAGTCACCTTCACTTTTAAAGTTACAAAGAGTCATGCCTCTCTCTAGACATCGAGGGCTGTGGTCACATCAGCAAATTGGCAATACCACACTAAGATCTGCAAAGACGATCACTTGATGCTGAGGGCCTTACTCCACCCTGCATACATTTTTGTACTTTACTCTGAACTAAGTATAGTCGGACCTAATGGACTAAAAACCTGAAACGTGTCCTCCAGAGGTACACATTGCAATTAGTTTCATTCGAGAGGAATCCAATTTGGGTGTCCAGTTATTGCTTTGCAATAGAAACTCAAGCAATTTTGTTGAAGGGGAGACACTTGTAGATTTGATAGCACCTACTCATTGAAAATAAATTGATAATACAAATCAATCTCACATATAAGATCTGCAGATCAGATTTGTCTGGAACCTTTGAGGAAACCAGAAGTACTGAGCACAGAAAATCTTTGAAAACACCTCATTTTTATATGCCTGTATGGAAGCTGAATTATTGAGTATCTATTCAGCCTTAGTGCTGAGGCTTTAAATTCACCAAAGCATGTAAGCGTGTCATTAAGGTAAGTGCGTACTCAGGTATTTTGTTGAAGAGGGAAATCAGTGGATAATTTGTCTTGCAATTCTGTAGTAAAGGCACAAAAAAACTCTTTCTCTGAAAAGCTGCTATTTCTGGGACATTCGAGATAAAAATGCAAGTATATTTTTGACAAATTTATTGTAGAGATTAATCTCTCTTATGAAGGTTGTTGGATATGTCAATACTTAACCACCGCATTTCTCACATTAGGTAATCTAAGAGTTTATCAGGGCCTAGACAATTTGAATTTGCTTCCTAGTGTTGTCATTCACTTGTGGGGTGACCTTAAATAAGTGAATTGACCTCTCTCTGTCACAGCTTCCTCACCTGTAAAATGGGAATCACGACCACACAAGAAATTTTTGCATGTCTATAAAACCCTTTGTAAGGCTTAGGCTACTCTTTTTAGTGTTATATGAGATCCACCTGTTCTCTAGTTCCATATAACTGTTTTTAGACAATAAACTCCAACAAAAACCAACACACCTCTTGCTATTTTCCTTGCCTATATTCACCTGCAGGTAGTCTGTGGGGATTTGTCTGTAGCAAACATACAACTTTAACTCAGCAGGATGCCTGAGATCAGTGAGGTGGGCACCATAACAGCCAGCACACACAGCTTTAAGTGCATACAGCCACCAAGGGCTGTTTTGCACACAATCAAAGGAAGAATATAATCTTTATAATCTTTAATACCCACTTCCTTACTTATGAGAATAGCACTGGCTGCCACAGAGCAGCTGCCCCAATGACATGAGTGTGCCTGAGTGCACATGTGAGTGCCTGCACGCACTGTATCTAGGCCTAATCACACACTCTCCAGGAGTATGTGATGTTTGAGGCTTACAATTTCTCAGATGATATTTAGATTCATGATTAGCCTTCTTTTGGTGGCAAATGAAATCATGTATCATTGGAGTACAAATGATTCTAGGTACATATTAATCACAAGCATAAGATAGCTGTCCAGACTCCCTCTTCTATTCTACAGCCTGCAGAGAGGAAAGTGAAAAGTTATGCTCCATCTGTACACCTTTATTACAGCACAATTACCATATCTGGAACTTTTGGTTATTTATAACTTCCAGATTTTGTTATGCTATTGATCTTCTGGAAAGGGCTCACATAAGACTAAAGTTAACTCGGAGGCTAAATTAAAAGTAAATAACAGGATTACTGATGATGGCAAACTCTATCTGTATGCACACACTTTGATCAGCAAATCAAGAATCTCCTATTTGTTCAGTGTATGTTTCCCACCAAACTGCCCAAATTTAATCTCTTACAGGTTTGAGTAACCAATGTGGAATGAATTCCATGGCTGCAGGTTGGATTTGACCC
>VZSR01001685.1:44574602-44640952 GCA_013398615.1 Brachypodius melanocephalos
AAGAAAGAAAGAAAACCAAGCAAAAAATCCCCAGACAAATGCTCCAAGAAACAAAACAAGAAGTAAATCATATTTGTAGTCAGATATTTTGGATTGTGGTTAAACAAAAATCTAGTATAGAAATGTCTTCTGTTTGCTGGTTATGAAGTCCACGGATGCTTTTGGCATAAACTTATTTCATGCCTTAATCCAGCAAATAAATAATTATCTGGGGTACACAGCTTATTATTTTGTAATTTGTTCATAAAGCACAGGTCATACCTTGTTTGACTAAATCACACTACACTGAATGGAGGAATACTTTGCTGCTCTATACACTAATCTTGAGTAGGAAAAAAAATGAAACAAATGTGCTTTCATGCTGCAAATATGAAGACTTGAGCTTTTTCCTAGTGAACTTGCCTGGAAAACGCCACCGAATCCAATAGAGCTGTTCTTCCTACTGGGAAAATCTTGACCCAGGCTTTTCTACACTCGGATGCAGTGTATTACCCTTACCTAGTCCTCAGAAGAACCCCCAAGGCACCCATGTTACACATAATGTGTGCTTTCAAAAAAGTGCGTGGGTGCCAATGGAAAAATTATCCCAAAGGCAGAAAACTGTGAAGGCAAGCAAAACATGGAGAAGCAGCTATGGCCCAAGAGATGTGGGGTCACTGCAGCTCTGCAGAATCACAGAACTCTTAGGGCTGGAAGGGACCTGTGGAGATCGTGGAGTCCAATCCCCATGCCCAAGTTTAGTCACCTAGAGCAGGTGACAACGGGTCAGGTGGGTTTGGAATGTCTCCAAAGAGGGAAAGACTCCACAACCTCCCTGATCAGGCTGTTTGGTGCTCTGCCATCCTCAACATGAAGTTCTTCCTCACGTTGAGATGAAACTTCTTGTGTTTTAGTTTAAAGCCGTAGCTCCTTGTCCTGTCACTGGGCACCACTGAAAAGTGATCTGGCACCAAAAAGCGGTCTGGCACCAAGAGTCTGGCACCATCCTCTTGGCACCCGCCTTTGAGATATTTATACGCATTAATGAGATTCCCCTCTCCGTCTTCTCTAGACTAAGACAATGCCCATCAGGAGTGCGGTACTACAATGGGGTTCTCTCGGGGCAGGGAAATTGGGTAAATTCTCTCCCAAGGGCCAATGCTCCCTTCCGCCAGCATCGCTGTGGAGTCTGGCGAGGCTCTGACGAGCTGGCTCTGGGCCGTGCCCGAGGGACACGAACCGCCGCTCCAGGAGGTGCCGGGGACAGAGGGCTCTGCGGCCGGGCAGGAGGCGCCGGGCCCCGCACGGGCCGCGGGCTGCACACGGAGCGGGGGATCCCCGGCCCGGCGGCGCGGCCAGCGGGGCGGAGCGCGGCGTCACCGGGCGGGGCCGGGGGATCCCCGCGCGGCCGCGTCACGGGGCCCCGCCCGCGGGAGCGACCCGGGCCCGGCCGCGCTGGCGCTGCCATCGCCCCCCGCTGCCGCGGCCCCGAGGCGGCCCTCCCTCGGCCGGGGCGGGCCCGGCGCGGGCGTGCGGCGTGGGGAGCTCCGGGCGGCCCCCGCCCCACAGCGCTCGGCTCCCGGCCCTCCCTCGGGGAGCCGCCTTCCCTCCTTCCCCTCCCCTCCCGCGCTGCGCCGCGCCCGGGCGGCTCGGCAGCACTGTCCGGGCGGAACATCAGCCCCACGCCCGCCGCCTCGCCTGCCTTCCCTCAGCCCCAGCCCTCCCTCCGCTCCTGTCGCGTCCTCGCCCGGCCCTGGAGGCAAAGGCGGGTGACGGCCAGAGAGAATCCCGACTGGGCTCTGAGCAGGTCTCGCCTTCCCCGCTGCCATCAGCGGACCGGCTGCCTAGCCTGTGCTCGATTTTACTCTAATTTCAGAGGGTCTATGAGGCCGTTGGATTTTTTTTTTTTTTTGAGGGGGGGAATTGTTGGGGTTTTTTGGGTTTTTTTTGAGTTTGGTTTCTTTTTTTTCCCAGATCTTGAACCTCAGCAATGTCTTAAACGGATTACACGGAGGAGGGGTTGAAGCTCAAAACCTCATTCATCCTCACGGCGGTCCTATTCATTGCTGAAATAGGTGTAGCGTAGGAGCCGGTAAGATCCTCCCCCAGCCCCACTCGTATTTTGGGGATCTGTTCCAGCTTTCCTCCCTTGAATAGTGGGGATGGGAGGAGGGGGTCTTCTGCTCTTGAGCTGACAGAAGCGTAATCATAAATCACCTACCTTGTTTGTCCTTCTGTCCTTTGGTCATAGAGGGGCTCCAGCCAACTGTGTGGTCTCACGTACCGTTGCTCCCGCTGAATAGTTTCCAAGTTTGAGGTAAAAGAACAAATCGCACTTTTCAGGGACTTGTTGAAACGCTCAGAAGTAAAAAAATAATTAAAAATGAAAAAATAATAAAAAAAATCGTGTAAGGCTATTCAGTCCTACTCATTTTCTCCCACGTGTTTTCACAATTATTGTGTATTTGTCTTTCTCTGCTTCAGTTTCTAGCTCAAAGTTGTGGGACTTTCCCCCCAAATAATAGTAATAATAATAATAATAATAATTAAAAAAAGAAATAATAAATTAGGAGTTAGTTTCTCGTGGTCGAAGCTGAAGATATTATTTCAAACCCGGCTAGCCAGGAGCCTGGAGAAGTTGCAAGGCAGCGTCTGAAAGTTTCAGAGATCAGCATCAGATAAAGTCTCTTTGGTGATACCTTGCTACCCGAGTAACTGTTTCAATGAGGTTTCTCAGCAGCAGCAGCAGCAAACGGGTAATATTTTCCAGACGTCTTTTTCTTTCCTGCTGCTGCTGCTGCTTTTCTGCCTCTTCCACGTTATGGGGTCTTTTAACAAGGGAGACTTGACTTGTTTTAATAGGCGGAGGATGGGAAGAAGGAGGGAACTCCTGTAAGGAGGAAAAAAAAAAACCCAACCCTCCCAATTGCCATGATCTCAGCCAAGGACCAGTTCAGCGCCAGGAATTTAATTAGCCAAGTTGCAAATTTTTTCAGAGAAATACAATACACATATGTTGCCACCAGCTGGTTTCCTCTTCATGCCCCGCAGTTGGGAGAGCCCCCCACCTTCCCCACACCCTGCATCCTTGGTCTTGGGGTGTGGGATTCATCCCTCCCACAGGCACTATTCGGCTGGGACAGTTTTTGCTGCTGCTGGTTTTTATTAGTAGGGGAATTGCGTCTATGAATGGATGAACTTCGCAGTTTTCAATCCTGCTTTACCCGTTCACTCTCGGGAAGATTTGTTGTAGTAAATACCCGAGGAAGCTCTCACTGATATTCATACCCATGCCTCTTGTGTTTAAACAAGCCGGGAAACACGTTAGGCCGTTTAAAAACTGGAAAATTGTGGTGTGGGCTTTGTTTTGGTGTTTTGGATTGGTTTGGTTTTGGGGTGGTTTTTTCGGTTCTTGTTTCATTATAAATCAGAAGTGTTAATTCTGTCGACGGTTCCCGGTTAGCCAGGGGCACCAGCAGCCCACAGCACACCCCCTCGCCGCTGGCCGGCCGCTTTCCCTCTCCCTGTGCCTGCGCTCTGCCTGCCAGGCGGCTTTCCCCGCTCCCGAGCCCCCGTTTCCCGTGCAAGTGACAGCAAGGCGGCACTGGGTGGCGCTGTTGAGGCGGCGGAGCGCCGGCAGCCCCGGAGCGGGGCCGGAGCGGGGCCGGGCTGGCGCTGCCGCGTCCGCCGTGCCCTGGCGGGGACCCGCGGGGGAGGACGGCGGGGATCAGCTTCCCCTTCTCCCTGCTGCTTGCTCGAGCACCGCAGAGGTCGCCGCGTAGGGGCGTCGAGCCCACAAAGGGAACCGTATCCAGACACTGTTGGGAAAGCCGGAGATGACTCTTCGCCGAGTTATCGCCCCTCGTTACCTTCTGGTGTGGGAAAACTCCAGAGCAGTGTGGGGACTCCTTGTGTGAAATAAATGGTTAAAGTCGGTGGTTACTTAGGCTGGAGGGTTTTCGAGTACCTACTTTGGGGAAGTGGTTACATCTACAAGTGTGTTCAGTCACTGCCACGGGGAGGAGTGGCTTTAGGATGTGCATTGAAGCCGAGCTCCTTTAACCATCAATCTGTCTCAGATAACAAATCTGATTATAGTTTAAGCCAGAGGTTTGTGGGCAGTTTTAACCTGGCATTGCCAGGGAAAGCAACTGCTTCACTCTCCTCCTCACTGTCCCTTTTCCTATGTCAGGAGAACTGTCCTAAGTTAGAAATTAGTTGTTTGGGGAGAGGGAGCAGCAATAAAGTGAGAAATAATTTGAGCTGAATGAAGGCAAAACAATTGCATTGGCAACAATCTGGTTTTTGATGGTTTAGAGTGTCCTTGAAAGTAGAGAATGACTAAACAAGCATAGAGTCTACCAGGGCTTTCAGGTATTCTTCCCTCTCAGACCTTCCTCCCAGGGGAACTCCATTCCCATATTGCAACCACCTCCAAATCTGTGTCACAAAACCTTTAGATACAGAGCCCTGCACACCTCTGTCATCAGGCAAGGGACATATGGCACTGTCTGCTGCAAACGGGCAGAGGGCGGAAGGGTGTCAAGGGGGCTACTTGATCCCCCTCTCCACAGGAGCCACCCTACTAGCCAAGTATCTGGTGTAAACTAGGCTTGTAACACAATCACAGAATGTTCAGGGTTGGAATGGACCTTAAAGATCATCTAGTCCCAACCTGCCCTGCCGTGGGCAAGGACACCTACCACTAGACCAGGTTGCTCAGAGCTCCATCCAACCTGACTTTGAACACTGACAGGATTGTAGCATCCACAGTCTCCATAGCCAACCTGTTCCAGTGCCTCACCACCCTCAGAATGAAAAATTTCTTCCTAATATGTAACCTATATTTCCCCTCTTTCAATTTGTACCCATTGCTCCCTGTCCTATCACTCCAGTTGCTGATGAACGATGAATGTTTGTCATTTAGCCAGGCAAGGTGCTACCTCAGCAAGCTCTGCTACTGTTTTACACATAACTTAAGTCTTTGATGTCTGTGTGAGTCCTAAGGTGTCAGACTTTCCTGGCATCAGACTTTCTCTGGCACTGTCAGAGGCAAGAGATTAACATAGGTGTCCCTGGTTCGTCCATCCATGGCTACTCTCAACTCTGTGCCTTGGGGAACTGTTGTTGCCAGCTTTGTTTGTGTTCCCTGGCACTTGGTGGCCTTGTCTTGATTCAGGCATACGTATGTCCTGCACAGTGGACTTCAGGATAATTTATGAAATGAGGCTTCAGGGGGAGGGTGAGTTTGTTTGGTTTGGTTAATAACTGAATGTTAGAGATTATTTTTTCAAGTGAGCATTTGTTATAAATGAAATAGCTTTTTTGTTTGTTTATTTGGTTTTTTAGTGTTGGGTTTTTTTTCTGTATTCCACCTTTTAATAGTTACATTTGAAGACTGCATGTCTTCTCTACTAATGAATGTACATTACTCTGGAAATAAACAGTATCTCATTGGCTTAATCCCATGCTCCCTAGGTTTGAACAGGGATCAAGAGACAGTAGATCAGAGGCCCAAATCTTTGTGCAGCAATAGCAGCACTTAAATCACACCAAAACTTTGCTTTAGAAAATGACATAATGGGAATGGTGAGTCTCTCATGTCTATAGCTATTTCCTTCTCAGCCATAGCTCATGTTGTGTGATCACACTGTCAGACCAAGCGGGATAACGTAGGTCGGGAAGTTAGGTTTGCCTACCAGGAAGGAATTAAAAGTAGGAGGATATGATTAATGCCAATCCATGCAGTGCTATAGAAACCAGATGTAGATGTGTTTCATTAGAAGTATATCACATCTACATTTATATGTTATGTTATGTCTACATGGTTACCATTATCAAACAATCCTGTCTCCTAATTGTGATTTATAGTCACAAGTAGTGAGGAAAAGGGAGTTCTTGGCTGTTACTGTCCACAGGCATACATTGTCACCAGCAGTAGGGGAATAATCTTAATGAACTAACCTGATTTAATCTTCTAATGAGGCAATGGGTTTGTGCAAGAGAGATCAGACAAAATATATTTTTGGGGGAGATTAACCATAGGTTATGGTTAAATGAATTGGTTACTCCAAAGTAAATCAGTGGATGAACTGATGGCATGTAAGCCACTCTTCAGCCACTATTGAGTACTCACTTTTACCCTGAGGGAATGGCTCCATGTGCATTTTTCCTCTCTCTTCTTTCCTGTCACCCTTAAATAAATATGTGAATACTCACCCCCAGCATACACACATGCTCGGACCGGCACAGTCTGCAGTGCTTCACTGATCCCTCCAGTGACCTGTGCTGAAGGCAGCTGCAGAGCACGATGGCCATTTCCTATGTGCACGTGTGAGCTGGCCATGCAGGGCGAAGGGAATGGGGCTGCTCTCGGTGGAAATGAGCAGCCAGTGCCAGCAGACAGCAGGACTGCCCTAAACAGCCTCTGCAGGAGCATTGCTGCCAGGGAGACAGGAACAGATCTGGTCCCCCTGTGACGCTGAGGTGGCTGAGCTCACTGGCACTGAAGGATCTTATCTTGCATTGTCTCTAAGGTAAGGATTTACACACACCCTTTTACTGCAGATCAGCTATTGTGTAGGGCTTATCAAAAAAGAAAAGCAAGAAGCAGGCTCTTTGCAATGCATAGTTGTCTTCAAGTAAGAAAATGAGAGAATATAAGGATCTTTGTCATGTAACAGTGAAAGCTAAAACTGGAAGGTAGATGTATTCATGCTAGACAGAAGGCACATTTAATAGCAAGCTTTCTTTAAACAGTTATCTGAACGATGAAGGGGAGTGGTGGATTCCTATGTTTTGAAATCCTCTGGATGCTTTTTTGGAAGCTACATTTTAGTTCAGTGGAATTTAGCAGGCCCAGTACAAGAATAACTGAATGTATTTCCATTACAGGCAGGTCAGACAAAGTGATTTAGCAGTTCCCTCCACCTCTAAACTCCATGGAGCTATCAACAACCAGACTGACATGTCAGGTGTGTTCCACACCTATTTTCACATGTAGAAAATTCTGCTGGAAGTGAGAGAGTTACAGAAACCCATATGTGTGAAAGTGAAAGCAGAATCGTGCCCTAAATTATGATTTTATGGTAACTGAGAATCCACTTGCAGATTTTAATATAAATATCATGGGCAGTTTAAGGCTTATGAAGACTGGGTGCAGACAGACCTAACACTCTGTGGTTGTTTTCACCATATATAGAGCCATTTTAGAGGCTTTCGGTGTTCTGGGAATTTAAATCCAAGGTTATTTATATGCAAAGATTTACAGGGTCCAGAGAAAACCATTGGTCTTTCAACTTAAATCACTCTTGCAAAATTGAAACTTTCCAACAATATCTTTTTAATATAACAGAGAAAGCTGTAACTTGAAGCAAGCTAGAAGTTAATAACAGGCAAGTTCAGACTAGAAACAAGTCAGGCACATTTGGATGTGTCCAGAACTCTTGGCTAGAATGGACTGTGGTTGTCAGCAAAAATGCTTGTCAGGATGGTTTGAAGTAATGAGTTTTAATGTGCAACCAGCATGGAGCAGAAGGAAAAGCAGGTCAGTTAGAGGTTTTTTTGTTGTTTTTTTTGTGAAGTCTAATTTAGGAGAAATTACTTAATCACATGCCTATAGTCTAATGTGACAGTAGTGAGAGTCCAGTTTAGAGTGTCTCAATGTTAAAGTAGAAGCATTATATTCTGTAGGATCCACAGATAACACCACATGAAACAAAGAGCACATGCAATTAAAGGTAGATCTATACACAATGACTCTGCTAGTGAATTAGACTGACCAGAGCCAGGCAGCTCAAGGCTGGCACATGTTCATCCACACGATTTCACTGCTGCCAAGCTCCTGGCAGGGCTGACCTTGACCAGCCTGGAGAGTCTGAAGGGGACCAGGTGCCCCCTGGAAGAATGCCTGGGCTCTCATCTCCAGTGGGCTGCTCACAGGATGGGGAAATATTCCTCTACATTCCCAGACACCTTCAGATGGAGAAACTGGAATGAATAATGGGTTTTACGCATGCCAGCATAGTGGTTTTTAGAAGCCTCCACGACTGGCTGGAGGTCATCGCCTTTATTAATCTTCCTTCTTCCTGGGCAGAGCACTGAAGTGGTGCAGCCAGTCACAGCCTGCTTGCAGCATTGCCCTGGCCTCTGACAGCCTGGTGGTTGCAGTTGTCCTCCCAATAGTGATGCCAATAGAGGCAATGCAATTCCTGGCCACCACGTGGGAACAAAGACACAGGGACCTCTAAGGTGATTATTTTTTATAATGACAACAACAACAATAACAACAACAACAAAATTTAAAAATAATTGACATTAAATACAAATTTTCATTGACTTTAAATTTCCTTTGGAATGAAATTTTCATTAACTGAAATAAAAAAGAGCGAGTGAGGCTTTCCTAGAATGTATAAGATTTAGGCAGGGGTATACGACACCTTATTCATTTTTAGGATGCTCTTTTATCTGCTGCTGGTACTTACCAAATGGTTCAAACTTGCCACTTTACCTAAATAATTACACAGTCTCTTGCTTACTTCCCATGAACACATATTGCAGATCAATGTTAGGAACGCGAATTTGACTAAATTGACAGGCCCTCCCTACCATCACCAGCACCATGAGAGATGGGTCACCATCCTGCAGGCATCTGAGAACTACCCCAGGAGACCTCAAGGAATGCAGTTGCACCCATATGAGTTAGAGGCCCATTTTCTGCCCGTGTTGTATGAGAATTCACCAGAAATCAGAGGACACCTGTATCTCTGATTCCTTTCTCTGGAAGTCCCACATCAGAGCATCAGCTCTCAGTTAATGACCCATTTTTTCATCAGAAGTAGCTAAAAATCAGGAGTGAAACTAACCCTTGTATGGTGCTGTGCACCTACCAGCTGGCTGCTGAGCAGCATGGCTGTGTGGAAATTTGGCTGTGACATGCACAGTTTATCAAGGAAGGGTGACCTCAAGATGGGACCCAGCACCTTTTGTGACAACACTAGCAATCAATTCCTGACCCAGGAGTCTGGATTTTTTCCAGTCCAAATTCTTTCTTGCCTGTCGTATACACTTAGGCTTTAGGAAGGGTGCGGGTTCCATTTTGTGGAGCTGTCTGTCCTTCATGGATGTTCTTGGCATGTGGTGTGGGTTGAATGTGGGCTTGCAGCATACAACAGCTGAGCTGTTTGGGGTGTTAGATGGTCAGGCAGTCAGTAGCTGAAGATGTTTGCTACGTTACCCAAAGCATCCAGAATGTGTGAAAATGTCTGGCAGTGTTGTATTGTAGAGCAGGAAATGAATCTTAAGAGAGCAAGGCTGCTTACAAATAACAAGTATCAGAGAGCACTAGTGATCTCCAGCAGCTTGCACACAAAGCAGGTGAGATCACAGGCAAACATTTTTCATGCTTCTGCTAAGATTTGATTTGCACAGGCAACTGTGCCACAGACCTTTGACAAACATACTTTTGAATGTATGTGCTGATAACAAAGCACACATGTGAGCAGTGACAGTCTGCAGAGCCTGCTGATTCCACTGGCTCTTCTGATCTTTTAGTGAAAATGTTTTCTGTTCTGGTTATGAGGGCAGATTTCAAAGACACAGCTTTATGCCTGTTGTCAGACTGAAGCCTTGATGATGAGGTCTTTCTGGTCTTTCCCTGACCAAAGCCACAGGAGTAGGTGACACATCAGAGCTACCAGTGAATTGACAGAGATCTATCTGGGAGTATTAATGTGCCCTGATGTAGAATTTAGCTTTTCTTGCTGCTGCTCACTGTGCTGTGAAGTGACATCAGCTCTCTGGCCTTTCTGGGGGAAAGTCTTTCTGCTCCTGGGAAGTGGAATCTGTCCAGGTAGATACCAGGATGGAAGCAATGCCATGAAGATATGAACCTCCATGTACATCTGTCAGAGAGAGCTGTGAGCCTTGCTACCTGCTGTCCCCACTGCAGGCTACAGGCAGCCACTGTGCCTCTGACCCCCCAGGCAAGGCAGGGAACAGCAGCCCTGGCAGGAGGGGAGTGGCATAAAGGCTGGATGGTTTTTCCAAGATCTTTCCAGAAAGTCAGCATCTTCCTGAAAATTAAGAGCTGTCATGTTATGATGTGGACTGACTCTTGAAGGATTTGAGATGCTAAAGAAACATCTCCCTGTTGCAGCCTCCTGTGTTTCAGTGAGTGAATTTTCCTCACTGTGGCTGCAGGACACACAGTGATCTGGCTGTTAAAGTAACTCTGGTGCTCCTGTCATGTACCTATTTCTAGATGTTAAACATAGCTTACACTACTGATTTTATTACACAATGGACTGTGCAGGCAAACACACAATTTAGCATAATAAATAAACAGAATCATTTAGGTTGGAAAAGATCTCGAAGCCAACTAACATAAGTTAACCCAGCACTCCCAAGTTGACCATTAAACCATTATTTACACAATGGTTTTGCAAACACTCATATTCTGTGACCAATGGTAAAACATGCCATCCTCTATCAGCTATCTGTCTGAAACTCTGGGTCCTTCTGCACTTGACACTTAAAAAGTCCCTTGTCTGAAAGTACCTTCTAGAGAGGCCCATGTCCTCCCATTACATTTAAAATCATCTGCAGAGGTTCTAGCTTTCTGAGGTCAAGAAAGATTGGGGTTTTTTTTAATATACTTGTCTGACAGCAGGTCAGGCTGTCCCTACTGTCCCAAACCAGAGAGGATGAGCTTCAGGCTTCAGTCCGATTACAAGAACACAGACCTTAACGTGACCCCTCAGAACTAGTGGGTAGACTCTAATTAATTCCATTTACAAGAATAAACACAGACATGGTAACATATTAGGCATATGATTGCTGGGAATTATGTTACAGCAGCTTAAGATCTTGCAACCTATCACTTGACCCAATCAAACACATTCATTCAGGCCGTGCTAATTTATATTTCTGTGCAAATGCCTTAGCAATTTTGAGGGGTTTATTTTTACAATGGGTTTGAGCTTATCATATTCTGTGACTCAGATGAGTATGCACCATAAATTCCAGCATGTAAAATCCTATATTCATGAAACAAACAGATTACAGCAAACACAAGCCCCTTTAACATAGCTGCATTAAGGGTCTCAGTCCCTCTGCTAGTCCTGCAAGAGTTCCCAAGCCTTAACAGGCTCATTTCTGTCACTCTCTGCTCTCTAATCTACAGTACTGATGGATTTATCCTGCATATTGCAAGAAATATTAAGTATATCCATGACTTCAAGACCAAAATCAAGGGTGTAGATGAATGAAGAAGGATAGATAAAATCTCTTCACAAAAATCTCTGGATTTGGTAGTATTGCTCGGTACTTCAGTTTGCCATGTCCTGCTGATTGCCTTTCATTAAAACCTTGGCAGCAAAGTGCCACTAAAAAAATCTACTCCACTTCCTATCAAGCTATCATTGAATGGGCAATTACATTAGAAAATGAGAGCACAGCATGATCCCTTGATGGGCTTACCTAGGGATATTCTCAAAGGATTTTCCTTCCCACATTTTCTGAAGTTAGTATTAACTCGTATCAATTATTATTAACAATGAATTCAATGAACACATTTTTTGAAAGAAAGCCACAAGATGTTTAGCTACAGTGATGACCCACAAGGCACAGATTCCACACCATTGGTCTGCAGATGGCTGGGTAAGCCTGTAACACTGGGGAACAGTGTCTTGGTTTGATTTCTGCAACAGCAGCAGCATAAATCTCCAACTGCTGTCTAAGACCCCAAGTCCATTCACTCTAGCAGACCCATTTCATTGCCTGGCTTTTGGCCAAATCTGTCATGGGGAAGAGTCATGCTGTAATGCAATAGCACCCTGACTCTGCAGGATGCTGTTTGATCTTTCCTGTATAGATAGGGCTGTGTCCTTGCTATGACAGCATTATGGCAACGTGCTGCAGCCCTTTGAAGATCAGGGGTTTTCTTCATTTTTGTCACTCCTTGTTGGAAGGAGACCCATCAGAACTAAATTAGAGAACACCTTCTCATAAATCTCTGTTCCCAAAGGAACAAGAGAAAATTTTGCCAGTGCCCTTTGCATCCTGGTCCAAGGGTGGTGACAGCTAACAGACACTCCTTTCCCCACTTCTTTTCCAGACACATCTGCTGGGTCCTTTGAACTTACAGCCTGCCTCCTCCTAGAGCTCTGGAACAGCAGCTTTTCCCTAGATTTACCCTCTGGTGTCCCCAGCTGGTGGATATACCAAGGCTTTCTCTCTCCTGTTACCCAGGACAGCAGGAATTTGTATCCATCATTTAGTTATAATTCCTCATAACAAAGGAAAATATGGGCGTGTTGATTGTTTCTTTTATTCAAGAACTGTGGGTTAAAGTATTGAGGTGATCTGTGAAGGCAGGCGAACACCAGTCATTGAAGAGACCTGTGACATTTTTACTGCTTCCCCAAAACTACAAAGCCATTCCTGGGGGGCTTGAGCTCAAGTCCAGGCCTCATCTAGGGATACTTCCATAGCATCTGTGCACCAACACTCACAGTCTGTAAAAAGAGGGTACCACCTCACCCCTTCCTGAGGTTTGATTGTTATTTTTAGAATCGAGCAATGGAAAACCAAAACCTCAAATCCTTCTCAAAGCTGCCTTTATCTTGCATCCTGCCTTTGAATTTGCTTAGCTGCTCTAGCCTTTTTCTTCCAGAGGAAGTAAAGGGCCATGTGTTTCAATGAACTGTCACTGTTTGCCTTGTAAGAGGTGAATTTCTGCCCCTTTACTCCATTTCAGACAAACAGTGCAAGCCTAAGGCGAGCCTGAAGATTCAGGATGCAGAATCACATCCAAAGACACCCCCACCTGCATGTTCAAAGGGAGTTTACAGGTGCCCATGAGAACTGAGGAGGCTCATAGTGGTGGTAACTCATGTGTGGATGTCAGTGGCCTCAGAGGGAGGTTTCAGCCCTTTGCCCCTCTCAGCTTTTTGTCCATTTCCAACCCAACAAAGAGTTGCAAATGATTTTCCATGTACTGATGCTTTGTCAGCTCTCTACGAATCCAGTGCCAGTTCTGCCTTCAAAAGCAGAGTGGTCTTTCAGCTGAGATCTGTTGGGAATACCTGAGTTTGGAATATGGGGTGTATAAGCAGCCTGGTAGTGCCTACTGTGATATCACCCCTCTTAGGCAAAACACTCGTCTCTGTGGTCTCCATTTATAGCTGAACAGATGGCAAACCTGAATGCCAGACTTTCTTTGCACAAATATTTCAGTCTCATGTTGTTTGAAAAATAGTGTGCTGTGCAAAGCAATGAAAGACAAAGATGCTACATTAGATTTACCTGTGAAGAAGACCCTGAAAAGGTCACAAAAAAGTGAAAAAGATAATTCTATATATACAATTTGGTATCAGAGCAAATGATGTTGTGACCATCAAGACTTGCTTACTGTCAAGTTTTGCTTCTGTGATGTCTACGAAGGGTTGTGGCTCTGCTAATCTCAGTTAGGAAATTAATTTCAGTCATCTTTTGGACACTGTTTCAGCCAGTGATTGAAATACCTTAATATTTTTGAAATTTCTCTGTCATTCTTATTAATTTAATAGAAACTGGCATGGGAGTTAAAAAGCACTGACAAATTAGAAAAAAAAAAGTTAAAATAGAGGAGGTAAAAACAACTTGCCAAAAGTTAAACAGACAAGGCAAAAAATACTTTTGAAAAAATACTCTTAAAGAATTATTTCGAAGTGCCCATTGCAGTTAATCCCCGTTTCATTTCCCAATATCTTAGCTGTTTTTTGCCTGCGTAATGGAATATCTACATTTTTAAATGCCAATGAAGTTTAACAACTCTTAGTCACAGGGAGTTGCAGGCGATTAATAATGATTCTGGCGTAGTGAAACCTTCCTCTTACGAGTATTTTCACTTTTTTCCATCATTAATCTTGGATGATCTGTCCATGTCTCCTTCTTTATCTTCTCTCTTCCAGGAGCTGGTCTTCCCCAAAGCAGCTCAGCAGTTGTGTGGGCTGCTTGAGCTGGCTGCAGCAGGGAGGGCAGGGCTGCACAGTGCTCTGGATCCTTATCATGTGTCTGCTACCGGGAACCCCCATCTCATCTGCTGTCATTTGTTTCGTCATCTTCTGGGTGGCTGATCAAACCCCTCAGCAACTGGGCATTGTTTTGGTAAATGAAGGCAAGAATCAAATTCCCCAAGGCATGGAGGTGGGTAGAGCTAGTTCGTGCTGATGTGTTACACTTGCTCATCTCTAGTTCTTTCTCAGAAATAGAGAGGAATAGTTTACTGAAGCAAAATCTAAAAGGGCTTTTAAAAATGTTTTTTCTTACTTTCCGTCTTCCTCTGTTCCTACAGAAAACAGGAGCCCCACTGAATATTCCCCATTTCCCTCTCATGCTCTTGATGGCAGATGAACACCCAAGCAGCACCTTGTGTGGTGCAGGGTTAGGCTTGTTTTATTGTACACTCCACAAAAGGTGCTCACAGGCATCTCTACAGGGTATAAATAACCCTGAGACCATGCTTAAGTGTCAGTTCTCTTTCTGCTCATGTTTCTTGATTATATGAACACCTGTGGGGCTGTCTCTGACTTGGCCTGTGTAGGTCTCCAGGTAAGTCCTGGACGTTTGGAGAAGTACTTCCCCACATTGTGGATGGGCTCCAGCACTTTATGCCTGGCCAAAACCTTCTATGTCCATATGCTGAGTCTTCATATGACCTCTGCTCAGCAGGCCAAGCTGCTGGAGCATTTTTCTAGAAAAGCCCATTGTTGTTTAGCGCAGGAGAAGATGGAATGTGAAAACCTGAGCTCAGACCGAGGTCCTGAGAGTGTTTTTCACACTCTAGGCTGAATCTATCTGGTAATTCAGACATCAGGCATGGTATGATCCTTTCCTCCTGGTCTCAGGTGTCCTTGAGTGCCCTTGGGTTGGGTGGACCCAGCCAAGTGCACTCTTAACTACCTGCTCTGCCCCATTTCACCTCCATCCAAAACACAGAATGGGGGAGAGCAAGCAAAGCCTTTCCCTTGTGGTGGGGTATCCCATCGACACCTGGCATGGACAGGGATAGTTAGTCAGAAACCACTGGAAATGGAGCAGCCTGGGAGGAATCTGCTCCCTCACACAGCTGCTATTGCCTAACACGAGCTTTGCGCGCCGCAGTCATCGGTTCCGAGTGACTCACAGCAGAGCCGGCGGGGGAAGGCTCACGGCAGGAAGGGCGTGCGGCTCCTGCGTCGGGGACACGGCACCGCAGAGGTGCTCAGCTGCCAAAGGAGCTGGGCAGAGACCAGCAAGAGGTGATTCTCCACCGAGTGTCACGGGGAGAGCTTTGAGTGAGGAAACACAGGCTGATCCTTACTGCTCCGAGTAAGGAAACACAGCAGATCCCTCTCTCTGCACGGTGTGTGGAGGCCTTACTCCTCTGTCCAGAGAGGGCACTCTCATTGCAGATATTTTAAGAGACCTGCAGAGACAAGTGATAGCATGGCTGATTGTAAACTAATACTAATATTAACTAAGAGCATTTCTTACCTTTGATCTAAGCTGTGAATATTAAATGAACACAAATCAACTGTATTTGAAAATATTTGAAATCTGCTAAACACAGATTCACCCTTTCCTCTTTGTCTGGTGCTACTGGCCAATAACATAGCAGTGCTTAATATTGTATCCATTAACAAGGGGCTAAGTGACAACATCAAGGCAACATGAATTCAGTCTTTATTTACACAGGCAAACACTAGGATTTACTCATTCTTGGTTTGCATTTGTTGTAGCCCTACTTAAGCTGACAGCCAGAGTGAAACCAGGTTTCAGATGCACCGTGGTTCCCTTACAACTAAAATGTAACACTTTGGAATGAGATGAGTTTTGAGACACAGGATTGTTTCACACTAGAGTTGTTATTTCTGACACTACCCTTTCCAGAGGTTTATAATATCAGTGGGATAGTGCTTTCTTTTCTTTTCTTTTTCTTTTCTTTTTTTTTAAACTGGTTTATATATGAATGAGGCTGTGCCCTTTTCTTTTATTTTCGTTTCTTTTCTGTTCTTTTTGCTACAGCTCACTGGCTGCTTCCCTTTTTTCCCAGCCTTGTAGTATTTCCACCCTCCTCTCCCTTCCCCCAGTCTGCCACAGTGTCAGTGAGAAACAAAACTGCTGAAACCTGAGCTTTCTGGCTAGAGAAGATGAAGAATGAGAGGAGGTGGTAATTAAACCCTCCCCCATATTATTCATGCAAAGGAATTGTCTTTGAACACCACTTCATCCTGGGAGCCTCTCTGAGTTCAAAGAGAAAGTTGAGTTGTTGTCATTCTGGGGCCATAATCTAATCACTGTGTCCTCCTTTGATTTAAAAAATCTTCTTAGGAGGTGGCAAATATCTCTCCCTGTCTACCCTTTTGTATTTTATTTTTAATTTTTAGTCTTAAGAATGTGGTTCTTGTTGTTTTGGCGTTTCTCTTGTAGTACTGAGTTTTATCACCTAAGTTAGGCTGGTTCCTGTCACTGGCAATGGTTTAAGAGATCTAAGCCTTTAGCAGTATCAAGAACAGAAAAATATTCCTCTCTGTAATTGCAGACAATTCTCTGTATGCACGATAAGACCAAAAGGCTCTCCAGGAGCCTTCATCTTCCAAGGTATTTGCAGAATCACACTTTCAGTGCTGCTTCTTGGGACAGGTACCCACCATCTACTGGGATAGATCACTTTTCAATCACTAGGCAGCTAAAGAGCACTGAATGAGTTTCTTCATCTTCTTGCCCTGTTTGCTCTGAAAAAGCCTGGCAAAACATCTGTAAACATGAGTCCATTTCCACACAGACCATAAATACTGACACTGACACACAGGTATATGCCCACATATGGAAAATAGGACATGATGATCTTAGCAATCTTTTCCTTTTCAAGGTTATTTGTTATGTGGTTCTCTGATACACACATTGAACATGTTTTGTGTTCTTCCTTATGAGGGCTGTTCTGCATCAGTGACTTGCAGATAACTAAATCATCCATTATGGTTTCTGAGATTTTCAGGTGGAAGCTCCAATAGGGAGGTGGTTGAGTGAGGGTTGGTGAGATAGGGCCTATTCTCACTTCCACCAGCTATCCTCCAGGTAATGTCCACCCTTGCTTTCAGAATTTATTAGGTCTGTTCAGGGCACACATACTTATTCAAGGTGCTCCTGCAGATCCTTGCAGAGTTCAGAGTCTGCAGATAAAATTAAGGTCACTGCAGGCTGGGGTGTATCTGAGCACATGCAAGTGATTGCATGGTGAATTTTGGCTCCTTGGCAGTGTAGTGATGCTGAGGAATTGCCTGTCCAATTGTAAGCGTGAACACCTGGGCTGTGTGTCTCATCTGAGGCAAGATTTCAGGACATCTGAACACTGCCCTTTAATTCTATTATAAAAAATGTAAAAAAAATTGGATCATTTTGTTGTGGACAATAGAAAAAACTTTAGGAAAAAAACAGTAATAAGAAAAGTAATGACATCAAGTAGATTTCTCTGTCAGTTTAAAGCTTTTAACACAGCTTCATTTCAAAAACACCAAATGCTAGTAGCTCCCCTTGAGCCCATATGACTCTGCTCAGTAGACACACTTAAAATAAATCCTTACCCTTTCTTTAGATATCTAAATATACACTTGTCACACTTATTTTTAACATCTTGTCTTAGATTTTTGGTTCTAACAATTTTTAGATACAGATTTACAACAGTGATAGTTTCTTTTCATCTATATCTGGTCAAATCTCTTTTGTGCTGCTTATATAATTATCATTTTAAAAGCTGCTAAGTAGTTTTTGCATATACTTCTCATGCTTGAGTTCATCTCTTCTAACTTTATGTATCTAAGTATTAGATACATTATTGAGCTCAAGACGGTCACTTAGCTTCTCTCACTTTTTGACAGAGACACATAGACACTGACAATGACTGTTCATCCCTTCCTGAGCTGGCTTGGATTAGTGTTTTGTCAGGAATCTGGAGTCATCATTAAAAGGAAGTGCCTAATTCTTAGGCAGCTAAATGAGAGGAAGCTTATCCTTCAGCGTTGGCTTTCACAGCAACCAAATCTTCATTAAGAACTGAACCAGTTTAGCTAAAACGCTGCATAATTATTACATAAAATATCTGATATCCCCAAATACCGGTGGGGCACAGCTGATAAATCTCTGCCTTGTTTCCTGCTTCCCATGTGAAAATGGCCAGGCTAACCCTGGCTGGTTTGAGTTAGAGCAATGAGAAGGGAAGACCACCTGAAAGATGCCTCCCTCTCTGAATGTGTATTCAAATAGACAAGATGACCTCAAGGAGAGCAGATTTTGCAGCAATCTAGTTAGGGATTAATATTTGTATTGTTAGATAAGCCTCTTCATATAGCTGAATAGCTCTTTTTTTCTGGCAAATGGATAAAACTTGTCTTTTTGTGTGAAATACACCATAACCTGCACAATGGGGTGAAACTCTCATAAACAGTTTGAAAGAAAGTAACTGTCTTTTGCTAAACAGATGTGGGTTCAATTTCAGATGTCAACAATAAAAAAAGAAAATGCTTGACAACGGGGAAATAAATAACTGAACAATAACATGGAAATTAATAATTTTCTGTAAATTAAACCAGACTCTTAGAATCAAAGCTTCTGTGTAATTCTGTGGAAGCTGGTTGTTCTTCTCTTAGGTGATGTTTATCTGCACAAAATACACATGGAAGGATATCAAAGTGTGGTTCTTGAATCTCTCTGTACTTTTATGTTGGTCAGTTTACAGACAAATTCAGGATGTTCTGACCTAATCTGAATGAACTCAGGCTATATAAAATCACATAAGCATCCACAGTAGGAAAAACAATTTTCTGTTTGGAATAAAACCAAACCACAACCCAACCACCCCACTATAACCCATACCCCAAATCTCTGGTTTCCATTCATAAAAGCCAAATGAATGAATAGGCAAGGTTATTGAGGTTATTATACCCAAATGGTATAATGAGGTGACTTCCTGAGCCACACTTCCAACATAACATGACAAAGTTGGAATTGGCAGATTCAGTGACTCCTAATCAAATTTGTGAGTCTGGTTCCTTAAAATGACCAACACAACTGTGATCAGCAATTGCATCAACGTTAGACAATTTTGTAACATGTAATGTGGCTTACATCTGTGGCTAGAAGGCAGGATTTTTTTTAAATAGGCATTGCTTGTCTTTAAGATAAAAGGCAATGTAAAAGCCTTATGAAAAAAAACCAAACAAACAAAAAAAAACACCAACAAACCAACAAACCACTTATCTTTACAATTGTGTTTGTTTCAAGAACAAATACAAAATGGCTAAATCTTACCATTATTTTCTTGACATATATTGGTTATGTTTCCTTTGTACTCCACTGTTTGTGATTAACATCACTATAAAGAAAACAAAGCCATGATTATTACTACTGTAACTGGAGAAGAAAATATCTCCTGATTGAAATAAGAAGTAAGTTTGACAATACTCCGTGGCAATTCATTGAGTAACTTGGGGCAAGCAGCTTTAAATCTGAGTGGAGGGTTATGGGGCTTTTAATTGAGTTATTCATTAATATTTCCCATCTACAAAATAAGTTTACTTTCTTTGAAGTCTTTAGGCATTTGTAGATTTTTGTGGTAAAATCATCTTTATGGTATTGGTCATTTAATTAGTCAATGATGTATTGGGAAGCCAAAGTTATGTCACATCCCCATGTGCTTTCATTACTGGCATCTGTGATGATCTTTCCTTTCATGGTCTGAGGTCAGCCTTGGTGACTTGCCTCTTGGGTGCCCACCCTTCCTCTGAAATTCCCTGAACCCTACTCTCGCTTTCCTTCTGATGCTTTTAATTTTCATTTGCATTTTTCTGCCCACTGACCTTTCGTGATACATGTCCTTCACTGGACCTTGTCTGTGCTGGTAACAGAGGGCTGTGGGTATTTTAAGGTGTGTCCTGATTTACACAAACAGCTGCATTTTGCATCTCTTTCATGACAGAAAAAATTGCCCCAAATTCCAGCATTCCAGTGGCAGAGCATGGAGACTTGCTTTGATGCTTTGGCCAGCCTGAGTGTCCATATTATCTCAGTGACAAGAATTCCTTACTTATCTCCAAGGATTCATAGACTCCTAGGAAAGATGTTAAATTTTTAGCCATTTGACTTTAGCAGGTTTGGTTCTCATGCAGTCTAAGCCCAAGGGTATTGCTTTGAATGCTTAACAAGAAGCAAGAGCCAGATAAACGCAGAGCAGAAGGCCAATGAGATCCTATTGTAAATCTATCAAGCAAACAAACCCCTCCCTGACCATCAGCCTGATTCCAAAAATGTGCTTAATGGAAGAGTCATGTGCCAAAGGACTCCTGTTACTGGACTGTGCAGAGCTGAGGTATTATTGAATCCCTTGTCTTTCTCTGCATTTCCAGCAATGTGACTGGAGCTCATGTCCTGCCCTGCTCTGTCCCAGTAGCTGTGGAAACCAATGGAAATATAATTGAACACGGGAGATTCAGTTAATTCAGTTATTCAAAGCATGTGGCTGCACTATCTTCCAAAGCACCCTCCAGCCAAGCAACCCTTAGCTTGGCCATAGCTAAAATGTGTTCTAAAATACGCTTTTGAGGCCAGCAGCCCTGTGAGTGACGGGGGGAGTGCAGTAGCTGCAAGACTTGCTGAGCACACTTCGTGCAAGGCGCAGAAACGCCTCTGCTCAGGGTGCTGCTGCTGCTGCTGCTGCTGCTTGCAGGAAACCCATCCAGGCTCTTTCTTAAAAAGTCACTGATATGCACTGGAAAATCCTTGATATTTATTTTTGGATACAGGGCTAAACCCTGGCTTTGTAGAGGTGAGGAGAGTTTCCATTGATTAGATTAGAGCCCAGACTTCTTTTTCCAGCTTGATTTCTAGCTGAGCCCTGTCTCAAGCTGCTTCCTGAAGGAGTGGCAAGGAGAGTTTTGCTTTTTATGTTCACCAAGGGCAGGGTCTGAGGCTGGGGATCAGCCTTAGCTACCACCATTGCACTAACTGAGTGATAAATAGGAATTTGATAATGATACACTCTGAATACAGACAGTATAGATTTGAGTTCTGGGTAGCTGCAGTTTACTAATCTCTGCAGCTGCTGCTTAGAAATTTTCTGGTAATAGCTAACAAATTCTTCAGAGAGATCAGCTTCCTCACCAGAAGGAAACACGTTTACTCAAATGGATTAAGTTTCTCATCTTTTATTTTTAATTTCTTCTCTTATTACTATGTGCAAAGTAAGAATACTCAGCTCATCTCACCTTTTCTGTCTGTAGATTTTCATTTTTCTCCAAGGAAGGTCAGGTTTACCCCCTTTGCAGATGGGGAAACTGAGTCATAGGGAGAGGTGTCTGAGGTCATAAAGAAGCAAATGGAAAAAACTGTTGTGTAAACTGGTCTCTGGAGTCCCTGCCCAGTTGCTTGCTCCCTTAAATGTCAGTCCCACAGGGTTTAGGCTAAAGCTCAGGGTGATAAATAAGAAACTCCCCACTGATTTAGATGGTCTATTAAATTAATATACATGTATATATGTATATCCTTCCACAACTTCAAGTGATTTTAATATCTTATCATAATATCTTGATATCATCTAGAAAGTTAGGTTGACACAGCAATTACAGTTCTTGTGGTCAGTCAACAATAACACTATCACCACTGCTGCAGGATGACTGAGGGGCTGATTAAACACACCCAGAGGAGAGTTTCCTCAGTGGAAGATGCTGAGTTCCATTGCTGTGGATCCAGATGTCAACGAGACTGGCCAGACCTAGAAGTCTGCTGCACTGGAACATGGAGAGGTTTCCTCTGACTGGATGATGATGTGTGGGGCTCCTGAGATTGATCCAGCTGTGGGGAGCACATGAACCACACCAGGCCACCAAAGACAAGAGGAGACAGCCCTGCCCCTTTCCACTGCAGAGGCAACATTTTCCAGGAGGATGTGGAACCCCCACAGTTACCTTCCAAGCCTGGTACTGGATATTCTGTTCTTCCTCACACCTCCCAAATTTCTGCTCTCCCAGATTACAAGGATTCCTCTGCTTGACTGTGGGGAATCTACAAAGCCTGTGCTGAGGTCAGGGCTGGGCAGCATGCAGGCAGCTCTGCCTCCAAGGAGGGCTCCCTTGGCATCAATATGGCACTCCAAACTAGTCCCAGCCCCCACACCCCGACCAACATGCACTGTGCAAGTGTTCAGTGTGTCCCAGGTGGATCTGACCAGCTGGATGGGACACAGAAGTTCCCAGAGAGGCCACAGTGCTATAAATGAAGCAGTACCACTTAGAGTTTGAGGTTTTTTCATCTAGTTTTCCCTTCCTCTGAGTGAAGTATCACCTAAAAAGCGACTCCTTGAACTATCCAGATGGCTGAGGTATCACCAAGGGTCTGGGTTTCTGTGGGTGCTGTTTTTAGCTGGATGTTCACTATGGGAGTGATAATTGTCACCATTGAGCTTTCCCACTTTGACATCCAGGACAGTGCCTGGGTCCCAGTGAGGCTTCAGGAGTGAGGCAAGCAAGGTGTCTTTTCCAGGGTCTGGATGGGAGCTAGAGCTGACGATGCTTTGGGCTACTCCCCAGGTCTGCTCACTCCACTTCCTCTGCCCAATCTCATGCAGTGCTCCTCTAAGTATTTTTTATAAGGAAAGGGAGCAATAACAGATCCAGTGAGCCCCACACCTTTGTTAAACTATTTTTAAAGCTCGCATTTCCTAAATGTAAGAACTCAAACCTTTCAAGTCACATGAATGCTACTCACCAATATTTTCCTGTCCAGCCTTTTAAAACTCCCACTAACTCATCCTGAGTCCCCCATTAATGATATGATAGCATTTTGTATCCCATTTCCCCTATAATTAGATTGTACAAACACTGTTAGTCTTGCTGAGAATGAGACTATCAGTAAGAAAACACTCCATCAACTTCCAGCACTTTAACAAGATCCCCCTTTTTTATTTTATCAGTCTGATGTGAATCCCTCTGATCAGGTGTTAATAAGCCAGGCTATTTTCCCTCGATAATCCTCTAGCACTATAAAAATATACTCACTACTCAGACATCAAATCACATGGACTATAAGGGGTTTTAAGTTTCCCACTCCTACCTCATTTTTATAATATCTTTGTTTTTCAAATCTCTCATTAGTTGTTCATAACAGCAGCATCAATACCATATCCAGGAAGAAAAAAATAGTTGGCTTTAAGGAAAGTTTGTTTATGTTGCTACATGTTGTAAGGAATTTATTTGATTTATATTATCCATATACTTAAATTTTTATGGATTTTATCAGTGATCTACAGCTATCTGTCAAGTACACTTCCTTTTTGCTTGATGGGTAAAGTATTTTTGTTGATCACAACCATACAACAGACAAGAGCTGAATTCTGTTTTGCCCTTGGAAAAGGCAATTCACCTTCCTGTGGTCTTCTTGAATGCACCAGCATCTCTTTTTGTCCTTCTGGGAGATTCCCAAAACAGAAATGGGAACTGGACACGACATCCAGTAACTGAAGAGCCCTGAGGAAAAAAACAAAACACCAAATCCCTTCCCCCCACCTGAATAGTATAAGACAATATATTTGTCTTCTAAATTTGCATAAGAGCACAATTAACTCCTGCTTCATTATGCAGTTTCTTATTTGGTTGTAAGAATATTATCATCTCCTGGGGAGAAAAGGAAAATAATGATATTGGCAGGAATTATGATCTGAACTGCCCAGATTTTCAGTCAAAATCTCTTTGGACTGTACATAACACAGTTTCTAATATTGTCTCTACCATTCTTTTTTCTATGACTTTATAAAAAGCTGTAAATAATTTTTATGCTGATTTTTCTCATAGAATTCACTGTCAAGGACATAATACTTAAAATCTAGAGTGACTATTTAATTACTTAATTTAAATATTTAATATTCTAGCCAGAAATCTAAATTAAATTAAATTAAATATTGAATGTTGCACAGGAAGATGTCTACATTAACATTTACACCTTTCTGGCTTGCTATTGCATCAAACTCCTTAGAAACTTTTCCCAGAGCAACACCACCACTTATCAGGAGCTCAATATGTGAGGGATGGGGCACCTCTCCTACAAAGATAGACTGAGGGAGCTGGGATTGTTCAGCCTGGAGAAGAGAAGGCTTTGAGGCGACCTCATTTCAGCCTCATAGGACCTAAAGGGGGCTTAGAAAAAGAAGGGAGAGGGTTGTTTTGGTGGGTTTTTTTGGTTTATTTGTTTGTTTGGTTTTTTTTGTTTGTTTTTTTTTTTTTTTTTTGTGTGGGAAGACAGTGATGGGACAAGGGACAGTTATTTTAAACTTAGAGAGGGCAGGGTTAGATTAAGTATTAAGAAGAAATTCTTTACTCAGAGGATGGTGAAACACTGGAACAGGTTGCCCACAGAAGCTGGGATTGTCCCATATCTGGAAGTGTTCAAGACAAGTTTGAATGGGGCCCTGAGCATCCTGATGTAGCAGTTGCCATTGCTGCCCATGCAGAGGGAATGGAACTAGTCAGTCTGTAAGGTTCCTTTCAACCCAGGACGTCCAGGGATTCTGTGATAAATAAACTCTTTTCATACTCTCAGAGTTTCACAATTAACACTCAATCAGTGCTAAAGATGTTTTCTTTACATATGGAAAAATTCACCTTTTATGAACAGGTTAAAAATCAGCTAAACATGCATCTAAAAATCTGAATCACATTTTAAAAAATGGTTCAATTGATAGCAAAAATAGAACAGATAATGAATGATGGAACTATCTCCAGCAAAACAGTAACACAACTTACTTCTCTGATGACACGATTGTCTTGCCCTTTCTGTGAAAATATTTGCCCTCTGACTGAAGTATTACTAATTTTCTTACTGTTAGGCCATTTTGAACAAAGCGTGGTGTTGGCATTGAGCATCCTCTGTAAAGATTAATATACAGATTCCGCCAATGCTTTTTTTCTCCTCTGTAATTTTTAAAAGAGTTTTTGTTTTCTTCTGGTGTTTCAGTTTGAAATTTAATGCAGGAAACTTCCACTGCCAGGCAAAACAAAAATAAAGCAGAAACAGATCAATAAGTAAAGAATTATGTAATACACTGATGCAAATCAACATGTGCATTCCTTTTGCATGGCCAGGTTTGGTAGCTGGGTCTCTATGGGGTGGCTTCTCTAAGAAGCTGCCAGAAGGTTCCCCAATGTCCAGCAGAGCTAATCCCAGCCAGCTCCAGGATGGATCTGCCACTGGCCAAGGCTGAGCCCATCAGCTGTGCTAGCAATGCCTCTGTCATAACATATTTTAGAAGGCAAATAAAAAGTTATTGCACGGAAGTAATTGCAGCCAGAGAAGATTGGAGTGAGAATGTGTGAGAGAGACAGCCCTGCAGACACCCAGGTCAGTGATGAAGGAGGGTCAGGAGGTACTCCAGGTGCCAGAGCAGAGATTCCCCTGTAGCCCCTGGTGCAGCCCATGGTGAGGCAGCTGTGCCCCTGAGCCCATGGAGGAGCCCACACCAGAAGAGGTGGATGCCTAAAAGAGGGTTGTGAATCTGTGGGAAATAAGGTCCTGGCAGGGATCCTTGGAGAGAAGGGTCCAAGTTGGAGCAGGTTTGGTGGCAGGGCTTGTGATCCTGTGGGGGATCCATGCAGGAGCAGCCTGTTCCTGAAGGACTGCACCCTGTGAAAAGGGAGCCACACTGGAGCTTCATGAAGTTCTGCAGCCCATGGGATGGACTAATATTGGAGAAGCTCATAAAGAACTGTCTCCCGTGGAAGGAACCCCACATTGGAGCAGGGGAAGGACTCCACTCCCTCAGCAACAGCAGAAACAACCTGTGATGAACTGTATAACCCTCATTCCCTGTCTCCCTGCACCTCTGAGTGGGAGGATGTAGAGATGAGAAGGAGACAGTGATGGGGGAAAAATGTTTTTCAATATTTGTTTTATTTCTCATTATTCTGCTCTGATTTTGATTAGTGATAAATTCAACTTTATTTCCTTCATTCAAGCCTGTTTTGTCTGTGATGGTATTTGGTGAGTGATCTCTCCTGGTCTTTATTTCACCCTAGTAACATTTGTTATCTTTCCTCCTGTTCACTTATGGAGGGGAGTGACAGAGCAGCTTTGGTGGGCATGTGGCATCCAGTCCGGGTGAACACATTGTAAATATTTTTGTGGGAAAATATTTTCTACTATTTTGGTTTTTCAGGAAATCACATATAGGTTAATAAACATAGTAATTCAGGTTTAGCATAGGTATGTTCCTGCAAAGTCACTTGGTTTAGCACCATGGTAGGTAAAACCTGAGTATAGCATGCACTAAATGGATTCAGAGCTGGCCAGCTGGCAGATTTCAAAAAGTATTTGTTGATGGGGAATTGTTACCAAATGGATGTGTTTCTCATGGAAATTCCCCAGTGGGCTGTTCCGTGTCTAACACTGCTCAACACTTTTATCAGCTCCTTATTTGCACATGTTGTAAGAAGCTTTGGTTTTCCTTGATACGCCTGACAGATTAGTTAGTGTTCAGTGATGTACATGTTTTCTGCAAACTGTTAGCCTCTTACCAGAGTTTTGCTGTAATTCATTTTGTTGCCTCTTGTGATCTGAAGATAGAGTTTAGCTTTTTAAGACCTATTGTGAAATTCCATGGAGAATTCTGCCCATTTTTCTCTCTCTCTTACAGATAAAAGAAGACACTCCCATTACAAGTCTTGGTGCTCAGCTGAAATAGCTGGAGAGTCCACTCTCTAGTGACTCGTACTTTGGAAAAAATGTTGAAAACTTTTAAGGAAGTAAAGGTTTAGTTACACATTGGAAGCCTCTGGTTTTGGATCTGCAAAAGAAATTTAGCTCCCACTTAAAAGAAAGTCTTCAACTGTTATCTGAATGAGACGTGTGATTCTGGTAATGTTTTGCACACATATAATGCTTTTTATTTAAGGATGTTGCAGTGCTGAAAAATATTACATCGTTAGGAGAAGAGCATAACAATATAAAAATATTGGTCAAAGCTAAGTCACCAAAAGTAATGCTAGCAATGGCTCTGTCAGTATGTGTGATGATTTGATTGTAGAGGAGACACCCTGATTACTGTGAGAGGGAGGTACCCTTGGTTAGTACGTGTTTAAAAGTTAAAGGAATGAGTTTGGAAGAGACTAGTGGAATAGGATGAAGTGAGAACATAATTTGATTTTTTTTTTCTGTATTAGGGACCATTTCTTTTATCAATAATCAGATTTTAAAGCGGTAGAAAACGTGGTACTATTCTTCACACTGGGGAAAGAAGGTGCTGGACAATATTTCAGTTTCAGAGGATGAAAGCCTGAAGGGTTTTCCTCTGGTTTTGGAGTGAAGAGTCCGTATGTTTTGCATGATGGATCACTGCAGGGGGTGTTGTGAGAGCGTCTCTGCAAACCAGGGCAGCAGCCAGGAGATTAACAAGGGAAGCAGCAGATAGGTGGTGGGAAAGATTACTTGGGAACAAACCTTGTTGGAACAACTAGCTAGGAGCAATTAGCAGGGCAGCCAGCACCAGCCCTGGCCAGTGGGAAGAGCCAGCCACAAACACTGCCAGCACAAAGCACCCACAGGAGGGACAGGGAGGGCAGGGCTGTCTGCACATGGGGCTGTGCCTGCCTGCGCTGTCAGCAGGAGCACTGGCTGGTGGCAATGCCCAGGGCTGCCGCTGAGGCCAGCCAGCTGCCAGGGCATGGCTAGAGCTCAGGCATGACTCTGCTGAGAATTACCATCCTGCTACTGAATTCTGCCTGAGTCTGGATCAAAACCAGAGTGAGACACAACAAGAAGAGGATATCTCTGGCTGACACCAATGCACTGATCTTTCAGAGGTCTCTTTTAGCCTCTCTGGAGTGAGCAGGTACCTCAGGGGGGAATGGGATCATGTTTCCTTCTCTTGCTTGGATTTTCTAGGTGGAAAGGTATGTGTGGAGCTCAAGTGTCTGCTGTGGAAGCACTGCTAGGCTCATGGTTTATACTTTAACAGCAAACTACCACTGGAAAATTTACTTACTGTTAATAGGTTCAGATCCCTTTATTTGCGCTTTGCCTATAGCTGGTGTTTCTCAAACTCTGGCTTCTCTTTCTTTGTTATGAGGAATCCTCAGCCATTCAAGAGTCAGATGACTCTGATGCCATCTCAAATGGGAAATAAGCCCAGAACTCAAAAAATTGCTTTCACTCATGAGAGTGGGAAGTATCCTTATACCAAGTATATTACTTGTAAACATGTAAACACGTGGGCTCTACTGTGGAGCAAGTGGATTGATTGCAAAGGTTCAAAAAGCTTGAAATTATTAAAAGGAAGCTAGGAAATAACAAAAAGAGAACTGAATTTTAAACTCTCAGTTTAGGCATGAAAAAAAGTATGAAATCAAAAACAATAAGCAGAGATGAGGTCTACTGATAGGGTATGTGCAAAGAGGAGAGAAGGGCACCAATAGCATCACCTCCTGCATCACTGCTGTTTGAGAAAGGATCACAGCAAAACAAAAAAGAAAAAGATAGGCAGCAGCCCAGGAAGAGAGGAGCATATGCTATTTCTTTTAATTATTTTCCTACTGGTGGGAAGTTATGTGTATGTTGAAATATTTCTCTCCTCCAGTCACAGCAGCCTACCCCAGATAGAATTTTATGTTAGTTCAGCAAAACAAGATAATCTATGTTAGTACAAAATGTCTCACATAGGTAGAGCAGCTGAAAAAGTGGATTTAACCATGGCAGTAGGGAGCTCTGGGTTTTCAGAATTGCATAGTTTAAAAATTGAGGCACAGACTAGGCCCTAGGGTATCCCATGATTCTGGGATGAAAGTATATAGCATCTTTATTAATATTATAAAAAAATTTACCCATAGATGAACTAAATCTGTAGTAAGCCTTTCTTCTGGGGCTTCCTCTGTCTGTCAGACTTCTGTTTGTTTGTGAAGTTTACGTGCTTCCTGTGTTTGACTGAAACCAGGGCTACTGAAATAACTTGAGAAATGTTACTCTGATGTTTCTGAGCCAGCTAGGATTAGAAATGACTGGAAATGTTATGGAAGAGTCTGTTTTCATGAGATTTCTATCCAGATATGTAGACCAAAGGGGTTTCTTGCTCTGTGAACTTACAGAACACCTTTCTGTGCTCTTTGATGTAAACTCCTTGTTTCCTGTAACATAAAGAAAAGTCTCCCCTGCATTGTATCTATGCAAATTACAGCAAATAGAACAGTATAAGCTCACCTTTTAAGATCCGACCTTTTGCTTGAACTGTTAACACCTGAGAGATGGAGGTTTTTCAGTTTTCAAAGCTGGGAACTGCAGTTTGTTTGTCGAGCTAGGAGAAGATTGTGTTATAACCAATTCTTTCAGGACCCTACAATGGGCATAGGAAATATTGTGTTTTTTTTCAAGCCAACAGAAACCAGACCACACAGAGTTAAATTCCCGATTCCATCCTGAGGGTACCTTGTTTTCTTTACACAATTACCTGTGGTCTCAGTTTGTTAGATGATCTTAGCTGGCATTTGAAGTAATACTGAGACCATTGACATAGGGATGAAGTTTCCAGCTTCAGCTTGAAAGATCCCTTGTGTTTGTGGATTCAGGTCAGACATTCAGTGTTACCTGAACTTAATTGCAGTTTGTTTTTGCTTTGCATTGTCTTCTAAAAAAGCAGTCCAGGGAAAGAGGGAAGCCTGGGAAAAACAAACTGCTTGACCAAAATGACTCCAAAAGCAGCATTAGGAGCAAGTCTAAACACATCTTTGGCAGAAAGGTCATCTTTTTGCTCCCCAAACTTTGCCACTTCCTGTAGAAACCCTTCTTTTTTGTTTTTGGGCTTTAACAAAACCCAGGACTGTTATTACCTTACCCTTGTCTCCCATCTCAAGTTCAGACTGCTTGTACAGGCAGTGCAGTCCTGCACAATTCTGACTCCTTTTCCCCAGTTTTGTCTCAGAATTTTTCTTTTCCGTCCTATACAAGCAGGTTGGGTGGCCTGGCTGTCAGTGACCATCACTAAGGTCACAGTTATCTCCAGTATCCACCTCCAGCTGTCATTTTTGATTAGCAATTACAGTCCTGTTTATTCTTTCTTGAATTAGGGCAGGCAGTCTCCTTCTTGATTTTGCGCCTACTTTAAAAGTTGGCTCAGTCTGGGAAGCATTTCTAAATGCTCCAGACACCACTGAAAAGACACCACTAGTGAAATATGGCCCTTGAGATTTGTGTGCATGTTCACATCACAGCGTTTCCTTTTAATATTTTAACGTAGATATAAAAAGTGTTGTGGGCTCAGATTGCAAACTCCCTTGACTCAAAACTTTATTTGACTTGAGAGCTAGTAAAAAACTCTTCTGAGCTCCATTTACACGCTGATGATCTCTGCAATGCATTTGAATGCTTACAAATGATGGCATATACTGAGACTTGTCTCAGGATTGGGATGTCACATCGGAGCAGGCAGGTGAGCCTGAGACATCTTCTTATCTCAGTTTAATGAGTTCCTGCAGATGAGCTTATTGGCAGTAAATGTTTGTGCACATGCTTGTAGCTAGGACATAGTGGGCTGACAGCAATGTGCTAATGTTATTCATTCCCATGAACAAATGACAATTAGTTCCTAATTCACCTTTCTTTTGCTGTAACTCAATCCACACGTGCAGTTTCCATTGCCCTGATAATGAACACCATATCTTAAACTATCATGGCTGGATCAAAAATCCTTTCAGTTAATCTAGCTTCTGCTATTAAGATATTATAACCTTTTCTTTTTTATTCTTTCACAGAGATGACCAAAATGGATTTGAAGGGAGAAACTAAAGTTGCTAAACTCTCTCACCAATTCATATAATAATGACCATCATAATAAAATAATATGTCTGAAAAAAACGACAGTTCTACAGTCTTTCATGAAGAAAAATCTAAATCAATAGAGTGTGACTGTCTAAAGGTGCTGAATAAAACCAGGTAGTTTCAAGAATTGGATTGGAGACACCATTTACTTATGTGAACTCAATTTATGTTTAAAACAAGTGAATAAAGTATATCTTTAGAGTGCAGTAAATCTTTTAGGAGTGAATTCTGTACGCAAACTGTAGTCATGGCAATAAACAGACCATTCTGCCAAAACAGCACAGCAAAGAAAAGGGATCTGACTTCGTGCAGGAACTCAAGGTAAAAGTTAACACTGTGACAGTAATGATCTTTGAGCCTCACATGGAAGCAGGCTTTTGTGCTGAAGAAACAAGAGATGTTTGAAACATAGAAAACTGTGCCGAGATGAATGCAGCAGAACAGAAACTGCAGCAAACCACTCATGAGAAGACAGGCTGACTGCATTTCAGAACATGCTCAGCAGGTGAATGAGTTGCTTCATATTGCTTCATAGTGTAAGGCATTACAAGTAAAATGTCAGGAGTCTGGCAAAACTACCTGCAATGTTTCTTAAAAAAATAAATTGCCCAGAGTTGCCAGTCAATAGTAAATAGTTTGGTAAAATGCAAGGAAACAAGTCATGTGCATATGAATAAAGAGACAAACCACATCATGTCCATAATATTCTGTTAACTGGGTAAACTTACTTGAGGGCATGGAGCAGGCATCTCTACTTGTTGGGTCGTGTCTGTCCAAACCACTTTCATTCTGTGTCAAGAGACTCTGCAAGCAGCATCTACACAATTTAGGAGTACAAAGTATTGCATAATGCATGACAGGCAAGTAAAAGCAGCAAGCATCCATAAATGTGCTCATTGCCACCTAAAAGACACCTGATGGTGGCCAGGCAGTTACCACCCAGGGGTGCAGCAGGATCAGTGATGCTGTCAAGTTGCCATCTTTCACCTTTCAGTTTTTTCCTTGGGTGCATATACCTCCCATCCCTGTATTTTTTGTCTTGAACCCTCCTCTCAAGGCATTACAAAAGAATGGAAGTATTGAATTGCCAAGTAAATCTACCTTTATATAAAGCTTTGCTTCATTAGTGTTAACACTATTTTGATAACTGAAAATAAATGAAATGGGTTTTATTACTGTTTATTAATATTTAATACCAGCACTTTTTGGTGGGGAAACAAATACATAAATCAGTAATTACAGACTTATGAAATAGTGTTGACAAGAATTAGGCCTCACATATTACCATCTCTATAAACATAATTTTAAACTACTGATAGCAAACAGCAAAGTATCTGAAAATCATAATTTTGGACCTAGAAACAGTTTTCCAATAACAGCATCCATGGAATGTCTCACTGACAGTGAGATCTGGTACCCAGCTGTTTTATTAATTGCAGTATCAAAGCTTAATGATGGGTGAAATTTTATGACCTGCTCAAACAGGTTATGAATGGTTAAACAATTCCTTCAAATTTGCTTACCTTTTTGAGCCATAAAATTACCTGTGGTTTTGTTTGTCAACTCTTCAAGGGTTGAGGGATGTCTTTAACCAATTTTTCTATGAGACTTGGAAACTCTTTCAGTTCTGAATTCCCATGCTATCATTGCTGTTATTGCTCTTAAATACACTCTAATTCCAACAAGATATGGCCACAAAGAAAGTAACATTTAAATCTGTTTGATTAGTGGATAACTTCACCAAATAAAAAGGAGCAATCAAGCAGTCCATTTTTGTCAGTGAGTTAACTATGTGAGTTATATTAATTCCTGCAGAAAGTCCTTAATTCTATGGAGTTTGTTAATAAATAATTATCACGTTCTCTTGAGTCAATCTGTCTAAATGCAAACATCAAGACAGATTATCTTGTAGCCTGTAGTGTGTAAAACAATTTGCTCTCAGTAGGTGGGCTGTTCTGAATTGTTGCTGTTTTCATATACCATTCTTTTACTCCAAAGAAACACAGCTCACCTCTTTGAAGTGATTAGCTTATGGAAATATTTATTATAGGAACAGTGACTAAGTTTTGGTTCCAGGACAGGTATAAGCACCCTCTAATCTACACAATTTTCCTTCAAGCTAAACTCTTCCCAAGTTCAGTCATAATATGCATTATTCTCTTTCATTATTAAACCCCAAAAGTATTTCAACCCTAAACCGCTTAAATATTAGCAGCACTTAATTAGTCCATCTCTTTCAAACAGTTTTTCAGTTCTGGGAATGTGAATTTTTTTTTCTGCTGAAATTGTAGCAAAAAGCCATTTGCCAGCATGGACCTAGTTTACAGTGAGAGAATCGTCACCACAGCCTTACAATGTCTGCCATGAAAATCCTCAAACTATATTTATAAGTTCCCAAATCATGATGGAAACATTTAAAAGATTTATATTGGGAGCTTAATGGATAAGGTGGGCATTTTTTCTTCTTCACTCTGAATGGGTGGGGTGGAACCTCCTCTTCAGGTACGAACAGCTACCCAGATTACAGGGGAGCCACTCTATGTCTTACCACCCATGGTAAGAAGGGTGGATCTGTCTGTATTCTGATGGATTAGTTCTGTTTGGATTCCAGGATGATTGAAAATGGAATTTGGCCCTGCAATTGTAAAAAACCTCAATGTATACAGATGTCATCTGTGCTCCACTCTCAGAAACATATAAACTTCCAGTGGCAGCCAAGGAGTTTGGATCAGATCCTTTATTCTCTGAGCTATTGCATGTTATGTCCTCCCTGCTTCCCAGACTCCAGTTTATATGTGACAACTCTTGACTTATGGATAGTGAGAGTCCCATTGTTTTCCACCTCTCACAGTCTTTTTCTCAACACAGTCCTTTTCCCTAGCAGAATTAATTCCAGCTTTGTTCAATAAATGCTAGTCTCTCTCCTTAGTCACTCTAGGCATTGAGCCAATGAATTCAGACTAAACAGAGGATATTAATTTTACTTTAGCATGTATATATTGCACAAAAGCTGTGATGCACAAGGGTTTACTTCCAAGAACTAGAGCGAGACAGTTGTGTAAGTTTTCACATTTGAACGTCAGAGATAACTTGCTGAGGGAATTGGAGACACTTAAGAGGAAATCCTCTAAGATTTTCTACTTTTAATGACTAAATACCACAAGAAAGTGGGCTGTGAAGAATGAGTCCTTCACCTGAAGAACTGGATGAGATCAAATAAACCTTGAGCTACCACCTTTTGATATTCCACATGCTGGTGGTTTCCAGGAGTGGATTACGGGAAGATGTTGAACTCTGTGCTGAGAGTTTGAGACATTTTGTACCAGAGAGGGAGATGACAACAGCTGCTAGAATCTGAACACTCCCAGGGCATTTGTTTAAATATGATTATGATATTGGGAAAAGTGAAGCTCACCTCTCTCAGGTCGTGGAAATAGCCTTGTAACCAGTGCAACCAGCCAGTCTATGCTGCCTGAGGAATCTCAGTGCTGGTTGATGCTTGCCAGGAGCTGGCAGTCCAATCAGTAGATCTAATTTAGCAAATTATGTTATGATCTCCCCTCTGCTTTAGGAGAGAATAGTAGGGATGTTACTCAGGCATAACTTCAGTAGCTCAGCTAATAAACATTTTCTTGAGGCAGACAGCTTCCCCACTGGATCCTCTTGAACAAAGGCATGAAACACAGATCCCTGGACAAAAGGTCTTGCACCTTATATTTGTGGGACTGATCGGATTTCCTTAATTGCTCAGGGGCCTTATTGTTCTGCCTCAGCAGAGCTGTGCAGAGTTTATCTCTCACAAATACATGGGAAATGCAGTCCTTGCACCCATGACTCCTTGCCGCTGTTATCAGCTAATTAACAGCACAAATAACAAGCCTTAGCCCAAAAGGCAGCACAGAAGCGAATGAGTTAACTGCTTACAGAGCTGAGGCTGATGCTAGAGAAAATACAATTTAATCCAGTTTAAAGTCGTTTTCATCCAACCTAAAAATGTTAAAAGAAGATTTACTTCCTCGAAGACAAAACAGTAATGCCCAAGATGTTACATGTATGCTTGCAAGGACACATCTGTTGATGCATTCAGGGAACTGTTCTGGCTTAACTGAGCAGCTGTGCAGGAAATATATGTGGGATCTTCCTTGAGACAGTTTGCACCATGTGTAGGGCTGATTAGTAATGAGAAAAACCCCAAAGTTTTTCAGCCCCAAGCTGTCATCACTAATTCAGTGTCCATGAAAGCCAGTCTGCTGCAAGTGGGGTGAGTCTGAACTTGGAGGTGAGAGCAGAAAATTAGTGGGCATGTCCAGTTGTCCACATGTGTTTGATAGAACCACAAAGGAAAGAGATATATTTTCTCCAACCAGGTACAGCTCGGAAAAAAGCAAGATCCCTTCTGTTCCTGAACCTTGCAGGTTTCATCTCACCAGGCACACTCAGCTGAGCTGCCAAGAAGCAGCTTTTACATATTCCCTATCTACCTGGAAGTGTTGCTGGTGCTGGCAGAGGCTCTGGGGCTTGGCATCAAGAACTAAAGTGACACCTTCTAAAAGTCTGGACATAAGCCTTTGGTGACGAGTCACAGAGATCCGTGAGTTAACTGGATAGATTTTCCTGTCATAATGTCAGCTGGATATTTCAGTCCTAAACATCAGAAATGTAGGAAGTGTGATGGAGTGGAGAGGTAAGGCCCTTTCCCCTTTGCCCTTTTTGATCCAGCTCTTTGGTTTTCCCCTCTTCACAGCCTCTCACCCTCTCAAGGACCCTGCTCCTTCTTGTGTCTTTCTGCAACAGCGTCTCATCTCCTGCCTTGCCACTGAGACATTTTCTCCTTTACCCACCTTCTCCTGTCCCTTCACCCCTGGTTTGTTGCTGACCTCCACCCATATCCAGTGTCCTCATGAACCCAGGACCATGTAGGCATGTCCCACTAGTTTCAGGAATTGCTCTATTAGTTTATGTCTGAACATTTTGCCCTCTCTGAAGAGGCATAACACCATGTGAGTCAGTCTTACGGAAATAAGCCTTACTTGTCAGACCTTTGCTTGAGTCCTTTGGTGAGGGATTGGTTATTAGAACATGGAGAATCTTGCTTCTCTGTGGATAATGATGTAATGCATGCAGCTGTCTGACTTAATCCAGGGAAAAGCTAAGGGAGAGTTGTTAGGGACAGTACTACCCATATTCTGGAAATGGAAAGCCAGAGTGAAATAGGGGTTTTTACTTGTCTCAATGTGACACAGTTGATTTCCTCTTCATGTTACCATGAAGACACAAACAGAGTTCATGAACCTGCCGTGGCCTCTCTTTATCTCTGTCCTTGTCACGAACCTCTGGATGCTTTCATCTTTTGATGAGCTTCATTTAATCCAGAGAGATCAGAGAGAAGAGCTACAGGATTCAACCACTGGTTGTGGACCTGTGCTAAGGAGCCTGCAGGATAGCACAAGCTGCTTCTGCAGTCGTTCCTCATGGGCCCTCTCTGTTTCAGTGAACTGAATGAACTCAATAAAATTAATATCTTTCCCATCATGGTATATTCCCATCTGTTTTTTGTAGGACCAGCCTGGAAATTATTTCCCATAGCTTCAGTCAGTTACTTGTTATATATTCACCTCTACTTGTTCACAGTACTGCTCTTCAGAGTCTGAGAGAGCAGCCTGATGCTGCACCTATACCAGCCTTCCCCCACCTCAGGTGTCCCACCCCTTCCAGTGGCATGCAATCAAGCAGAGCATGCTCACCTGACCCAGGTAAATCTTGACAACACAGCAGTGCAATTGCAGTGGCTGCTACTGGTGGTCTACCCTGTTTTCCCTCCAGTTAGTTCTGAGCAAGGTTCAAGGTTTCTGGCTCACTGGGGCATTGCTGCAGTCCCTGTGCTGTGCTAGAGAACAGTAACAGCAGTGTCACACTGCCCTGAGCTGAAGGCATAGCAACTTCTGCCTTTGAAGCTCATCTTAGTAGTTACAAAAGTATTTACAAAGTTGAATGAAAAGACTTCTTTCTCATATTCTCTGTCAATCATCACGGTAGTTTTAGGTCAGACTCCTACATCTATAGAAAGTCCTGCCAGAGTATGTGGAACTCTGTGAAATCAGAAGTTTATGGGCAGCCAGTCCAGGTATTGTACAGGTGTCATGAGGGAATGCCAGACTTAGTGCTAAGGTTGTCCAAAAATGTGCAGACATTACCCAAGCATGTGGTTCCTGGGTCTGACTGATAAAGCAAAGGGCTAGCGATGGGGAAGAACAACCAAAAAAGACCTGGCATCTCCTTAGAGAAATACTTGGAGGTTGTGGATGAGGATTTCAGAACTCAGGTTTGGGCTAACTGGTACCAATTGGCTGCTAAAGCCCATCAAATTTTTGTGAGAGCCAAATGCATATAGAATCAGTTCAGCTCACCACAGTGGGAGGAGTATTAGAGGTAGAAAGTGTATGAATGTTTATGCAAAGAGCACCCTGATGATAGTTAAGTAAGTGAAAGCTGATGCAATAAGTATGTGAATGTGTGTCTTAATATGCAGGGATATTTAACCAAAATGAAGTGGTTTTTTCAGAAAAATAAGAAAATGTCCATTCTTTAGGTGTACAGTTTGTAAAAAAAGAAAGGATATAGAAAAGTACAAAAGTATCTGCTGTCAGCAATGACATTTATGGCCATTTCTCTTAGCCAAACTCAATTTTCTGACACACAGGTTCGATACAAACAGTTTGAACAGCTTTCATTCTTATTCCTTGAGCAAACAGGAAGGAATACCAGTCCTAATTTGAGTTCAGCTCCATTATATTTTTCAGTTTTGTCAAAATGTAACAGTTGTAGAATACCTGTGCAATATTATGTGAACTGCAGACTTTATGCTCAGCCTTTGGCAGAGGTTTGGAGTTTTTCTTTCTGAGCCTTAGCTAGGCCTATCAGTAATGTGTTGGTGTTATTTCTTCTACTGCCATCACACTGATGTTGCCCCAAATATTCTGCAAAGACAGGTGGATGTATATTACCTTGGAACTGGTGCTGGAAAACATATGCCATTTAGTTTGTTTCCTGACTAACATTGGTGCAGGCCAGGAATAAAAGTTTTACTCAGCAAAGGTGATGTGTTAATACACAGCAATAGTGTTATGCATTCACTTGGGTCCTTCTCATGTCACCTTCAAAGCCCTTTGCATTGATGAAAATGTGATCTGTCTACAAATGCAACCATTATTTTACACAAGTTAATTGTTACAACCACTTTTTCCTTTGAAGAAGGAGGGAAAAGTGAAGGGAAAAGTTCTTCCAGGATTTGTAACACAATGGTGGTAGATTGACATGTTCACCCTGTACGAATAAGCAGCAAAAAAACGCAGATGCGAATAACCCCATGGCCATGTCAAGCTCCTTACAGCCACTTCTGTCTCTAGACTGAAAATAAATCCCATGGCTGCTTCAGGCAGAGGAAAGAGATATCTTTCTTATCATCAGATCATTAGATCATAAGCTATGAGATGTTGAAGTGCAAAAGGAAGTAACCTCTACTCTTCTAGTAGTGTGACCATTGCTATGCATGGAGCAGGACAAGGCCATTTAAAACACTCTGGAAAAAATGAAAATATGTATTTTTTTAACAAATATCTTCTAGGGAGGAGATGCTAGATGTATCTGCTGTGATAGGAGTGGTGGGAAAGTTGGAAGTGCCTGTGAGGAAGAGTGTTTGGTGCAAATATAATGTACTTTGTCTTGACAAGGTCTTGCACTTAATTGCTCATTTGTAAGGCAGAGGATCCCTCAGTGCCAGTCACAGTGAAAGGGATACAAAGGCCTGACTCATCTGATAAAAATATGTCAAAACTTTCCAGAAAGGATCAGTGATTAAAATTATGTAAATTTTGAGAGAGGATAAAGAAAAAGAAAGGAAGTAGGTATGTAGAGAGTCTGATAATGGGCAGAGGACATTCCACTGGCTCTTTTGTAATATCATACAACAGCTTTTCTGCTGGTTGCATTTCACAGAAAACAAGGCTTTTCTAAGAGGAGAAAATGTTAAATTTGCAATATCTTAGAAACTCCTTCAATAATCATGGGCATGATCTTGGCTCTAAAACAATCCTGAAAGGCATACCTTTATCTAACAACTGAGATAAAGATGTAAGAGCATCTGCAGGGATCTGGACTCTTGCAAATGCTACAACACATCTGCCAGCAACAGGCCAGCATGAGTGAGCTTGACTCTGGTCTGTTGTTTACTCTGGACTTCATTTCTGGATTTCAAGTTTCTGGTGGCCTTTGTTCAGATTCCCAAGCACAGAATTATTGTAAAATAAAGAGGAGGCCAAACTTGGACTTGGAAGAGGAATCTCTGGCACTGTTTGAAACATATAAAAGCATGAGGTTTGGCTAACCTTGCTGAGATGCTGTTGCACAATTGTATATGTCAGAGATCAGTAATTAGCCCTCATGCAGATCCTGCTGTCTTGGTGGTCTTGAGAAAAACATATATTTTTAAGTCACAGTGGGTTTTAATGCCAAAGAATAAGTATTTGATTTTTCAGATAATGCTACTGCAACTCACTTTCAACTTGAATGAATGTTGGCAGGCACAATCAAGTTTCTTGCAGATCTTTATTATGTCTGTCAGCTATGGAGTCATAATATCACAATCACAATGCAATGCATGATTCCTTGACTTAAATATTACTGCCCTTTCTCCTTAGGAATGGAACTACTTAAAACACCCTTCTCATGCAGAGAAGAGTTGTTACTTACACTTCACACAGGAGTAATTGAAGCATCATAGGTTTGAGTCAAAGCCTTCAGTAATGGTCAGATATCTGTGTGTTTCAAAGATTGGATACATCCAGCACAGATGGTCACAAAAGTTTTTCTGGTAGACTGGGGAACAGAACCCTGGCACACTAGGCTCTGGCCTCCTAGATGAAAGCATTTTTCCACTAGTATCACAGTGTCCCAGAAGGCTATATCTTTTTATTAGGTATTTTCCCATTCTGTCATGAAGAACATTCCCAAAGGTCCAGCACTACTTCTGTTTAGAAGTAATTAATGTAAAAGGTCTCATTGAGGAATCCATGGAAATGCCTGAAGAAAAAGAACCTCAGACTTTTAAATCTCTTCCAAGTGTTTGTTTTGTTAATATGCATTATCAAACCTGAAGTAAACAGAATACACATCTGACAAAATGATTTTGTTGTCTTCACTACTATACAGAAAGAGAAGAATGTTGTACCAAAAAAGAAAACTATTTAATCTCTTGTTGGTGCAAGTCTATCATTCCATCGTGTCATTGCCTATTTCAAAGTGGACAGGCCCTTGTGGGCAGCAGAGTGCTCCACTAGGAAATATGAGCACCTCCAGTGGGTGATCTGGACTTTAAATGGCCAAAGGGCTACCAGGAAACATGGGTTCCTTTTCTCCATAGAATCCTCAAATTACTAATTTAATTGCCAAGGGGTAAATAGGATGAAATCTCCACTTAAAATTATGTTTTAAAAAGTCTCCTCTGTTACTGAGTATAGCTGTCACTGCTGTGTCTGAGAACAGTATTCTCTGTCACATATAGATAAACCCCATGTTCTCCCTAACCCAGTTAAAATTGTGGGTCATCAAATATTACATATGCAGAATGCCAAGTGTTCCACTTTAGCCCCAAATCTTCTTTCAAGAGAAATCATTTGAGTCCCTTGAGTACCTCAATTTCTCATATAGCTGATGTCCTTAACAGCTTAATACTGCAAATTATTTAAAATCAGATTTATGGAATTATGTTATTAAAAGACTTGGAGATATTCAGACACAAATATGTGCCTAAAAATATAATGAAAATATAAAAATGCAATAATTTGAAAAAATCTTTTAAAGCAAAGTAAAATATTAAAAATTAGCAGCAAAAAAACCCACAGAGAAAATGTTGCATAGTCATTACTCCACAAAGCTTGCTTAAATCAAATCTGTTTGATAGGTTTTTTAATGAATGACAATTAAAGAGAGTGTGGCAAAGAGAAATAGAGTAGGAAAAGGAGGAGAGATACAGTGGAGCCTCAGAAGAGCAGTGCCTGTATCAGCATGGAGTACAGTCCACTTGGAACAGAAATGAAGGAAATGGGGTGAAATGGTCGGTGTTGAGGGTCTGATATCTACACCTGGTTGCATTTAGGAGAGGTTTTTGACATTTGCTATAGTTTGTCCCCAGAGCACACAGATTGACCAGAGCAGATTGTTCAAGAACAATCTCCTCCAGCCCAGCCCTAAGTGAACAGTTTGGGTCTGAGGTTGCTGTAAGAGGTAATGATGAGATTTGAGTCAAATGTGTAAATCTGTTACAACATGAAATATTAATGTGACTGATGTGACATGCAGCCCTGCAACATAGAATGATTTTATGAAAAGGTGATTTCTGTATTTTATTTCAAGAGCTTATGCCAGCTTTATGAGGAGATTGTAGCAGAAGAATGAGTCTGTTCTACTTCAGAGCTGTGCAGCAATGGTAAAGCTGTACTCTTGCTAAACCATTACCACAAAGAACACTTAAACCAGTGTACTTCCAAAATCTCCCAGCAGATCTTCAGTAATACCAAATCCATTACTGAAGAGAGGCCAGGATTTTCCTCAGACCACAGAATTTTCTGGGGAATTTGCAAATTAAAAAAGTCAAATCAGGATAAAAATGAGAACATCTTTTCAGAACAGTCTTAGTCTGGGTCTCATCCCCAAGAAAATGCATGTCATGACAGATGAGACAGCATTGCCCTTGGGAACCACCTCTCCAGTGAAAACACCTCTTAAAAATCCAATAAACCTCAAGTCAAGGTTTTGTTTTGATCCTTCAATGTTTAAAGCTTTCTGTGGCCTCTAATGCTGGGATACAGCTGGGACATGAGAATCACAGCACTGCTGTCAGTTCTGCATGAGCTGTTACAGAGAAGGGGAGAGCTGCTCAAGCTGCCAGCAAACAGAGCACAAGGTTTGTTCCTGTGTGTGCCACCATTCACTTCTCACAGTGGAGAATCCTTGAGTAGGATTGGAAGGAATCCTGAGAGGATACCTGGTCCATACACCTCTCTTTCTTTCCCACATAAAACTTAAATCTTTATTGCTTTCTTCAGTGGTTTCAAGCACCAGGATATGCCAGTCTGTGCAGCCTTTGCCACAGGAAAGCAGGCTGCAGCTCTGTGTTAGTTTAAGCCTGGCTCCTAATCCTGTTGATGGAAGATCCCCCTTAGTTTCACTCAGCTGGAGTGCCCTTCCCAACCTGCAGTTGCAGCAGGCAGCTGAGGTGTTCACACAGATTCTGTGTCCTGACAGGAACCCCAAGGCTGACTTGACAGATTTGCCTTGCAGGTGGTTCAGTGTGGAAGAGAGGAACACATGCAGGGTCTGGAGATGGGAGCAGTAGGTGGGAGCTGGACAGGAGAGTCTCCAGTGTATGCCTGTGACCTGAGCTAAGTCAAGTCACATCCTCCTGTCAAACTTTCTCTGGCTTGGTACGGCCCTTCCAATGATATCCAAACTTTTTTGTTGATGGGAAATTTTAAATGGATGAGAAATTTTAAATGGATAGAAATTTTAAATAGATAACCTCAGATAACTTCAAAATATGTTCATATTTTACTTCAGACTACTTTCAGTTGTGAGGATTAGGTGGATAAATTGCTCTTACCAGAGCATTAACATAGTCTGTTGTTGAAATCCCTGCTCTTAGGGCAGGGGTACAAAGGTAGTCAGGTGTGTAACAACACACACTTGGGGAAAGCTGGTGGCACTTTGCCTCCTGCACTGATTAGGCAGTTTTGCTGACTCCACTTGCTGCATCTCCTTATTTGGGCCCCTGATTGCCCCTGCACAGCTGGCCCACACTGGCTGGCAGTCCATGAACTAATATCATTGACGTTTATTGACTGGAAGCCTTTGAATATTCTGTTTGTGTAGAGTTTATTTGAGCAATACAAATCCCTATTTGGCAGGCAGTTTGAGCTCCCTCTAAAGAGGCTTGTCTGTGATAGTTTTGCCACTTTAACTACAGTGGTATAATTGAAATTGCAACACAGAAAATACTCAAGGGAACAGGCAATTATACTGGTGGCAAATTGTTTATATTGGCCTAGCATATTACAGAACAAAATGAACTATACCAAAATGATCGTTTCTGTCAACATATTACTCTAGGCAAGGGTTTTATGCATGTTTATTGCCTGGCCTCAAGTCCTCTTTCTAACAGATTTAGGCATGCTGGTATAATGTAAATGCTTTCAAATTTAATAGAGTTCCAAAGTGAATAATATTTTCTCCTCCTCCCCCAAAATCTCCATGCCCAGCCAGTGTAAACTCACTGTTGGTACCTGCTTGGGTAGAGATCTTTTTTCACAGATCCCTTTGACTCCACAGACTGTAAGTAATGCTGTGAGCTCACTGTGATGTGTATGAAAGTAAAGAGTGGCTCTTCCTTCTTATCTCAGTTGCTTTGATGGCATTGGGAAGATAAAGAACATGCTGTTGCTTTTGATGAGGGGAAAATAAAGAATTAGCAAAAGCAACGGTATTACCCAAATCTTTGCCTGCAAACAACTTTGAGCAGGTCTTTGGCTTGCTTTGATTATTTTTTGTTTGTTTCCATCTGCTTGACTGGTCAGATGTCTGGAATAGCTAGAAGATGTCAAAGCAAGAAACAGGAAGAATAGGCATCTTAACCATAAGATTTTGGTTGCCTGGGTTTCTGACGTGGTGAATGAGCCTGTCTCAATGTTCCTGTCACCTCCTGAAGACCTGACATCTTCCTGAGAGCTTAGAGGAGCCAAGCTGGCAGCAAGGGGAGGGGTGACAGTGGTTACATAGGTTTGTAGGCATCAGACTACAAAAGCAGGGCAGGACCCTGGGCTGGCTGCTGCAGCAGAGCTTTGGGCTGGGTGTAAAATGAACCCAAGCTCACCATGTTTAGCCTGTGGCTAGCTCAGTAGTTCCCAGCACAATTGGCCAGGCACCAACAGATGCCTCTACAGGTATTTAATTCTCCCCATGCACTCCCCAGAGAGTCAAAGCATGGAGCCAGGGTACACAGCACTGGGAATTCCCCCAGGCTCATCGGGTTCATACATTGTTGTGTTCTACCAGGCAATATCTGTTACAAATTCAGCCTTGCCTTCTTCTGAATGCATGGATCCTTTCTTTAGAAGGGCTGTTGGCTCCTAAACCACTTATGGTGCTTCTCATCCATCAGCCCTTCCTGTACTGAAGATTCCAGATCTGTTTACAAAATGTTCAAAGAAGGAAGAATTTGGGAACTGGTCTGAAAGGCCTCCTGTGTGCTTTTAGCCAGCACATGTCTCTGTAGATTGCAAAAGGTTTTATAGCTCCTTTTCTCCTTTTTTCTCTACTTCCATTCATTCTTTCTACAGCTCCTTGCTCTTTCCCCTTAGATAACTGTAATCACATACCAGATTAAACCTAAAAAGGCAACTTTGGGGGTTTTCTTGACTTTATCTTTTGTGCACCACATGAGTGCACCAAGCAATAAATTATTCTTAACATTTTCTCTGCCCATGAGATGGTTTTCATTCCACCAGTGGTATTTCACCTGCAGAAACCAGGTTTGTTGACTTCAAAGAAAACGAAAGCTGTATTAATTGGGATGTTGTTTGGTAGGAGAGGAGAAATGCTTCTAAATATTTTCCAGACATAATGTTTAAAACATTTTGTAATGTAGGGGAAGTCTGAAAAGCAACATCTCTCAAACTGAATTGGATACTAGGGCATCAGACTAAGACTTTTGTGAAATATCACCAAGGGAGGATTAGATTGGAATTGGACAACATGGACAAAGATGTGCAGACAAACCTGCAAATTAGCAAAAGGTTAATCTGTTCTCTAATAGTATCCAAAAGGGAGTTAAGTGCTGTCACTTACAGAGCACTGGGAAGATATTTGCTGCTGTCAGTGAGGCCAGAGCTATAACATCATTCACAGTCACCAAAGAAAACTTTTATCAAGAAATCGCTTTTTTTTTTTTTTTTTTAACTGCCAGGGATATTGACTCTCTTATGATACTACTTATGATATTACTATTGTAGTACCAAAGGAAAGCTCCTGCTGCTATGGAATTTTAGGGTTTCCCACTTTAGACTGAAGAATTTGTATTGCGTCTTTCTTGATGTTGAGAGAAACTCATTCTGCACAATGGAATTAAAGAAATCATGGTTTCTCATTGTTCCTTCCACTGCTCAGTGACCAGTGTGTGTGATCTCAGCATGCACAGATAATTCTGCAGCCACCAAATAAATTTTTTGTAAATGTCCACAACGGTATATCACCATGAGAGCAAGATGTGGAGCCTGTCTCTTGAGCTGGCATCATTTTATGGCTCACAGTTGATGGAGCTCCGTGGGTGGCCTGGAGCCAGCTCTCTGTGTTGCTGTGTGGAGGAGTCAGAGACAGAATCTGCTGTCATTATTTCACCAGTAAGTAAAATAATCAGTGGACTTTAGGGATCCTTGTTCATGTCAGAAGGAAAGAGCAGAGGATCTGTTCCTTTTCTAGGAGGTGCTTTGCAGATGAGATGCAGCCCTTCATGGGGCCTGGAGGATGACAAACTCCTCTGCTGTCCTGGTGATGACTCTCCTTTCTTCCTGCCACCCTGACTCCGTCTCCTGATCAGTTCCTATCTATCTCTGTGCTTGAATACTCCTTGTCCTCCTCCCTTCTCATCCCATCCCCAGCCTCCTCCCTGCTGACCTCCTCTCCCCTTTCTCCAGGCTCTTCCTGCCACCCCACTCCCCATCTCTGCAGTGGCTGATGTCCTTGACACCGAGTGGAGAGGGACAGACACTACTTGATATCCTTGTTGCCACATAACTGCATTTCCATGTTGTGAGAAAGCCTGCCAAAATCCTGTTCCTCCCAAAGCACATTGAGAGTTATCACCAGCTGGTAACAGCTTGCAGACACAACTTGCTGACTTGGAAATGTTCTTGACAGAAGCAAGAAAGCTCAGATTATCAATCCTTGCTATTGTGAAGACTTTAAATCAAATATGTTCCAGCATTTGGTTAATGATCAAAGCAAATCCCTTAAAAAAACCTGAACCGTACATAACAAAACAAAACAAAACAAAACAACAACAAAATAAAACCCCACCAAAACCCAACCAAAACCATTATTTCCTGATAGGCTTAATAACCTGGAATTATGGAGACCATTTGTATCAAGTTAGGAGACTGACTTGTGACCACCAGTGAAGTGTGAATCAAAGATTCTTCTTAAATCCAGAGTGTGTGCTCTACAAAGGATCCCACCAAGCCAGACACAGCACACCAGCATTCACTGTACAATCCTCAGCAAGCAGAAGGTCCCTGAGTTCATCGTTCTCTGGATTAGAAAGAGGAAGAGACCAGTGCTCAAGGTTTGTGAATAACTTCCTAACCTTCTGCTGGCTTTTTTGTTTTGTTTTGTTTTCTCATTCATGATGACACATAAGAAGCTTGGGCTGTTTCTGACTGGTCGTCTAGAAGGAAACGGGGCAGTGGTTGAACTTGGATTATTCAGATAGCAAAAGGAAGAATCATTTTGGGCATCACACAGCTATCTTAAAATTTCATTTAGGAACCTTGCCACAGACTGCCTTTCTGTTTTGCTAGGTAGATACAAGCAGATATATATATATATTGCAGAATTTGCCATCTAAGAGAATACATCTGAGGTAAGTCCTCAGCAAGTGGTATCATGCCTGTCTCTAGTGTCTACAAGAAAATCTTGATTGAACCCATTAGAAAAAAAATTTCCCTGAATAAATGTCAATATTTCTTCCAAGCAAAAATAATCTTGCAAAACTTCCCTGGTGATCCTGATTAATGCAGAGCTCAGGTTATTCTCTTCCTCTGAAATAAAGCATAGTCATCAGAGTTCAAGTATACAAAGCAAAAAGAGATCCTAGGAAGGAATAATTGTAGTGAGTGGCTGCTCAGTTTTGTCCTTCAGGAGCTGTCAGTGTGACCATTATCTGTTCACAGCAGTCAGTGACCATTTTCTGCTCTTATGCCTGGTGCATTCAAACCCTCATTCCTCAGCCCCTTCCAAGATCACCTTCCCTCTCCACTCACTCCTGTATTCTAGTCACCATAGCCTCAAACTTTCTCTCTTTTCCATGATCCTGGGCCTATAAATATTCACATGCAAAGTTTGTTTTCCTTTTGGAAATTCTGATTGTTTTCCAACTTTCAGGCTGTTTTCAAATTACTTCCCCACTTCAATTAAAAGTGCTGTGACAGAGGCAGACTTCAGCAAGATGCTTTGCTCTCTTTGTGTCTGTTCTACTTGGATCTGAAAGGATGTTGGCTGAATATTGGATATCCTCAGAAATCCTCCAATTACAGTGAAAGCTGCCAATCTACAGACCCTTGTGCATTCTCACTGTTCACACACAATATGATTTTTTGGGTTGTGAATCAGGTTCACAGCTACTTACAGTTGCCAGCTCTTTGTCTTTTGTTAATATTGTGCTTCCTTTCCTTCCCAGTGAAGGAGTGGGAGCCACAAGTAGCCTGGAACAAATGTCTGGTCAACTGTGAGAAAAATCTGAGAGAGAGGGAGAGAAAGATTGATTCCCAACTCTGGCAAGTGGTAAAGAGAGAGGGGAAAGAGGAGATAAAGGAAACTGTGTCACATGATTCCTATGTTCAAGTGACTCCAGGTAGGCCAGCATTGCTCTCTGTTAATGAAATACCATGTAGTTTCTAGGAAATGAGAAACCAGGGAATTTTAGAGCATTTTAAAAAATTTGCCTTAAATAGAAAGGGATTTTACTTTACCTACTGCAGGGTTCCTGGTCTGTTACAGTATTGTCAAAAACACAGTTGAATTGCTGATGCTTTCATAGAATCATCATGGAAACACCTCCAGGGATGGTGTTTCTGCCAACAATAGGACTGATTATAGTTTAGTCATAAATAACAAAGCGACCACTGCTTTACCAAAAAAAAAAAAAATACATTGCAGGAGCAGCTAGCTGACAACATTCAGAAGAAAGAAAATATGTCCTTCAGTTTTCATGTTAGAACTTTTCATGCAGCAGTGCAGTCTAGTCCCAGCTGAATCTTCAGTTGTAGCCATATACGGAGCTTAAATAGAATTACCTTCATTGTGGATACCTTGTCAAACCAGACATGTATGTGCAACACTCATGTAATAAGACTGCCTTTATTTTGCAGCACTCTTTTGAATGTAAGAATAGTTTAGCCATGAAAAAAGTGTGGTAGAACTGTGATGAAGTTGAACTACAGTTGAATAAACATGAGTAGGAAAGGAAACAAAGGCTTTTACAAGTGATATTCCCTGACATTCATTGCTTTCAGGCTTGAAAAACTTCATGTTTAGTGAGATATTCTGTCTCCTCAGAGTGGTTTCTGTTCCCCGATGCCCTGAGCCACCTGATATTCCCTCTCCCTCCTAGATATGGTAGATGGAGATGGTCTTATGATTACCCTCAAGTCTTTAGAATGAGCTGCAAAATATTAATTTAAGCTGTCAATTGATTGATTGAATAATTATTGGCCATTATGATCCTGAAGTTATTAAGCTATACTCATGCCTTGAGTGTAATTTTGATGGTCAAGGCTCATAAGAGTGGTTTGGCAGATTGGCCTTCACAATGGTGAGCACAATGGCCACAGGTCCATTCCTCTTGAGGAATGCAGTGAAAATGTTTTATGTGCAAATCAGGCAGATTAAATAAAAAGTAAGTTCTATGTATGTCCACTGAGTATCTGGGGAGCAAGGGCATGGCCAGTCAGCACTGGCAGCTGGAGCTGTTGCTCCCCCTCCCAGCTTCAGCAGCCATCCTGTGCTGGGTATCTGCTGCAAGATGCCAAAGAAGTGAAGAGCTGTTGGCCGTGAATAAATTTCTCCATGGAAAAGTTTTTCCTAAATGATAGTCTGCCTCTTATCTGTCTTCAGATAACAGAGAAGCACAGTGGAAAATCCTGCATTACAACAGCTTCTCACTCCTGACAATGCTTTGTTAAGTCAGACCACTAATGGCTAATGCCTAGACAATGAATCAAAGCCATTGTCTACACAAGGTATTGGATGAACTCAAATAATAAATAAGTTTGTAAAAACCATGGGTTTTTTTGAATCATTAGGGGGGAGAAAATAGCTGATATTGCCAGGTAGCTCATTTATAATGAACAATTTGAATAGCTCCACATCTGGGTTTCCTGGCTTTTTTTCAGGGTAAGACAGACAGCTGGCTTGTCTTGAAAGAGTGTTTTAATGAAGAGTTGTTTTAATGAAGTTTTCATGAAGAGTTCTTTATTAATACTATGTTTCTTTTAGGTGTTTTGTGTTAATACTTTAAGCATGCATTGCTGGCAATATGATCATGGCCTAGTTTTTTAATGCAAAATATCACGTTTCCAAGTATTTTCTAAAAGCCTGAATTACCACCGATTCTGTTGGGAAAAAAGAAAGGAGGAGGGAATTGGATAAACAAAAGCACCTGGCAATCTCAATTGTTGGTGTAGAACAGCAAGTCTTGCAAAAGCACTTAAACTGAGTGTTTTTTTCCACAGTTAATAAGTAGAATTGCTACAAATATCAACAGTAACTCTCCTGATGGGAAAGCTGGAACCAGCCAGACACTAAATGCCTAGAGTGGAGGAAACAAAATGGGGAGTAAATACATTGGTCTAAAATGGACACATCATTTGAAGACACTTGAAATGGATACTTTAAACATAGTACCTAGTTATAGAAAACAAACAGACATATATTTGTATTTGCCAGGGTTGGTCTGAGAAAACAATGGTGTTCTTGGAGCAAAGTAGCCACTGGAAAAATGTATGGAACAAGCCATCATTAGAGAAGTAAATCACAAATAGCTTACAAAAGGAGAATAGAATAAAGATAATGAGAGTCAGAATAATTTAAAAAGTTACAATGAGATGGTAGTCCCAGAATCTGGGAAGGTCTGGGACCTTTTGCCTGGTGAATTACCAATATGTCCTCAGTGCTAGTGGCTAAAAATGTATTGTTGTGTTTTGAGGAAGAATGTGGTATTTTTTTGAGGGATAATCACAAAATTTGGTAGGTGAATGAAGCCAGGTGCTCCAGCAGCGCATGTTAAAGTAGAGGACAGCAGTTCAAGGAGAACACATGGATGAGACGTGGAGTACAGAGGGGCCAGGAGCTTCAGGTGTCAACCACAGCACAGGAAGAGCACAGTGGGCACAGGAGAAAACCCTGTGGGGTTCGTCTGGTGAGTGCTGCCAGCAGTGAAGTCTGATCTCGGTGGCAAACAGCAGGGGCCAGCTATTTATTCAGGCAGTCTCAAGCAGTTCAAATAGATTGCTGATAGAAAGGCATGAATAAACCACCATCTGGCTTGGTGCCATGAATTTCACTTTGTTGAAGGTTTGAGCTGAATAACTCCTACAAAATAGGCTGCTGGATTTAGACAGTGTTTCCTTGTATATAAGGTACTTAGTTGAAAGGGAATTGAAATGGTAAGGCAAAATATTCCAGAGATGGACTGAAACCACAAGTTTTGATTTGCTTCCAACTTTAGAGTTTTCTAAACCAGACAACGGCATTCTATAGAAAGAGAAAGTGTTTTTTAATCTGCCATGTCTCACAAACACAGGTTATTCAAAGTGTGATGTGAACACCAACAATTCAGTTAATGCATCATTTAACAAAACAGCTATCACTTATTGGCATCAATTTTTTAATCTGAGTTTGGAATACGAAAATGTAATTTGCCTGTTGACACAGACTCATGAGCCATCAGAGTTTTGTATGAACTCTTGCTCTACAGCAGCAGAAGTTTTGCCATTGGTTTCACTAAGTCAGAATTTTATCCTGCAAAACCAAAGATCATGGATAGTAAGTGTTGCTGTCCAGTAGCATTTCATATTTGGTTTCTCGGCCTTCTTTTGGTTGTGACTTTATTTCTAACTGTTCCCTCTTCTTACAAGTAAAAGAGCATAACTGGCTTTATCTTGGTTCCCATTCTGCAGCCACAATAAAACTTTTGTCCACTCAGACTGTTGAAAAGTCCAAGCTATCATTTTTTTTCTTCCAGTTATGGAAGATTGTGTTCTTTATTTCCTCCAATTACCCGTGATTTTATTGTATGTTGTCTGAAAGAATAATGGTAAGAAATCTGTGAAGGAAGAAAGCAAGTAACATTTCTGTGGGAGACTTGTCACTAAGGTCACCACGGCATGTCATTTTACCTGTAATGCTTTTTGCCCTGTGTGCATGGAAAAGAACTGAGGAATGTAAAAATCAAGGGTTTATTCTGGCTCCAGTAATGATAGACCTCATCTTTGTGCGGTTGTTGACACACTAATGTTTTTATGACTTGAGTTAATGATGTTCATCCTAACACCAGGAAGTGTTTCTTGAGAATTTTTGTGCTCAAGTCTCAAAATGAATTTTCCAGTTTTCCAATTTACTTTTCAAGATGCTCTTACACAAAATCTGAGTATTTTAGTACATTTATTTTCCTAAAATTGTGTGAACTGAGAAAGGTTGTGCAGAGAAAGAAAAGGCCTTAATTATAAAACTGATGATGATGGATCCTGTGGATTCTGAGGTGATGTTAGTTGCCAATGTAATCCTCTCCATTATTTTGAACATACAAAAATTATCGCCTCCATTTTTTCTCTGCACAAATGTGGCTCATGCTGACAGAGTAGCCAGACTGTTTGTTTCCAGAAATATCCAGAAAAATACCAAAAATAGCTGTTAACCTTCCCTAAAATAGTTACTGTAGGGTTAAATTGCTTCAAAACTTGAAGTTTGAAATTAACAGCAGTTTACAATATTCTTCACTCGTATAATTTTTAATCTTTTTTACTTTTGCCCTTTTACAAAAACACCACAGACGTTCTGTGAACTACTGACCTACAGCTTTGAGAAGCAAATTCTATTCTTCTGTTTCCTGCCATGAAAAACTGGGCAGAGTTTGAGGGTGTAACTTTTGAAAGCAATATTATTTGCTATGGGCAACTGCAGGCAAAATTCTGGAGGTAAGCTGCCTTCATAACTACTTGTATCTACTGAGCCAGTTTCTGATTTTTATGGATCTTAACTTTTAGCATAGAAATACCAAAGACAGTTTTGTCTTTTCAGAGCACAGAAAGAGTTAAAAGAGTGAAAGTCTTCCAAAGAATCAGTAGAATTACAACAAGCTCTGACCTGTAGCAACAGTCCTGGATGCTGTTTGGCTGTCTTCATTTTTATTGAAGGACTTCCATTAAAGCTATGAGGTGTTAGCTTTGCTAGGAGTCTCACAATAACTGAATAAAATAAACAAAAATGAGGATTTTTGGGCTTCATTTCTGTTGAAGCATGTTTTCAACATATTATTTGATTTCTAAACCATATCCAAAGAGACGAAGTGCCAGAACAATAAAACATTCTTCCTTGCTTGCAGAACAAATCACCTCTCATGGCAAATTGCTGGATGCAGTTGAATCCTATCCTCAGCATGTTGCTGGGATCTGTGGAGAAGAAAAGACTCAAAATAGAAACATGCCTGAGCAGAAGAACACTGCTAAGGCAGGGATAGTTGGTAAGGAGAACAAACCAAATCGTTGGTCCTGATCCTACTTCTCCTCAAATCACTAGGTAGACTTGTGAATTGCACCCTGTAGAAGTGAATTTCTATGTTCAAAAGTATTACTCAAGGCAGAGAAACTGTGAAAATCCTCTAAATACAGTAAAAATAAAAGTGGAAAGAGAGCCTCCCTGCATCGTACGATTCTTTTTTCCATTCTTCAGTTTCATCTGGCTGACATTTAATACTGTTTATTATCAGCAAAGATTCTGCTGTAGCTCTCACAGTTTTAGGTCATGAACAGGCCTAATGCAGATCATAGACATTTGTCACTAGACCATAGCTGTTGAAATTCAATTAAAACCTCACATTTTACCAGAATCAGCTACAGAAATGCACTGATATTCCATAGTATTCTGTGGAGAAACTTGGGAATAAGCACTATAAGAATGAAAAGTCAGACCACAGGTCCAGCAAGGGTAAGCACCCCAGCTTCATCAGTGACTATTAGCAGTTGTTTGGATTAGAGGCTAAACCCTTTTACATTGCACAATACATTGCAGTTTAAACCACTGAGCTCCCAGGGGCTGCCTTTTTGCTCCAGTGCTCTGTGCCCTGGGGTGATGGTGTGCAGATACCCTTTGCTGTGTTCTGCCTGTGCAAGAACTGGGAGATTCCCAAAACTACTGCAGTTGGCTTTGGACTTTTCTTCTTTGGTTGGGTTTTTTTTTTTGAGAAACAGAAACATGGATGGGAGGAACAATAAAGCTAAATAACTCGAGACATGGAGAGGAAGTTTACTGTTTACATGGATAGGAAGAATAACTGGAACTCAGGAAATGGCTAATCATTCCAGACTTCTTTGAGAAGCTGTAGAAAACTGGAACACTGACAACAGCAGGAATCTAGACAAATGGTACAAGGTTCAATGAAAATATTTCTAACATCCTTATGTGTGCAGGGTTTTTTGTTCCTCTGTAGATTTTTGATATACTTTGGAAGAATAGGATATTCTCCTGTGTACACTTTTTTGTTTGGTTGATTAATCTGTAGCCATGAAAAAAATACTGAGTATATCTTCACAATTGGTGGTGAAGACCCCCAAAAGTTTCATGTAATTAAAGACTGTATGATGTGAGGTTTGTTTCTAGAGACCATCCAACATTTAAGCCAATGAGATGGACTGTGTGTGAAGGACCTCAAAGAAGTTGGTCAGGTCCAGACATATTTTTAATGTAATATTGTCAGCATGTGTTGTTCTGTCAAAGTAAATTATTGTATTAAAGTTACTGAATCATAATTATACTTCTGTTTAGAAGTCTTCTAAATATTATATGCAGAAAAAAGTCCAGATCTAAATTTTAATAGTATTTTCAACCAAAAGACAGTTATATCAACAGATTCTGCTCCACAGAACAACCAAGAGGCTTAGTTTTCCTTCCAGTCTAGAAAAAGGTTTCAGCCCTGCAAGCTATAGCACAATTGTCTTTGCATGGTCACTCCTTGATCTGCTGTCAAATGTAAAATCAAACACCTGTGGCAGATACGTAAGACTCTGTGTGTGTGTGTGTGTGTGTGTGTGTGTGTGTGTGTGTGTGTGCCCCTGTTGATCCATCTGCAATATATTACATCTTAATTTATTACTATGGGTGGTTTTCAAAGGGAATTCATTAGACAGACAAAGTCCATTGCACAGTTAAAGAACTGTTTTTCTTCCCACTGTTCTAATTTTCTCTTCTTCTCAGGTTTCTGTTTCTTTTTATGCCATGCCAGGGATATTAAGTGCTTGCGAGACACTATTTGGTCCAAAACCAGTCAGTTTGTTCTGGGCAATTAATGTGGGTGGCAAGCAATATCTGACCCAAATTTTGTGGGTTGGATAAACTGTAAGAAGTGGTTAATTATCTTCTACAGACCATATCAGTTTAATGAGGGGTGGAATTTCTCATTTATATAGAATAAATCCATGAGTTCTGGCATTGTCCTGAAAGAAGCCAAGGGATAACTGTCTCTTAAAGGAACAAGATTTTTCACAGAGCTGTCTGAGGCTTAGGTCATCAATTGGTGTGGAAGGCCATATGATGGCTCTGTGTACTCTGTACCTGGTACTGTGTACTAGGGATACAATCAGGAGAATATATACCTTGCAAAGATACAGTTCCTGATCCAGCTTTTCCTTTGGTTATTTTCAACACTTTTCCAGACAACAGGTAAAAAACAGCTAGAGTTTTTCATGATAGCAGTTTTTAGCTTTGTGGGTTTATTGATTCATGTAATATATGAAACTTCATAAAGAAAGTAAGGAGAATTACATTTGCTTCTTCTAAGTCTCCCCTCTGCTTAAAGTAAAGCCACTTCATCTGGTCCACCCTGTCTGAGATATGAAACAATGGATGTGTTTCTACCTGGGCTGCAATTGCTGAAAATTTCCTTCCCAAATAATATCTGAGTTGAGTCGCAGGTTCACTATTCACTGTCATAGCATAATATGTGAGCACTTCTGTTTTTCTCTAAGGAAACCCCCAAATGTTGCTTCTTCATACCGCAGATCGGCAGTTTATGGAGAAATCCAACGGCTAAATCATCAAGTTGAGAGTGCTTAGAGTCTGTTGCGACATGGTTTTTGAAATACTTTCTTTTCTCTTTCCTTCTGCCACCCTGGGCACTGCTACACGAAATAAAATTTTCTGTAATTTAAAATAAAATCACAAAGCTCACTATACTTAGCCCCAAGTTGTCACTTGAGGTCTTGAGGATGAAAATTTTTTGACATTTTGTAAGTCTCAGCTTCTGTCTCAAGAAGCCCCTCTGAGGCTAAAAGCCAATGATAAAAAAAATGAGGCTGTCTGGTTTATTGTAAGATTGTTTGGTTTAGATCAAGCTCTTCGGTGTAAGTGAAGCTGCCTCATCTGGGAAAGGAAATGACTTAAAAGTGATGTAACAGTTCTGAAGGGGAGTCAGACAGTGGGAGACGCTGGTTTGTCTTGTGCTGCATTTAATTGGGTTCCCTGTTAACTCGTCAGATGGTGAAAGGAAAAGCAGCATTTCATAACAGCCTTTAGTTGCTAGAGATGAGGAAATAAAGTGTAATGATGCAAACAGAGGAATTTTCACCTTACCATTACAGCCAGCACTTTCTCCGACAGCAGAGCCTCCCTGAGTCAGACGTGTTAGGGAAACCAGGACAAACACCAAGAGCTGTGAGTCCCCACCCTGCTCATGACACAGGGAACATCTCTCTCCTTTCCCTGTCTGGGAGGAGGCTCATTTCTGAAGAAAATGGCCCAACATCTAAGAGATGACTGATTCCTCCAGACGCGAAAATTGTCGAGTTTCTTGTGCTAAAAAAGACACTCCCAAACAGCTCCCCCTTACGCTCCTCCTGCAGCCAGATGTGTGCTTCCACGTAATTGCAGGATGATGTGTCCAACAGGGAGCTCTGCTGATGGACCTTCAGATAACCAGTGCAATTTTCTGGCCAATGTGTGTCTTGAACCCAGCCCTCATCAATGGAGTGTGTCAGGGACCCCGGGAGGCACTGCTGCAGGTACTGCCTGTACCTACAGGAATGGGAACAGAGTCTCCTGCTGTTGATGAGCCCCTGGGCATCCTGCTGCCCCACAGGATCTCATTGCTTGGCCCAGGTCCATTGCTTGCCTCAGCTCCCCACTGCCTCCACATTTGTGACTAAATTGCTTGGTGAGCCTTGAATCACAGATATACCTGAAGCTTTGATATAATTCCAGGAAGTTCTTCTGCCTTCATCTTCAAAATTTGTGGTGTGTCTTGATAACCCCATAATGTAAAGTTTGAAGTCATCTAAGGTTTACAGACAAATGTCTGGAATAACTTTTACTTCAGAAGATGACAATTGGAGCTTGGCTCAATGGCCTGAATGTAGGCACCAGGTACTATTTTAGTGAATTCATGTCTTTTTCTAAACCAGATGCTGTCCTGTGAGGATGCAAGTTTCCCATAGGTTTTTGTCATATCTGCCTTTATATTCCAAGCACTTGGATGACACTGTATGTATCTTTAGCCAACTGAATTCCTCCATTCTGGGTTTAAAACTAAGTAAACATCTGCTTGGCAGTAAAAATAGTCTGGATTGATTCCTCCTCTTCCTTGGAGGCCCAAGGCACCACAGACATGAAGATGCAGTAGGTTACAGGGTGCTTAGGAGAGAAAGAAGTGATCAGTGAGACTGGAGACTGCACAACGAAATGGATGTATGTTCTGTTTCAGCTCCAGTCAAGGCTTAGTTCAATCACCCTATCTGCCTAGCAGTCACATCCTCTATGAACTGTAGAATTACTGGCACTTTTGTACAACTAGAGTGCCAAACCACCCAGCAGCCACTGCAGTCCTATTGTGTGAGGTCTGCAAAGATCATAAGGTGATGGACAGCCTCTACCTCAGCCTTTTGACTGTCCATAGTGGGACAGGGAGGAACAAAGGGAGGAAGGCTTATAAGCAGAAATATTTAGGTACCTCAGTCCCATTGAAATCAGTAGGGAACTTGTTTCAGTAATTTATTGACTTGGATCTCTTGGTTTTTATTATAGATCTCACTCTCAGCCATGACCTGTAGATGCATGGCAAGCATCTGAATTTTAACTGCTCTTAACCAATCTGGACCAGCTGTGTGAAGTAGTTGAATTTGGCTTGGAATCTGAGCCAATGATGTTGTCCATCCATCAAATGTACAGGGCCTGCTGGACAGTAAGGATGTTGTTTAGAACTCGCCTGTCCCTGTCAGGTATCAATGCAATGTAAAAAAGTAGTAAGGATGTGAATGGCTAAAAAAGATGAAATGTGGGAGATTTAAGTGCTAATAGATATCCTACTGTAATTATGAATAAATAATATCATCTTTCTCAAGAGAGATGCATTCTGTAAGTAGCTGGGGAAATTCTGGTGAGGTACTCCAGGCATCTTCTGCTCCAGCTACTCTCTTATCTTTCTGCAAGATGCAAGTTATGGAGAATATGATATTACACACCTTTCATTATTGACATATACCAAGGGCAATATGTGAATTTTTTAGCTCTGAACAACTTGCCAGAGAGGGATCTACAGACCTCAGAGGGCTGGCACATTCTCCTTAATTAATATCCCTGTTTACCCTGGGTCCAATAGCTCATTTGTCTCTCTCCCTTCCCAGCACAGTCAAGGAACCACCACATGTGGCATTTGTCATACAGCATCTGAAGCTCATCCCCATATTTCTGAAGTATGTTAATAATAAACCAAGCATTAAGGATTGAAGGTAATTTCTTTTCAAGCTCCTACACTGCTTTCTCTTCCCTGCTGCGCACTGGCAGTGCCACTTACCAGCAGCATCAACTCACTGGTGATGGCACATGTGGGTGGTTCCATGTGTCTAGCTTGTGTTCTCCACTGTGACCAATGCAAAACCAGCACACCATAGCTATCCACAGGCAGAAAGTTGTGTTCTCTGTGATTTCTGTGTGCTCTGAGGAGCAGTTATATGTCACATGGGCCCCTCTGGCAGAACAGCCCACACCAAGTATTCTCTCAATGCTGCAAAGAAACCATAAAATTCTGCTGCAGGAAATCCCATGCTCCTTTGGCTTGAATGCTCAGCAGCTATTCAGGGTTTTTCTGTGTCATGTTTCTTTTGGGAGGAGGAGCTGATAGAGTCATGCAGAGTCTTTGTGCAATCTGATTTATTTGCCAGAAGTGTGAGCCAGGTCTCCTTGCTTCACAAAATAAATAAAAAATAAAAGCAAGCAGGAGGTGGTTTCCTTGCTGAGAAATCCAAATGTGCCAGAAGCATTTCGCCTGATTTTTTCAAAATTCAGTATTTTGCATCTCTGGCCTTTTTCTGGCTTTGTCTCTCACGGCTCTCTGCTTCCAGAATCATGGTTGGTCCAACAAAAATCCTTTCATCCCATGTAGCTTAGCTCCTCTCAGCCACTGCTGTAATGATTGGTACCTTTGGCAGGGACTTCAGTTGTCTCAGTTACCTCTGCTCCAAGGAGCATTTTGTGTTCCTTCCTTTAAGTCTCAGAGCTTTTTCTGGAAGATACTCTTTTGTCACCACAAGAGTGATTGAAGGGTAGTCTTATGGCATATGTTAGAAAGGAATCAAATTTGATCATTACAGTTTCTTTAGGTCCTGTAAAATATGAATACATCCCTCAGGTTGACAGTTTGATGGGAGATTTAAAATCTTGCAGACAGCCAGTGAAGTCAAGGAAGCAAATTCAGTTTCCAGGAGATTGAATCAAGCTTCAGGGGCTTTTTTTGGTTTGGTTTGGTTTGGTTTGGTTTTTTTAACTAAAAAAATTCTCCTGTATTGTGAACGATGGTTTGTCTGGGCTTATCTGTAAGTATTCAGAATCATCACTGGTCACACAGGCCATGCTGTTATGGTTATGAATACGACTGGTTGCATGACTTCTACAGGTCGTACTTTTCTCTCTCAGTGCTCCTGACCTTTCACTATTTCTTTGTGTCTGGTGTGATGTCTGTGTCTAGTGTTGCAGTACCTGGACAGAATCAGACAAAAAATCAGATTGAAAGAGATATTTGGAGCTCCAGCCTCTGACTGACTGCCTGACTGTGTTAAGAGCATGGCCAGCTCAGGCAGCTTCCTCAGAGCCCTGTTCAGCTCATTTTTCAACATCTCCAAAGGATACAGGACTTACAGGAAAGCTATGGTTGAGCTGTCCTCTGCATCCTTTTCTGTCAGATAAGCAGCTCCCTTTCCCAGCATCCCAACCATTTTGCTTACCCCATTTAGGACCTGTGAACTGGGTGAGACTCCATCAGCACCCTCTGGAGAGTTCCTGTCTCCTTTGGGTGAGCAGTTCTAACCAATGCTCACTGTAGTTCTTAAAATTCTCACCTCTATTGCTGCACTAGTACACGTTTGGTAAAGGGGGGGTTGAATCGGCCTCTTCTGCCTATGCAAACTCAAAAGTCTGAATGTGAAATCCCTTTATTTCCCATTTGAGAAAATCAAAACAGACCCCAATCTTCTTGTGGAATCCTCAGCCGCTGACATGGGTGTCCTGGTCCCAGCTGGAACAGAATTTGTTTTTCCCCACTGCACTGGTGCAGTGCTGTGTTTTGGTTTCAGCAGGATAATGTTGATAACACACTGATGTTTTGGTTGTTGCTAGGTAGTGCTTATGCTGAGTCAAGGACTTTTCAGTGTCTCATGCTCTGGCCTTTGAGGAAGTGCACAAGAAGATGGGAGGGAGCATGGCTGGGACTGCTGACCTGCCCTGGCCAAACGGATATTCCATTGAACATCATGCTCGATATATAAATTGAGGAGAGCTGGCCAAGGGGCTGACCACCGATGGGGGACTGTGGTGAGAACTTGTACTGTGAATCACTTGTTTCTCTTGCATTTTAATCTTTTTCTGTCTCCTTTTCCTTACATTTCATCGTTATTATTATTATATTATTATTTTTATTAATCATTAATTATTAATTATTATAATATTCTTACACTGTTCTTCACCCCAGCAGAGTGAGGAAGAGGGGAATGTGAGTGAGTGAGTGAGTGGTGCTGTGTGGTACATTGTTGCTGGCTGTGGTTAAATCACAGCAGTGGGAACATCCTCTTGGAGATGGACAGACAGAACAGCCTTGCTCACGGTTTAATAAGGCCAAGTGCTGGGCCCTGCACTTGAGTTACAACAAACCCATGCAGCTCTACAAGCCTGGGGAGGACTGGTTCAAGAGCTGTTTGGCAGAGGGGACTGGGAGGTGCTGGTTGACACGAGCCAGCGTGTGCCCAGGTGGACAAGGAGGCCAAAGCACAAATGCCTGTACCAGGAATAGTGTGGCCAGCAGAACCAGGGCAGTGATTATCTCCCTTTGCTTGGTACTGGGGAGGCTGTATCTGGAGTGTTGTGTTCAGTTCTGGGCCCCTCACTCCAAAGAGGACTTCAAAGTACTGGAGCACATTCCGTGAAGAGCAAGAAGTCTCACAAAAGCACTAGAAAACATGATGAACAGCTGAAGGAGCTACACTTGTTCAGTCTTGAGAAGAGGAGGCCTGGGAGGACCCAGTCTCTTCTGCCATGCCTGCAGTGAGAGGACAAGAGGAGATGACCTTAAACTGAGATACAGCAGATGAAGATTAGATATTACAAAAATTATTGTCATTGTTAGGGTGGCCAGGCTCTGCAGTAGGTTGCCCAGGGAGTGGGCATGACAACACGGAGGTGCTTGAGAGGCATCTGGAGCTGGATGATTTGGTTTAGTGGTTTAGGGGTTACAGTGGCAGTGCTGGCTGGACACTTGGATTGGGTGATCTTGAAGATCTCTTCCAACCTTGACTTTCTTTGATTCTGGGTCCTGCTCTGGGCAGTCTGCACAGAGCTATCCCTCAGAGAGCTGGAGAGGAGCAGTAACAGCCTGGCAGAGCTGGTGAGACTCTTGAAAACCAGGTACAAATGTTATTAATATGAGCTGCAGAGTCTCACCAATAACTCTGAATTTGAGCCACAACTCTACAAACACAGGACATACAGTAGTAACAAGCCAGATGGAGTGAACACTCCAAGGCCTCTCCAGAAGGTCACATCCCTGAGGCCAAGGTGAACCTTGGGGTGGCTGGTGTGTGGGAAAGGACCATTTTTTGCAGGTTTACTCACTGGTGCTGCTCAGAGCTGTAGCCTCAGCCTGGCAGCCTTATTCCTCCTTAGAGCAGTTAGTAAGCTGTGCTCCTGCAGCTCTCACCAAGCTGAGAGTCCTTCCCCACATGGGTGGCTTTTTTGGGTTATGTGGTGCAGAATCAGGGAGAGAAGCACACCCTGTGCCAGTGGAATGTGAAAGTCAGAGAAAGGGATGTGATTTGCAAGCCTTGCATGGAAGATACGATCAGGTGGGAACAACTCCTCCATCCCAGAAAAATTTGTGAGATTTTTGACATTTTTTCTCATCCTGTGTCGTAATGCAAAAACTTTCTGACTACCTCTTTGTTACCAAGGAATAAGCAAAATAAGAGTTTGTGATAATTCCTATGCTTTGTTTAACTGCCTTTGGGATACATTGTTTTTATCTGACTGATGTTTTTCTAATTATCTTCCACTATAAGTTTTGCAAAAATCATTTGCAGCTGGAAACTCAGCTTCAAATTTGATCATGGAAAATAAAATCACATTTTATTTTTAATAAATAAAAAAATTCAAGAAATTGAAAAAACCTAATGGCCTCCTCCCCAAAAGGTTTTGACAATTTGTCAATTTTTATAGCAAAAATAATACCCTTTTAAAAAATTTTTAAGGTAAAATAAAAGGATACCCTTTTATTTTACCTTCGCCACCTTAGGACCTCCCCCATGATGCAGAAATGATTGTGCCTATTTTCCTGCAGGTGTTAAAACACCTATAGAGGCCCTTTGGAAAAGGGAAATGAACTATCTACACTTTGTGAGCTGGAAAATATAACTGATAACAAGTAATAGAAAATTTCCTCTTAGAAAACACAAATGCCATAAAAAGACCTGTTCTACTTAATGACAAAATATTATTTACTGTTTCAGAATTAGAGAGACACAAACAAAAGGTAAGCAAGATATAAACATTTGCAACAGTTTCTGCCTCACTAAATGTATTTATTTTAAAATCAAAAGCTAGCCAAGGTGTTTTTGAGATACCACACACAAGAACACCTCAACAGTCCAGGATTTAGTGAAAGCAAAAAAACTCCTTTTTTCAAGATCTTTTCTGGCTAATGTCCTATGTAATAAATCTCATCTCAAATTTAATTAAGTAGACAATTTATTTAAAAGACAACTGCACCTGTATACGTTCAGTAGGCTTAACATCCCTTCTGACCATCTTATGTGCTCAGGGGACTCCAGCTTCAGCATGAGGTGAAAAACTCGTCCCTTTAGTGTCACAGATCCTTCTGGTACCACAGAAAATAGGCAATGCATTCCGGGTGCTGGGGCAGAGCTGGCAAAATTCTGAGTACTCACAACTAGGAGAAGACTTTTGAAAGAATTCAGCCACCTGGAGCTCTTACTGGGAGAACCTAGCCATAATTACAAACAAACCAAAAAAGCCGAGTAATTCCAGATTCTCAGAAATTTCTTGAACTTCCTAAACACAGGTGAAATGCCCTGTCAGGCAGCTGCCAGTGGGTGAGCAAAGCTCAGCTCAGCTTCCGTAAGGCTGTGCTTGCTCTTGGTTGTGCAGGAAAGCCACAGTGCTGGCTGCCAGCCTGTCTGCTCCTGTCTCGTGATCACCGGGCAAAGTGTGAGGCTGCAGGGAGTCTCTCTGTCCTGGCCTGTGAACCACCTGAAGAGAGCCCAGGTATTTAAGTCATTTGTGATCGTTTCTCCATTCCCAGGGAAATCGTGTTGGAAAACTCAGTCGTGATCCTAAAAGTTGAGGTATGCTGAAAATGCTGGCCAGAGGGAAGAAGAAAGCCTATGTTTCTATTCACTGCTTGTTTGGAAAGGACTCAGTCCAAGACACAGAGAAAACTAGAATGATTCCAATTGACTTAGCAGGCTTTGAGTGAAATCCAAAATGCTTGATACTAAGCTCCTCAGAAGCATGAGGAAGAGTAACTGATGTTACTAGCTCATGTAACCAGCTGATGTTAGTGTAGAGTTAAGAGTTCTCAGGCAACAGGCTCCTTTTTCCACAGCTGCCCATATCCAATTCTCTCTCTGCTTCTTCAGTCCTTCTGCTCTTCCTCTGCCTCCTGCATGGCTGGGGCAGGTGAGAGTCAGACCATTCCTTTCTGGATCCTTGCAGATCAATCTGTTCCTTTCCTGCTCCACTTTCCACTCTGGGAGATTCCCAGGCTGAGATTTAAACATTCCTCTGGGGAAGCCTACCTGAGAGACGTGATATTGTTTTTTGGCAGGACCCTTTTCTGACACTCTTTTCCAGACCCATCATGTCCCCATAGCAACTCTGGGTAACAACTGAGATGAATTACATTATTTTTTTCCATTCTTCTCTCACTTGAGTATAAATATAGCTGCCAGCAGGTAAATTTAAAATGTATAATAATCAGTCCTTCACACAGCTGGTAGCCAGCTTACATAGCTTGCTACCACAGGAGGCCACAGAATTGAAGAAATACAGTCTGAAAAAGGAATGAAATTGGAGTTGCTTGTGGGAACCTCATCCTGCTTTTCACATGGGGTTTGGTGGGCAGAGGAAGAGATCCAAAGACTTCAGCTTTCACTGTGCAAACTGTGGTGTTGTTATGTGTTTCCTAACAAGAATTTTGTTCAAAATGATTCTTAGCTTCAAAGATTGGATTTGTGCAAACTATTCCCATCAGGTGAGGGGGTTTGTTTGCCTTAAGCCTGTGAATGGGAAAAAATTCTGAATACAAAAAGCTGGTGACAGTGCCAGTTGTGTATGTTTCTTATTTCTTTTAAGAAGTGCCTGGGAATCCAAAGAGACAATATTCTCTCTCATCCTGGTGATCTCCAAGTGCTGGTCTATGACTCTGTGATGCTCCAGGCACTGGACTTTCAAAGCTCCTGCTCTGAACAAAGGGGGTCTAGCTGATGCCAATGAAAATATTCATTTGATCCCTCTTGCCGTTTCAAAGCTTCATGGAAAGCTTTTTTCTTCCTATTCATTCAAGTCCCTCAATACAAGGATATGATAATTTGAGCAGAGTGGTTAACTGCCAGTGGAGAAAACAACATGGGCATGAAAATTCAGCCTGAAACAGATGTCTGTGCAGGGGAAACCCTCCCTTCAGCTCCTCCCTGTAGAAATGGTGTCTTCTTGTTGTCTGAGTAAAACCACAAAAAGGAGGTCAGATCATTTTTACATATATTTTCCTTGGAAAACTCTTTTACTTCCCAGGCACCTATTTATGCCTGACACTATTAATAATTTTCAAAATTTCAGAAAGCTCTTGAAATCAACCAGGAGCGCAAAGAAACTTTCCCTGGGAATGTTTTACTGCCTTCTCAGAAGTGGCTGACCTTGCACTTACTGCAAGTGATAATTTGGTATAAGGTTTCTTTTCTCAGCTTGTAATACAATAGAGCTCCTCCCACTCCCACAGAAATACATGTACCAAACACTTAACAGACTGTCCTCAAAGACCTGGATTCCCTCACTCACCACATGTTCTCTGCCTCCTTCCTCCTGTTTCCACCCACATCTGGTCAGACAGTCTTGCTGTGAGAAATGATGGTGCCATATACAAGAATATTATCACGTTACCACTTACAACTCTGTCTATCTGTTCCTTTCTGTGTGACCTTTTTTCCCTGCCTCTCTCTTTCTCTATATTTCTACTATATCAGAAAATCCATGAAAAGAACCAGAACTTCCTGCAATACTCCCAAACATATTTGAAAATAAAAATAATTTTCTCAAAAACTGTTTCTTGACAAACCATCTCGGATTTTTCCCGTCATAGGTTGTCATGACAAACCCATTGTTTTCACTGAGAGCTGTTTCCTTCCTGGTGCTACAGATCAGTTCCAGTCAGCATTGGCTTCCAGTTGTAACATGGAGATGCAAAATACAAATACTAACCCCTTCCAGAGGAGGAAACAACTCTGACTTGGATGATGATGGATATCTGGAAGCTGGATCTGCTTTCAGGGCCTGTGTCTGTTAGTCTTAGACTCCAGAGGGATTTTTTGACAAGGTGGAAAGCCTGTGGGTGGGAAGTAGGCTGAATGTCTGTGCAAGTCAGCGCATCTTGGCATCGCAATGACTTTGGAAACACAGATTGGCAAAGACTTTTTTTCAACCTCTCCATGCTAATGATGTCAGGTCCAAATCCATCGCACCTACTGTAAATTGTTAGGTTCTGTCCTTTAAATATGATCTTCACCATCCTTCTTCAGTTCCTGGTGAGGTGGCCTGACTTGGATGTTCAGAACTGACTCAGGGTGACTTTGATTTCAACAATGCTTGTGTTTCACTGGCCAGGTGAGGACCCTGAGATGGCTGGATTTACACAGTTGTTGCTGTGAGGTTTTTACGGATAAGAAGAGGTACACAGGTCTTGTGCACAATAGTATTTCCATACCTGTCAAAGTGGCTGTGAAGTTAAATATATTAGAGGGTTTAAAACACTCAGCTGTTGCTTTGATAGGGGTCTCACAAGACATATTGGACATGATCTGTATGTACCACAACAGAGGAAAACTAATCAATATATACACAAGGTACTATTTATTACTTATCAAAACTAGCAAAACTGGTCCTCCTCTTTAATATCTATCATTATATTTAAATTGTGAAAGGACTTGCTTTTTCATAGCCAAAAGAGAGGCAATGAAATTCTTCAGAGAAACATCTATTCAGTAGAAGATTCTGTCACATTAATGACTTACATTTTGAAATTAGTAAGGATTTTTGCAGAGTTGTGTAGCCCACCAGGGACATTTCTATAAAGGCTATTTCATAAGAAAACAGAGTGTGTCACATTTAGAGATGTTTCCACATGAAAATTTAAGTTAGACTTCTCCTTTGAGACAGAGCTGGAAATGGACACCTTTATCTAGATCACAAAACTCCAGAACATTTCCATCTTTTCAGGTCCAGGATAGATTACTGCCAATCAGGAAAAGATTGGGACACACAGTTTTATTCTTGCTCCTTATTTTCTGCTTTATGCTTTATGCAGTGGTTCCTTTGCCACGTCTGGGCAAGCAGGGGACAAAATGCCAGAGAGCTCCAGCAGAAACAAAAAAATGTGATCACAGCCTGAATAGCGAGCTGAAAGACTCAGCTTGTGAAGAGTTTGCTAAATACCCTCAGCCAACAGCAATTTCATTGGGAGATGCCATTTTAGGGTTCCTGAAATTATTCATGAATTCAGCAAGACGACATAGGGAAAAATATAGTTTTCTAATAGTATTTTCTTAGTGAAATGCTGCAAGTTTCAACTCTTTTATGGAGATCCTGGAAAGCTCAAAGGAAAAATTTTGTGCCTGAATATATACACTATACCTCAGGGAAAAAAAAAA
>VZSR01001685.1:44647256-44702402 GCA_013398615.1 Brachypodius melanocephalos
ACCATGCTTTGAAGTGCTTCTTCCAAGTTCAGAATTTACTGTTTGAAATGTCTGATGTAACGCTATCTAATCCTTTCCATGGCTTCAGGGAAGACAAGCTTTCAATTTGGTCAAAAATGTATTTCTGTAAAGTTATTAGAATAAAATGAAATAAAAACCAGTTGTGGAGTGATCATCACAAGGCAGACTGATATGAGTTTCTTTTTGAATGAAGCAGAGGCCAGCTCCTGCCCTGCTCAAACCAATAGCAGGGTTGCTGCCAGCCTCCATAAGCTCCAGATCAAACTATGGCTTCCATTCAGGACATTTTTTTATTTGTTTTTAATAAGGTTGATGTTCAGGAAAAGGTCAAATGTAAAACATAGGACCTGTTTTATAGGATACTCGAATCCCTCTTTTTTTTTTAAGTGGCCATATAGATTAGAAGCCATACGTGGAAGACCTGAATAATCTTACACATGGTAGCAATCACTATTCTGCATTATGTACTCCCTTCCTAATATCATATGTGAGCAGATGGGGTCTTTCCTCCAAGGGTGCTCTTTATTCATGTTCTTGACTTGAAGCTATCACTATGATCTTAAACCACTTTTATTAGAGTCTGTTTTTAATCAAGATGGAAGAGGGATTTGCAGTGAAGAAAAATACACTGGTGGGTAAAATGAACCACCACAGAGATAAAAATAAACAGAGGAATTTCCTCAATGCCCTATTTCATCTTCCTTTTTCATTTTTATTAAATAAAACATACTAAATAATTTACCTTAATATTGTTTTTATAAGCACTATCATTAAAGTAGCTACTTGTTTTGAACTAAAATACGTCTTTCTTTCTTTCTTTCTTTCTTTCTTTCTTTCTTTCTTTCTTTCTTTCTTTCTTTCTTTCTTTCTTTCTTTTGCTTTCACTCTCTTTTGTTTCTTTTTGTATTACATATATTCAATACATAATCAGGAAGGAAATAAGAGGAGAAAATTAAGTCTCAGGACTGCAACTGTCCTAACAAGTTAAGGCAAAAGGGTGTTTTGCTGCTTCATTTTCTTGGTCCTCCTGTACATGAGTTCAAAATGGTGCCAGTAAATCTAGGAGTAAACTCCTTGCTAACTTTGAGTGTCCAATCTTTGAAAAATAAACATCAATGCAATTGTCAAACAATGGCAATGGTAACAACATTGTCTGACAGTGGTAGTTCATGGAGAATCCAGCTGAGAGCTGGACATGAAAAATGCCCAGCTCAGGTTTTGCCAAGATTAGGGGAAGTGCCTGAAGATTGAATACAAGTTCTGTGTAAATTCAGTGAGGTGCTAGGGGATATTTTGCTGTTGCAAGCACCTTCTCTCTTCTGCCCCCAGTCACCAGGCAGAAGGACAGGAAGGGTGTCTCCTTTCACCCACCCCAGAGCTGGAGCTCTAATACATACTCAAGGGACAATTATGCCAATGTGCCCAGCCAGCACTGGCTGTGCTGTTGACTCAGCTGCAGGATCTTTCTCTCTTGCAAAACCCTGAAATCTGCCCATCAGGATTCATTAGGAGTAGTAGGCAGAGCTGGAAGTTTAGATTAGTCTGCACCACCTCGAGCTGGCTGAGCCCAGATTAGGTTTCAGGTGTTGACATGCAGGCACAGCAGATGAAACACCAATAGTGGAGGTGGTTCAGACTCCAGCAGCCTCCCTGAGTGCCTCACTCTTGTCTGCTGCCACCTTCTGTGGCAAGAGCAGGCAAATCACAGGTAGAACTAAATGCCTGTAGTTCACTCAACTAGAAAGTCAAATAGAATTTGTGAGTGGGCTGGGCCAGCACACCATGCTCACATCATTTACGAGCAACTTGTAGAGTTCAGGTTTGCAGGCTGCAGTGGGAGAGGGGGGAAGCTGCCAGAGCTGGGAGTGAGAGCTGCTCCTGCAGGATGGGCTGTATCCTACCGAGCTTGTAAGTCAATATCCTTAAACACTATCTTTAGGGTAAATGCGTTGTGAATGCAGAAGTTGTATTTTTAGCAATCTAAGTTAAAGCACAGGCAGAACATAAACTCGGCCATTTTTCCAAGCTCACCCCACACTAGCTTGACTTGATCCCAACACTTCAATTCTTACAGTCTTGACAGATCTTACAGCTGGATGCAAATACATTCTGTTGAGTCCTAGTGAAATGTTTGGGCCAGCTGGAGTGGACCAAACTAATAGAATCTTTTTAAAAATGGCTTAAATCACATAACATCTTCTCCGGGGAAAGTGCACAAACATGGTAGCAGCAATGACCAAAAAAAGAGAAGTGCTGAAAAACTCTTTGCTAGTATTCTGGGAACCACAGAGATGGTGAACTCCTGGGAGATTTGGGTGGCCTGTCTGCAGTACATATATCTTATGCTTCAAAGAACCATTTCCCCTACACTTAAATTACAGCCTTTCCTACTTGCATGAGCTCAAAGGGCTAGGGGAACTAGTTCTGAGTTAGCTCAGCTTTTCCAGGGAAAAAGGTCATCCTGTTACTGTAAATCCACCTCTTCCATCTTCATGCTGGGAAATTGCAGATTTTGGGAACGGGGATAGAAAGCTGTTTAAATAATTTCATCATCCATGATTGAAAGGAGAGTGAAATAGACTGAATTCTTCCCCCCAAAAAAAGTATTAAATTTTTCAGGTTTTAAAGTTATTTTGATAGCTTGCATGTACTTTTAAAATGCTTTATTAAAATTTTGGCTGTAAACATCAACCTCTTCTCCACTAACTTACAAAGATTGACTTTCCAGTAACTTAAATTCTTTTACAAAAAGCCAGGAAATCTTTGATTAAAGCTACTTTTATATAATTAGCAAGGGTAGTTCAATAAAAGGCTGAATGGACCACAGCTCATGAGGCCAAGTCTATAATGTTGAATATCCTTCTAGATAAACAGACCTCAACATTTTATTTTTTCTAAAGAAACATAGTGCTTTATAATTTTTGTTTGAATAGTTGGAGTAAAATTAACCACTACTTGAATTTTCATCCCCCACAGTGCAACAACATTTCTGAGCCACATATAAAAATAATTTGTGTGCTTCTATATTTCAGCTGGAAGTCAAAGCGAGTCAAAGATAGAAGAAGAAATACCGTGAGAAAAAAAGTAAACCCGTAGTATTCCAATAGAGGAGGTAAGGGAACTGACTTTGAGATTAACAGCCAGGCCTGTGTGCCAAACACTTGGAAGCCTCCCATCGTTATCTTGCAGTCTCCCTTACGCAGATCCCTGGACCAGATCCTCAGATGATATCAGCTGGTGGGTGCAGTCGCATTCATGCGAGTAGCATTACAGTGATTAAAGCTAGATGATAATCAGGCTCACTGGTTTCAATGAGTTTTATTATTCATTTGATTGAAAGGTATTTTCCAGTTGTTGTGAAGCGGGGAAATGTGTTTCGAATTCATCATTTTTTAAGCCTCACACACATTGTTTGACAAACAAGGATTGTTTAGGTTGTCTGGGACTCCTTCACAGCATCCTCTCAAATGTGAGATTTCCCTCTGTTCTCCAATGGACCATTCTGGTGGAGTTAAACACACAGTGGCCAGCTTTGCAAAGCGGTAAGCCTTCTTTAGAATGAGGTCTTTTGGTTTCATCTGTAATCTTTATGGAAAAACTGGACATTACAGTAGAAGGATTATGCTAAATTACTTTCTGCCACTGAAGAGATGGACAAAGCAGTAGCTCAAGGCATGGAATGAGCATTTCGAAATAAGCACTTGGTTGCTGAATTCAGTACCAAGAAATTAACCTACACTATTTCAATTTACGTATGTTTGTAATTTGCATCCCAGCTTTACACCTTACAGAGACTCGCTTGTTTGCTCTTACTGTAGTAAATGTTTGTTCACAGGCTGCTTAAAATCAAGCAGGGAGGTCAAGCTGGGACCAAATCCAAGGCTGCCTTACCCTGCCTGCCTGCCTTGTGTGAATATACTCCTAGGGCTCAACACTGTTTCATGCTTGAGTGGTGCAAAACTGATTCCAAAGCTTGATACTGCAGCACAGGGGTTCCCCAGTTACACTGGGATCTATGCATCAAACCAGAGACTTTCATGTGAAGGCTTGCTCGGGCTACCACTCTTTTTCTGTGCTGAATTGCTCTCTGGAGAAGACTCTGGCTTGCTTTCTCACTATTACTCTATAAGTATTTTGCATGGGATGCATCCTCTTTCCTTGGATACATAAATTCATATCACCTTCAGATAACCATATCCAATAAAGAAATTTGGGAGTCTATAAGGTAGGAGAAGTAAACTTCATGTGCATGGCTTTTGGACTGGTATTAAGAATTTATTCCAAGTCTTTCTGTATCATATATTAGCCAGTCTCCTGCCCCTTTCTTCACTCTTTCTTCTTCATCAGGTGACTTTGCAGACTGATACTGCTTTCCTATGAATTTTTACTTTTCCATTTGGCGCAGAGTAAACTTCAGGTTGGAAAATCTCCATGGCAGGATGAAGAGTGCCAAGGCTGAGCCCATCAGCACCATCCACTTCTGTCCCAGGAAAAGGAAGGAGTCAACCAAAGGTGATGCAAATCATAGGGAGCTTTAAGATCATCAATTCCAACCATTAATCCAGCACTGCCAAGTCCAGGTTCACTGCTAAACCATGCCCCTAAGCAATACATCTATATTGCTTTTAAATACCTCCAGGGATGATGACTCCACCACTTCTCTGGGAAGCCTGTTCAAGTGCTTGACAACCATTTTGGTCAAGAAATTTTTCTTAATATTCAACCTAAGCCTCCTCTGGTGCAACACGAGGCTGTTTCCACTTGTTCCATTGCTTTTTACCTGAGAGAATAATCAATCGCCACCTGGCTACAGCCTCCTTTCAGGGAATTGCAGAGTGATAAAAATTTCCCTGAGCCTCCTTTTCCCCAAGTTAAAAAGCCCTAGTTCCTTCAGCTGCTCCTCACCAGACTTGTGCTACAGACCCTTCACCAGCTTTGTTGCCCTTCTCTGGATCACCACCTCAGGGTCCTTTTCACAGTGAGGACCCACAGCTGGACACAGCACTCGAGGTGCCAAGTGCAGAGGGACAATCCCTGTCCTGCTCCTGCTGGCCACACTATTCCTGATGCAGGCCAGGATGCCATTGGCCTTCTTGGCCATCTGGGCACACACTGGCTGAGTTCAGTCCCTGTTGACCATTACCCCCAGGTCATTTTCCAAGTGCACATTTCCAGCCTCTGTTCCTCTGTAGGATTGCATGAGGTTGCTGTGACCCAAGTGCAGGACCCAGGACCTGGCCTTGTTGAACCTGACAGCACTGGCATTGGGCCACTGATCCAGCTTGTTCAGATCCCTCTGCAGATCCTTCCCACCCTTCGGCAGATCAACACTCCCAACCAGCTTGGCATCATCTACAAACAGTGGGAGTGCCCTCAAACCCCTCATCCAGATCATTGACAGAGATATTAAATGAGACTGGCCCCAGAACTGAGCCATGGGGAACACCACTTGTGACCAGCTGGATTTAACTCCATTCACTAATACCCACCAGCCCTGGCATCCAGCCAGTTTTTATCTGGTCAAGAGTGTATCCATCCAAGACATGGGCTGCCAGCTTCTCAGGAAAGTGTTGTGGGAAGTGATGTCAAAGTCTTTGGTGCCTGGAGTCCAGGTAAGCAACATGCATAGCCTTTCCCTTATCCACAAACTGAGTCACCTTATGATTCAAGGAGATGGAATCACGAGCTGAACCTAGATTTCACAAACCTCTTCAGGCTATTTGATCCCCTGGTTGTCCTGTATGTGCCATGTGATGGCACTCAAGATGATGGCCTTCACTGAGGCCAGGCTGACAGGCCTGTGCCTTCCCAGCCTCCTGCCTGTGCTCCTTGTAGGTGGGTGTTACATTTGCTCACTTCTGGTCAGCTGGGGCCTCTCCAATTAGCCGGGACTGCTGGTAAATGATGGAAAGTGGCTTGGCAAGCTCTTGCACCAGCTCCCTCAGTAGCCTTGGGTGTATCTGGGTGTGTTCATTGGGGCCCATGGACCTCACAGTGGTGCAGAGCTTAACATGTCTAAGCCTTTCTGTGGGGCATTACTGTTACTCACTGGACAAGCTGTCAGGTCTTCAGCACATTTCCTGCACACCATCTGTGCCAGCTGCTGTGCAGATGGTCTCCCTGTCAGCGTCACTGCAGATCACCAGGGCTGCCTGAGTGATTCTTTTAAAGGCATGAGGGCATTTGTCTACCTTTACTTCCAACCCCACCCAGGTCCCAGCCTCTGCTGTCGTGAGAGCTGCAGGTTTCTGGGGGCTCTCTGAACTCCCCCTGAGGTCCTCCCAGTTTGGGAAACCTCCCCAAACACCACACTAGAACATTCCACAGTGAATCACACCAGCACTGGAGCCGCTTGCCTCGCAAGAGAGTGCTGGTTTCAGTTATACCGTGATTAAATCTCCTGCTGTTGCTCCTGGAACCACCCAGGTCCACTGTGTGCAGGTGACAGCAGGGTCCAGGGGCCTGGCTGTAGCTTTCCAGCTGACATGAGCTGATGTTTTCTGTGCACTTGCCTATCTTGCTCTGTGGTCACAGCACATGACTCCCCTTCATTCTCCTTTCAGCTTAGAGCTGCCTCTGCCCTTTGGACTGGCAGGATGTTGCACAGCATCAGCGATGAGCAGCTACAGAGATAGCACGTGATGTTGTCTGGGATGCCAGGATCATGCAGGTCTGTCCCCAGTGTCTGACAGCTGCAGGGGCCTATTGCAAGCTGTCAGTGCATTTGAGAACACAGGAATACTTACCCATGAAAAAATAATAAGGTTTATGGAAATGGACCAGTGTTTCTCAGCGAGGGTCATGAACCCCTTGAAGGCCACAAGAGCATTCAAAAGGGTTGTAAAATCTTAGACAGCAGAAATCAGCAGCAGCTCAGTTCCTCCAGAGAAGGAAGTGAGAATCGGCTCTAAGTATTGGCTGTCAGTACTTGCCATAGCAAGGGAATTGCTAATTACACAACTTTAATTGCTATCAGCACACAGTCCTGGCAGGAACAGGGAGGAGAGGACAAGCATTTAACCCCCACTCTTGCTCTCTCACACTGAAAGAAGGGAGCAGCAGTGGATTTGGGAAAGATACACTCACTAGATGATGAACCAAAAGGGAAATGTGCTCTGTAAATGTTTGGGAAACTCTAGTGGAGTATAGTGTTTCTGCATTAGAGCAGGATAAGGGAAACATTTCCTGCCACTAAGGGAAACAGTGTCCCTACTGCAGGGCAGAAGCTGCCCCAGGGCTTGGTATTTGGTAACACCACCTTGTCCATAGTCTTCAACAACCTCTGCCATTTTGTTTATTGCTTTTCTGCTTCCTGCCGGGTTTCATTTCATCAGCTTAAGGGTCACTGCAGTCTTTTCACTTAATCACTATACAAATGATTTAGCTCGCTCACTTATTTCCTTTTTTTCTTTATTCACATAGTTCTTGGATCCCACAGAGCAAGATTCCAGTGTGAAAGGTTTAAGACTCCAGACAGTTGTGAAACTACTTTGGCAATTTAGCATCTTTGGTTGAGATTAGTCTTAAAGTTGTTATGTGACATCTGAAGACAAAAACCTGTAAATCTTTCTAAAATGCTAGGCCAATAGCTTTGATATGTAATAAATACTGAAATTCTGTAAAACATTACAATCCATTTTATCATCTTTTCTAAACAGAAAGAGCAAAGTCAGGAAATTCATTGCTGAGGAGTTTTACTTTTCTTTGAACCTACTTGATATTAAACATTTGGGGAGTTAAAGCAGCCAGTTTCAATGTAAACAGGCAAACGACTGAATTAAATGCACAAAGTGAACTATTTATTTTTCCTTATGTGTTGAGTGAGCTCTTAGGATGAGATAATAATGCTTTGTAATCATTTACTGCTCTCCAGCTAGAGAAGTACAAAAAAGCCCTAATCATTTTAGTGCCACCACTTAAATGTTTTCTGTCTTTCATGGTTACCCTCCTGCAGGTTAAAAATGTTGTATCTCTACCTGCCTGTTCTCTCTTAGGCCATAAACCCATGCTCTCTATGTATATAAGGAGAAGGCTTACAAGCTCCAGATACTCACAACTACCTCATCATAAAAAAGTAACACGTTCTCATGAATGGCATTTAAATGGCTATATTTTCATCCTCTAGTCCATTTTATTAAAATAAAGACAGCCTATTTAGACTAGGTTTTAAATAACAGGCATTTACTCTGCAAAAATGCTTTGACTAGAATAATAGAAGGAGACACTCCAAGAGTTATTCAGTCCTTACATCAGAGGAGGCGATGCCCTGGATTAGGTGGGAAGTGAGGAGCAGAGGGGATGCTTGGGGATGTATCTGCTTCACCCATCACATCTGGAACTTGAAAAGAATATATACCAATGACATTATTAGCATGCTGCTGTTAATTCCCCTACCTGCTTTTCCATTTTTTATTACCTGTTACCATAGTTTTCTCTTAAAAGTTTGGGTGGTATCCCCTGCTGCATCCCATGCACAGGAAGGGCTCCCCAGTCCCCAAGTTTGTCATGCTGTCTCTTCAAAACTCACCTCTGCTGTAACGCTCCATAGCAGCTGGTGACCTGTGTTCTCTGCTGGCTCATTTGGTCCAAAGTAATATCTCTATCCTTCTCCTCTGCCTCCTATGTCTGTTGCTTTTCCTTCCTTCTCACCCAGACTGAGCAATAATTTCACATGCTTTCATGCTGCCCATGGCTGCAATCAGGTGGGCATGCTTAGATACACTGCAAAATAGCAGCAACATCAGCAGAAGAGAGAGGTGGCTCCCCCTAAGTCATGCAAGAGCATTCCTGCCCAGATGGGGAAAGAGCTTGGCTCTTTTGTCTTGGTTATTGCTGTAACCGCACACTCCTCCTTCCTAACACCCCTCTCCAAAACATACTGCCATCAATTAACCTTTTCATTTCCTTGAGCCTCTGCTTTTGTCTTTATAGCAATGGAAACCTCTGTAATACCAACACTCCTCAGGGGATGCCTAAAGGACAAAAAGCTGTTTATTTTAAGGGTTCAGATCTGAGAAGGCCAAATTAAATAAGGAGTAAGGACAAATTCGTGTGCTAGAAAATGTACCTTGTATGTACAGAGTGGAAGGATATTAGTGAGTGTGTGCAGCTGAGGACAGGAATCCTCCAAGGGGCTGCCTGGTACCTGGGCTGAGATGTACAGGCAGGCATGTGCAGTAATTGGCTCACCTGGAAGATGAGATTTGCCACCAGGGGCTGTTGCCAAGGCAAACCTCACCTCGTGCCTATTGACTGGACACTCTCCCTTTGTCTGGGTTTTGTCCTGGTCCAGCCCTATGGATTCAGGGCTCAGACAACCACACGAGCCATTTTGAGGGTGTTTCTGGCCAGACTGGTGACAAAGTGTGACAAATACCTACGTTAAACCATGGAATAATTACAGCCAGCACGTCACACAGCAGAGAGGAGGCTGCAGCTTGTTCCTGCAGACAAAGATGTCTGGGAGGTGTTGGTGTGGACTCTGAGGACAGCAGTAGTGAGACTTCTGATGTCACCTCAGCTGTAGGAGAGCTCCCTGTCACACCCCTCCCTTGCTGCTGCCACACACCCCTCTGCCATCCTCCACAAAGATGTGCTTTTCTGGAGGAGGCCAAGATCCACTCAAACAATTACATCAGCTCCTCTCAGTGAGCACATATGCTTCCACTTCAGAGCCTTGTTCCATTTGCTTCTCATCTCGGTAAAAAGGGGTTTCCTTGAAAACCGTTCTTCTGAGTGTGCTGCCTACGTTTCTCTCATTACAGATAATATTTTCCTATTCTTTCTTACAGGAATGTTTTCATTGTTCCCTGTTGTTCTCTGTCTGTACCATTTGGTAATACAATAATTGGTAGCTATTCTTAGTAGCTAAAATGTGCAGAATTTTTCCCTGTTATGTTCTTGCCTTTTCTCCTCCCCTCCCACAAAAGTAGTATCTCATTCTCTCCAAAATAAGATTTAAAGGTGACAGCTGTCTTCTGTGGGATGTCAATTGATATAAAGAAGAGAAATATAGACTAATTTCTTTTACCTGATCCTGTACGTGCTCATAATTGCAGTAAACCAAACATGCCCTACTTGTTGAATAAGGAAATATTAGAGAGATTTCTATTTCTAATTTTACAAAGAGTTATTTGGCTGGATACAGGTTTGTTGGATCAAGTTTTCAACAGGGTCTGCACAAAATCTTTGTTTATTTTGCTCAGCTGAAATTGTTCAAATGGCTTCTCATTATCATTGGGTGGGACTGAAGAGAAACACTGATGTCAGTTTTGTGACATGTCCTGTTTTTTAAGTAATTCACAATTTAGGCTGGGACACATTTGACCTTCTTAAATAATTGGCTTTTTTCCCCCCTCTTTTTTTCCTTTGCATCAATAAATGAAGAAAGAACAAACTAACTACCATTGGCAAGGAAATAACTTGTAGTAAACAAAAACCTCTTATGAGTTTTTTGTAAATATCACTGTGTTTTTTTCCCTTCTACATCATATAACACCCTATATCAAACTTATTTTACAGAGTTGTTGAAATCTGTCCTGGGAAGGAACTTTCTAGATTCAAAATACTTCGGACTCTGTTAGGGATCTGTACTTAAAGGCTTTCAAAAAAATCCCAGTCCTCATCTGAGCTTCACCTCTGTGAAAAGCCACACTGAAGTTAATGGGTTTACTTATGAATTGAATAGTTGAGCACATGTTTAAGCTCTCAGTGAGAGAGCCTGGATGTTGACCTTGTGCTTGCAAAAAGGAGCCATCCTGGGCTGCAGTGCCATCATCCCTCTGTGACAGCTGCTGCAGAGGCCCTCAAAGATGAATGAGGCAGTCATGGTCTCTTGGGGGACTTTTGAAGAAGTCAACCATGAGTGAGCATTCATCCTTCCTTCACAATTATGCTGCCCTGGTGACTTTGGTGCTCAGGTTGTAACCAGGGAAATTTTAGTTTCCCGGTTCTTGCACAGCTGCTCACACAGACGTGGGTGTGATTTTCACACTCACACGTTGGTTTAATACACTATTCACATTAGTGCGTCTGCTCATGGGGCTAAAACGTAGTGGCGGATTTGGGTTGCACTCTGAAAGAGGTTTTTAAAGGGTTACTGCTGCGTCCAAACATGTTTCACAGCTGACATTTGACAATGAAAAAGAAGAGCTCAATGAAAAGGCTAAATGTTCACAAGGAAACTCTTTACTGTGGGGTTAATGAGGACTTGAAAGGACTTGCACTCTGGCCTTAGCTGTGTATGTTTGTCTTTTCTTTTACTTTCATCTCTCCTCCCTGAGCCCTGGTCTCTTCACTCTTTTTTCCCCTGCTTTTAATTTGTGCCCTTGTATTAAGTCAAGCAGCCTTCTATCCTTCTTTCTCTTTTTGCTTCCTTTCTCTCTTTCTGTCTCTTTCTATTTCTTCCTTTACACTGTTTTGAGAGCCTGACTTTGACAGATTGTTAACAACAGAAACCACAAAACTGTCTATTGCTTGAACCTACCCAGGGCCTCTCTTGCTAACATGCAATCTTTATTAGTGATAATATTACATTGCAAAAGATGTAATAGACTCAGAAGGAAAATTCTATTTTTCTTTGAAGATGTAAAGATTTAACTTTGTGGGGTTTAACTCAGTTGTTTTTTATCTACAACACATGGCCAGATGAAATTCAGTATTTGCTCGATTTAGTGCTTTTGCCTTTCGCCTTTAAATATAGTAAGCTCATAAAGAATTTTTACATCTCATAGTTAAGAGAACAAGGTGCATATTGTCATGCAAAGAGTATGCTGATGGAACAAATGATTTCATACCATTCCATACACACTGCCTCCTATGCTCAGTAATGCCTAGTTTAAATAAAAATATGAACCTGTCAGAATATTAATTATTCTGTATCTTCACACACAAAAGAGCAGTTTAAAAACTTATGCAGACAAACCGAGGCTGCTAAAACAGACAGGAAAGAAGTTTATTAAAAGACTTTAAATTAAAAGCTAAACTTTCAATCATAGTTCAGACAAGTAAATGAAAGAATGTCTCAGCTCATTGATCCTAATGCCTCTAATTGCATCTAGCTTCTGCGAAGCTAATCCCCGGGCCCAATGATCTGATATATTCCTGTGTTACCTGCCAATCCCTAGTTTATAAACACTGAATTTCTTCTCCTTGAGTCTGATGAATTTGTACTTTAAAACTAACAAGCAAATAAGAAGAAATAAGATATCAATGCTTCATCATATAAAATATTTTCTGGGGCAACATACTTAATTAGACATAGACTCAATGTAGGGTTGGAGATAATTGGGTGAATTGAGTCACTGTATTGACTGGTCCATATTTGCTGAAACCCTATTTTCTACAGGTTCTTAGACTGCCTTAATCTCTACAGGCTACACTTACACTATACATTTAGCAGGGTGCAGAAATATTCCCAGGCTCTGCGAGTCAATTTTCTGCAGTTTTAAATTATCAGAGAAGTTTCTGGCGTATTTTTGGCCCCCTTCAGCAGTTTCTCAAATTGTTCCCAGGCATGGTTCCGAGATTAGCACATGGCAGGAGCTATTCCCAATAGGCAGTTGCCTTGTTTTGCAGAGCAAGAGGTTTTAATATACTGATGTAGTATTTAATAGCATTTAGCAGTATTGATTTTGGCAGTGTTCCATACCAGGTATCCTCAGTGCCAGACAAGAGTCCTGGCTGCACTTAATTTTTATTGGAGAGGTAGCCTCAGCATCTAAGCACCCAACAGTTGCATGTTAGGTGGCACAGCTAATATTATGGTCTATAGCTGCATTAATTCTTCAGGAGAACCGTAGCCTTTGCCTTCAGCAGACCTGGCAGAATTGCTCTTCCACATGTATTGTTCCTTTCCAGAGTGCAGGTTGAGGAATGCAGCAAGCTCTATGAAGACCTTTCCTTCTTTGAGGGGCTCATCCTTGGCTCTTAGACAAAAGTTTAGCTTAGGCCAAAGTGTAAGGCATTGTACTACAGATAGAAAGACCCATTGTGTTAAAGGAAAAGGGCCATCAGTCATGCACCTTTGAAATTTTTATAGATTTTTAGGGTATGCTGATACGTAATTTAGACAGTTCTTTTATCAAAGTCTACATTTGCACAGGGATGGCCTCCAACATTTAGGGCTTGCAGAATTTACCTACATCCTAATACCTTAATTTTCAGCTATTCTGGGTGCAATAATACATATAGCCCAGACAGCAAAGGCTTGTACAAGTGCAGTCCACCAGAATTAGTCAGACGCTGGAGATGCTGTGCAGCATGGCATTAGCATCAAGAAATTAATGAGAATTCTTAAATTAACCCCTAAATTAAGCAATTTTCTTCCTATATCCTTAATCTAAATGCATTGTGTACTAAACCTGCAGAATATTTCAAAGCATTGTTGCTTGCCTAGCTGCCTACCCACTGCTTTGCTTGGATTAAATCTTGGTAAATTCTGTTTGACCAAAAGCTGATTCACTCAACATCTGGACAACACCAGTCTAAGAGTTGTAAATGTGAGGAAGGTAATGTGTCCTCTGCACATTGATGGTGCTCAAACACTTGTCTATCAGTGCTCCTTCTGCCAGACTCTGGACACTGTCTCAGTGACCACATCTTCTAAATAACTTAAGGAGTTCATAATAACTTAGCTTCAATAACTTAACTTATAATAACTTAACTTCATAATAACTCAAGGAGTCACTTCCACCTCCAGGATCTTAATGACATTTCACTGCTGCAGGCCTGTTAGATGGCTCTTTTTTGCTAGGTTTCTGCATCAGTAAAGGATGTGGATTCCCTAAAATTCTGTGCTGAAGGACTGTAATAGTAAAGGAAAATCAAACGCTTTTAGACTTTTTTTCTGACAATCTGTGGCTCTGAGTCTTGTAAATACCACTTAAAATATACATGTGAAGTTTTTATCTAGATTTTTTTTCTGAAAAATATATCTGTATATTTGGGGTTATTTTAACTTATTTGATTGGGGTTTTTGCTATATTGAGGCCTGCTTCACTGAGAACCACAAAGCAAAATGAAGCCATTGTTTGCTAATTTCATACCTATGCAGTCCTGCTTGCAATTCCTGCCACCAACGATGTATGCCATATGAACAAAATCTGGGATTAATTAAGTGAGAGTGAACTCCTAACCCATTTGAACTGTCATGCTGAAGGTCTGGCACAAAGGATCCGGGAGTATACAAAGACTAATCACCATTGCAGGGTCCTGTGGGCTACTCTTCACACAACTGCCCTTGTAGTAAAATGAGTCTTCAAAGTGATTGTCGCACACTGAGAACAAAGACAGCCACAAGGAGATGCTCATTGGGCACTGACTTGCTTTTGTTCCAAGATAATTCTTTGCTCTCTTTAGAAAACAAGAAATTATCACAGCCTTAAAGTCATCTATCTAATCATAGCTCCATGTGCCCTGACATACAGCAAAAATATAAGGAAAAGGTTTACTCCACTAAATATTTGGTAAAAATTGGTTATTTTTCCCATGCAGAATATTTGTTGGATTCTGATTACAGTAAGAGCAGAATTGACAAAAGTTTCTGTTAAATCACCTGAGATCTCTGCAGTAAAGTTAGCTAAATATAAGAGCCAAGAAAAAATTTCTTGTAATTTCCAAGATCAAGCTTCTGAATCAAGAATTTGGGCATAGATACCAAATAATGAAGCAGGATTCACACTGCAAGGTCATCTTGAGGTTACAGGGTCTTTTCATGGTCTGTTAGTGCTATCAGTTTTTTGGGAATCATTTTGGGCTGGGATCCAAGAGTTCCAACCTTTTTGGTACTCTGTCCATGTGACACACAATGTCAAACAATACAGTTTTGGGGTTGTTTAGTTTGGTATTGTGAGCTGGACATCTGAAAAATCTTGGGTAGTTATGCAGGTCAGAACAAAAGGAAGTAATATTGATAATAACATTACTGAGCTGGTGAAATCAAACACACCGATCTTAAAATTACAATTAATCAATGCTCAAAAAGGTGAGATAATTACAGAATCCTAGAAGGATTCGATTGAAAGGTTTCTGAATTTTTCTGCCACAGCTTGAAATCCCCGTAAGTTCTGAACAAAGCACTTTAATCCCCTATTTCCACACAGGTTATTGTTTTATTGATTGGGTTTGTGAGGGTGGGCTTGATAGACCTTGGATGCCTAGACCAGTGTTTACATTTCTGTATCATAGCAAATAAAGATCTCAAGTCCATACTGAAAATCTTTCAGCAGTCCAGGATGTTGAAAAACTAATTAAAAGGATGGGAATGAAGTTTCAGTTCTACAGAATTAAAACAAAACAAAACAAAACAACAAAAAAAAGTAAGCAAAAATAAATCTCCAATTTTTAAACCAGTTCATCTTGTTTTCAAAAATGCAAGCAAACCCACATGGCTAGAAGAGAGCAGAGCTGGAAAGATCAAAAAGAAAGCAAAAAAAAGTTGGAAAAAAAAAAAAAAAAAGGTAGACTTTGCTTTAACACTTTACATTTGGGTCTGAAAAATATGGCTCTGGCTAGACATGCTTGGCCAGCCCTGGTGGTGCCAGCTGAGGACACTGCCATGGCCAGCCCACTCCTGACATCTTGTTAGCCCTTCAGGGAGGCTGCTGCCTCCTCAGATCCTCTGAATGAGACAGACAGGCTAAAACCAGACTTTTTTTTTTTTTCTTTCTTTCTTTTTTTCTTTTTTTTTTTTTTTTTTTTTTTTTTTTGGTCAAAATAAGCTGTGTAAGAAAGGGATCACTGTCTATATACCTTAGGTTTTTCTGGCTCTGTGACCGCACTGGATGAGGAAACACCATGTTGAATTCTGGGACCAAGACACTGGAGCTGTGATGACCACGGATGGCAGCGAAGAGACAGCACCAGAGGCCAGGGCAGGAAAAGGGGCTGAATCTCCCCACGCCACAAAGGTAGCAGGTGGTGCATTAATTAACAGCTTCTCGACTTTTCAGACAAACCTGCCGAGGGAATGTGAAGCAATTTAAGAGACACAAACAACCCCTCTGCCCCGGGAAGAGCGCAGTCCTCAGCCGGACGAGAGAAGTCAGAGGAGGTGGCTTCCTCTGCTGGCAAAGATGTGTGAAGGATGGGTGCCTAGACACGGCCTCGGCTTAACAGCGATTTGCTGGGAGGTAAAATTCACACATGCTGCAAAGTCATGTTTTCTGCCCCACATACACACAGGTTTCTGTGCTTTGCACTTTTAGTAAGCCATTAACTGATAATTGCCTTTAATTGTGTGGTTTATCAGAGGCAACACGGATTACGGGGTTTGGCTCTCTCCTGTCTTGTGTGGTGTGCGTGTTTAGTTGTAAACTCACAGTTTTCTTGGACACTTGGGTTCAGAGAGTAAACGCTGGAGACAGCAAAACCTCTCCTGTCTTGTGTGGTGTGTGTGTTTAGTTATAAATTCATCGTTTTCTGGGACATTTAGGTTCAGAGAGTAAATGCTGGAAACAGAAAAGCCGAGCCCGAGGTGGTTGCGAAGCCCTGGGGCAAGGAGCAGTGCTCTGTGCGGGGCTGACAGAACTATTTATTTTCATTTGAGAAGCAGCGAGAGCCCGGCCTGCCCCAGACGTCTCTCACTCCATTCAGAAAGTGATGTTTACAGACAGCTGCAGGGAGTTACTCACAAGAGGCTTAAGCAGGGAGGGGAAAGAAGGGCCATTCCTCCGGGCCCACCCAGCCACTGGGTTTTTCAGCTGAAGGGCAGGCTCAGATTCATCACAACCGGCTGGTGGAAACTAAGTCCAAACAACTGTCAGGATCACAAAAGCCTGAGAGATGGAAAAGTCTGGTGATAAATGTGGTGGCAAGTCGTTCTCCCGGAGCCACCCGAGGTGCCTCTTGTTTGGACACCGTGCTGGGGTTAACGGTGGTTTGTGGGATAACACGAGGAAACAAAAAAGGGTCATTCACAGACATCAGGAAGATGTTTGGAAAAGTGCTTAAAGTGCTCATTAGTTCAGAGACCCTTTCAACACCAACAGCTCCACGTGTTTCTCCGGAGATGCAGGTGAGTTACGCCAGTAATTCTGCACTCAGTTGAAGCATCATAAATCCATTTTGGGCAGCATTTTGTAGCTCCCATGGTGTAATCTGTCTGTCTAGGTCACTGCCTATCCATCTCTCCAAGATGTTTTTCACTGTTACCCGTCACCATGTCATACAAATATCTTCCACATAAAACTTCAGACTGTGCCCTTATTGTGCATCATGGTGTCTGTATCATTCTCCCTGTCTTGGAGTGGGTGTAGGTGTGAAAATTCCTCTTAGCAGAAGGACTTCTGCCTTTTAAGATTTAATGCCATTTTAATACCTTACTGGTACACAGCTTTTGTATTTCTTAGATGTATTTTGAAGATTTCACTGTAGTAGGTGCACTAGTAGAATCCGGGGAGGGTAAAAGAAAAGGAGGGAGTTTTCTCATTGCCGTGGCTGAAAAGGGTGCCAAACCCCCCTTCTTTCTTATCCTTCTGCAGGCAAAAAGTACCAACTGTCCTGGTACAGAAGTGGGGCAACACCTCCTCCCTCTATTTCAGTTACTCTGGTCTCTGCTGGGATGATGACACGGAGCCAGAATATTGAAGGAATTCTATCACTCAACATTTATCTAAGATTCTTAGCACAGATTCTGCCCTTTTATGCAACCTATTTGTACAGTTATATACTATAAATCTTCTGTGACTTAGAAAAAACATGTGATATGTAGTACAAAAGCGTTTCTTTTGCATTCTAGGCAAACCCAGATGTCTTGTCCATAAGTTACAAGAGCATGTAATGACAGGACAAGGGGGTTTCAAACTGAAAGAGAGTAGACTTAGTTTGGATATTAGGAAAAAAGTCTTTACTGTGAGGGTGGTGAGGGCACTGGCACAGGTTTTCCAGAGAAGCTGTGGATGCCCCATTCCTAGAAGTGTCCAAGGCCAGGTTGGATGGGTCTTTGATCAGTCTGGTCAAGTGGAAGGTGTCCCTGCCCTTGGCAGGGGGATTGGAGTCAGATGATCTTTAAAGACCTTTACAACCCATGTCCTTCTATGATTCCAAGTACCTTGAAATTGAAAGCAAGATTAAATCTATGCTGCCTTCACCTGGGCTTTGCTTATGGCTTCATATTAAATGTGGGTAGACATCATCTTGACTAGAATTTCAGTTATGTTTTCATCTTGATCAAGGCTACTAAACAATTCAGGAAATGTTTCATGTTTCACATTTAATTTTTTGAGAATTAAAATATGTCTTTCAACTTTGAAAATATTAGTGGTTTCTGTTCTTCCACATGGGGTGTCCACATGCATACATGTAATAGGATTTTCAAGTATACTTAACAGTTGTCTGACCGAAATGTTTGCATGTCAGTGCAAAAACAGCTACTATTAATTTGCCTCAGAATAAAAAAAGTAGTATTGGTAATTGCACATAACATTTCACCACAGGAGTCTAGTCAAACATTAATAAGATTGAGAACATACACAAAAGCATTTCTTTAAAGTTGTTTATCTGTTACCATAAATTCAGAACTAGGTCTGGAGGTACTCTCTTCTGCTGCTGCCAAAAGCAGAGAGAGGGTAAAATAAAAGTAAAATATGATCATAGCCATGCATTGGTGTGAAAACAGCACTTCAGATCTACCTTGCCACTGCTGGCCCAATGTCACACACTGCCAAGGAAGGTAATGAATGCTAAGGGTGAATGTGTTCTTACACCCGTATTTGGTGGTCACTTTGACCCAAATCAAGGGAGAACACCCAACCATGACACATCTCAAAGGGAACTCTCTGTAGTGTTTCTGCTACTGATTTACCCCAGCTGGTACTCTGTCTCCAGAGATGTCTCAAAACTTCACAGGACTTGAAACACAAACAAGAAAAACATTGCTGAGAACAGAGGATCATAACTTTCTTTTCTAGGAACAAAAGGGAATAAAAATGAGAGAAACAAACTCACAGGACACAGGAAAAGACCGAACCAAACAAAAAACCCTCACATGTGGTGTTTTTCTTACAGTAGCTTCTTTATCAACCCATGTCAATATCAACCTGTTGGTGAGAATAAAACACTGAGACTGTCACTGTGAGGTCAAGCCTAGCCAACGAAACTGGGCTTCAGTCAGGTCCTTAAATCTGTTAGCATTGAGCATGTCCATGCATGTTTTACCAACGTAGATCAAAAAGAAATACATGGCAGCACCATTTTGGCATCGCTCTACCCTTCTGTCTGGGGTCTCATCACTTCTCATCCAATGCTTCAAGTAAAAAACCCAAAATCTTCCAAAACTGTGAAAAAAATAACCTTTGAGTAGATCCAAGAGCAGGTTCCTGAAGAAAGTCAAAATTCTAATCTCATAAATCTTCCCCTGACATTTAAGGTTGTATTTTTCTTACTCTTAAGACTATGTTTTCAATGTGCTCTTGGACGACTTTGTAAGTAAGTTTCTTAGAGGTATGGCTGTTTTGGAGAAGAGTAGTGCCATGTTCTCTATCTGTCTAAAACAACATTTCCAGTAATCATATGAACCTTACAAGAAAGTAGAAAAAAAATTGCAAATGAGCTTTTCCTTGTGGATTCATATGCCGCAGCAAGTCCACAGTGCTTGACCTGCTGAAATGAGAGTGGTTGCAAAATGTGGAGTTGGACTCAGCTGCAAGATATATAAGTCAGTAAAGCGGTTCGTGGCTCTTCAGGCTAGCCCACCCTCCAAACCTACTTTATAAATCCTACTTTATGAGTTCGAGCTTGGCAGAGAAGCGTGTCGTGGCAGCAAAAGAAAGGTGGACTCCTGCAGGGAGGTAGAGATCTTTATTCCACCCAGATGGACACTGCGAAAGTGCTGTTTCTGGGCTCCGACCTCACCTTAAAAGGTGGGGCAGGGAAAAACAGAAGGTACAAAATTGGACCAATTGGGGGTACAGGGGGAGTGACCCATAAACCCAAAACAGGAAAATGAAATACAGCCTCCAGGGTAGAAGGGGAGGGGATTTAGTGTTCTGTAGAACTTTGACAGCTTCTCAGAATTTCCTGATAGCTGAGGCCGAGTCTTACAAGAAACTCAAAGGGGACTAGTCTAGGTAATTGAAGGTCTTTCAGGAAGGGGAGGGAAAACAATACAGCAGATGTAATAGTATAGTAAGAGACATCTATCACCCAGGGAAACCATTAACAAAATAATCACTTGGGCCAAGAGCCCATAAGAACGCTGGTTACCAGAAAAATGCACCACCACGAGTCCGGATTGTAGGTTTCCTGACACACTGTCCTGTAAGGGAATTTTTGTTTTTTAAGGAAGGATTGCCTGGAAGGACAGACTTAGCCTTCTTACCCGATCTGTCCTCCTGTTTTACCTGTTTTGTCACCCAAAGTAGTGGTGAGCATAGTGCGGATTGTTCCCATTTGCCTTCAGTACCCTCGGCTGATTTATTGGCACCCCTCTGGAAGGTGCTGGCCAGTCTCTGGGCACAAATTTGGCTCTAAACATCCAGGTGTGCTTGGCCTCATGGCTCTGGGTACTCTGGACATGCTTCAGCTGCAGGACTTGCCTCCGACTCCACATGGAAGGGCAGGCTGGCCTTGAGGCAGAGTGAATGAGCCCATTCCAAATGCCATGGTGAACCCTGGTAAACAGAAGGTCCATGTAAAATGATGGACTTTGGCTATGTGCCTCCGCCATCCTGTGAGCCCTGCAGGGAAATGACCTAAGTGTGTTCCAGCTCTCCACCCTCTTGGGTTGGTTTCACAAGGAGCAACACAAGAGCTCAGGCAAGAAGGAAACAAGTGGACACTGGCCAAGGCCTTACTAAGATAGCCAGGGGCGAGAGGCTAGAGGTAGAGCCACCATCACTAGCCATTTCTGATGTAGAGAAAAGTCAGTTTTTCCTTTTTTATTGCCTGACCCAGAACATCAAACCAGTGAGTTAGGTCTCTTGAAATGTCATCTTTCTTCACCAGCAGCCATCTGCACTGTGAAGAAAGGTGTGGCTACTTGTCCCCAAGGCAGTTTTCGTCCCATAGATTCAGGTAACTGAACCACCGTGGCTATGGTGGCTCTAGGATTGGTGTGGGCTGTACAAACACACATGAGGCTGTGAGGACCTTTACAGCACTAAAAACAGACACATTTTTAGGCAGAACACTTTAAGGAATAATCTGTGTCCCACAGAGCACACACCTGGTTTTACAACCTTTCTGATGCAACCAAAATTCTCACACTAAACTAATTCACACTTAAGGTAGCCAAAGGTACTTTGCATTTGGGAGGTCCACACCATCAATTCCTGCAGCTTAGCCAGAATCAGGCACTTTTTTTATCTGCTAAGTTTACCAGGAGCATGGACAGTTTATCTCTGCTTCCAAGATGTACTCAGCATTTCTGTATCCCGGATTTCCTGGGATAATTCAAAGTGTATAAGTTTCTGCTTGTGTGAAACAAGGTAGGATATAACCCTGATCTCCATGCAATGTGAGAAAAGTGCTCAGATGACTGGAGTAACTATGTCAATCATGCAGAATACACAGGAGAGGCAAAAAGAGGGAAAGGATAATCCCTTAGTCAGCATATGACACTCTCAGGACATGGTAGAAAAAGAGAGTCTTTTAATATCTGTGAGTTTTGTGTGTTTATCTTACATGTTCTGACTGAGATTTCCAAAGCCGTGCAAAGATGTTGGATCATTGTCCGTGTTTAAAGCTTAGGAACTTAACCAAATCTCCTAGGCAGATGTGAAAACTTCAGCCAAAGTGTATCATTTGTAATTCAGCTTGTTTTACTGCATTTTCCAATAAGTGGATGAAAACTCAAAATTAAACTTCCTGTGCCTTTTTTTTTTTTTTTTTTTTTTTTTTTTTTTTTTTTTTTTTTTTTGCCTGGAGGGCAGAGCAAGGCAGCTGTTTGTCCTTGCATTGTTGTGGGCTCACATGTGTTTTCCAGTTTAGATGCTGGCATACATGTTATGACCAAAAAGGCAAATATTCACTCCAAACAGCTCACTTGTTTGACTCTGATCTCACAATGGCCTGTTTTCTTTCAAAACATAGCCTTTGAGAATGTTATTATGCTTGTTATGAAGCAAATGAACTCCACTTCCTCAGCAGCACAGCCATTGGGCTGACAAGGACAGCAGGCCAACACAATCAGCAGGTGCAGTCAACAACAGACAGAAGCAAAACCAACGTTTTTTCAATAGCCCTTTACAGTGAGGAAAATTCAACATCTTAAATACTGATTTCCAGTTTAGCCCAAGAAGAAGCATATCTGAGATATGGCCAAGAAAATCTGCTGTACTTGACAGAGTAGATGGTAGAATTCATGCTGTTGCCAAAAATGAAAAAGGAACCACGGTATTTTTTCTAGATAGATAATCACATCTCAATTTTCCTAATTTTCATAGGACACTAGAAGTTAAGAGATCATGGGGAAGAAAATCAGGATAGATATTGATTGTCCACAACTTTTTAAAAAATCATTTTCCCTTTTCAATATACTTTTTGAAATTACATTCACAAAAATTGTGCACTGGAAAAGAAATTAAAGACCTCCAAATATCCATAATTTCAGCAATTGAACTCTTTTTTTTAGGCTCTCAGGAGGTCAGGTTTCATTCAAAATTATCCAACTTACTCAAAAGTTATGTAGCAGTCTAAAATCTTTGACAAAATTTGAATAAGTCACTTAATATGTAACTGACGTGGGATAATAATAGTCCCTTGAATACTTTTCTGTGGAGTCTCATGAACATATTGGGGTATTTCCAATGCTGTAGTCCTTCTGAAATACCTTTGTGGTTGAATGTGGAGGCCAAAAATGTCTGTTATCTTTATCTGGCACATCCACCTGTCTTTCATGGAGCAATTTTGTTGAAGTCTTCCAGAGTAGTAAATCTTGGAGTTTACAAATTTGATCAGATGTAGGGAACACATGCCTTTTAAAGCAATTTTTATGCCTTATATCTTTGATGCCTAGAAATATTCATTAAAAATTCAGAATACAATCAAAAGACAGGGAGCTGATATCTCTTTTATAAATTTCTATTATAATTGGGTTTACTGCATGCAATGACACTTAGTAATCCCTCCTTCAGATCTGTAACTTGTGTTTGAGGTTAGGATGACTTTCAGGAAAGCCCAGACTCTTAGCTCTAGAAATCCACGAACAGCAGAGAAGGTTTATTAGGACACAATACCAGAGTGAAAGCTGGAGCAGTCTCTGCCATGGAAGTTATGTTCACAGGTGATGCTGGGAAGCCCAGTCTTAGAGGCCTAAATGTTGTGAGCCAGTTACAGGGAAGCAGATACCACTGAAGCCAATGCAAGTGTTCAAACATAAAAGGGCTGAAAATGCAGCCTGAAATTTCTCTTCTGAGTTTTTTCCTCTTTATTTTTGACCAGCTATTCCAAAAGACACTGTTCTGGATTGTAACCAGCTAAGGCTGATTTAAAAGGGAAAAGGAAAAATCTCCAAGCTAGATTTTAGAGTTGTCTTAGAGCAAAAGACACAATTGTTTGATTTACACATTACGAAAAACATTGAATTAACATAATTAATTAATTAGGAGTGAGGTTTCAGCTGGATTAAAAAACCTCAACACTGTGTTTGTTTTCATTAACTCAAATCCCATGGAAAAGTTTTGCCTTCCTCTCTCTTGAAGATAACAGGTTGCATGTTTGAAGCAGAGGGCCCTGACTGACATAATGTGTGACACAATGAGCTTTCGTCATGTGTGGACCTGGCCAATGCATTCTATCCCCGAGGCAAAATGGTTGAGTTTTTGCCCAGGAAACTTTTAAAAATTACTGCGTTTTTCTCAGACACACTGTATTATTCTTCAAGACACTTTTTCCTGCCAAATTACTCCTGGGGTGTAGTATCTTTAGTAAAGAAACATTTCCCAAATGAATTGGTCCTATCTCTGAGCTTTAAAGTCAGATTGGTTGTAATATTTTTTATATTTTTCATTAATGTCAGAACTTCAACTGGTGCATCAGAACATCTGCAGTGTTTGGGAGTGCCCTGAATGCATAAAAAAAAAGTCAACACCAGCCCTCCAAAGCTCCAGACTGAAGATTTCCACATGGACTGGAAAGAAATATAGTCAACAATTTAATAGTTAAATCAAAGCTTGGGTGATTACCAAATTGTCCAGATGTATCTGTCTTGCTGCTGGAATCCCTTGTTGCTTTGCATGAACACAGGGTTTCCTTCTAGAAGTGATTACAATTGTTTGTGTTCAGAAATGTCATGAGGAGAAAGGAAAATTATGATAGGAAATCTCGCAGCAGTCAGACCTCATTCCAGCCTCCTCCTCTCCCTACACGGTGTAAGGAGAGACTTCTTCATGACTACATCAAGTGTCTTACATGACAGCAGCTGCACATAATTTCAACACTAGCAATAGCTAAAAAATATATTCTCACCTTCCTTTAGTTGTTTGTTTTGTGAACTACATAAATATCCACAGATAACGAAGTAAACAAATGGTTTCCACTGTGAGTAAGGTAGCTGTTTGCTTTCCTCTCTGCCTGTTGTTGACTCTGTCCTATACTGTTCTTTACTGAAGCATTAATCTGAAATATTTTTAGAATTATTTAATATTTGGATAGCAGAAGGGGATACAGCCATGAACTAGAAACCTAGTGTGCTGCATGGTCAAAGAGAGCAAAGTCCTGGCTGCAAAATTCTTGCCCTCTATAACCTGGGAAACAATAGATAAAGATGCAGGTAAACACAGAGAATCAGTGAGCCTAATATGACAGTATTTGCAGTGGTTAATTATAGATGCCCAGGATCAGTTAGTGGGTCTAAGACCACCAGGCAAACATTGGACAGAAGAGGTCCATACTGCCTCCTCCAAAAGGAAATGTCCTTGGCCTGCACCAATCTCTAAGCACAGCCTGGGCATTTGATGGGAACTGAACCCAACAGAGTGCCCTGGGCGACCCAGACAGCCTGTGAGTAGAGACCACTGAGTTCCCATTTCCAGATGTTGTTTGGTACTGTTTTACTGTCTGTGGAGATGGAGTCACTGACCATCCTGATGGAGCTTGATCCAAGCAAACAAGCTGCCTGTTCAAGAATGTAAAATAGAAGTGGCTATATATGAGTTGTTCAGACCGTTTTAGCAATATAATCCCAGCAAATGGACTCACTATTAGGGTAAACCATATGAACAAAACTGACTTTTAAATGTTTTTAATGAGAACCATTTATAAAGCCAACACATCCAAGACTTTTGGAAAGATTAGAAACCCTCAGGCTTTTGTGCACAAGTCAGCCTCTAATGAATAGTGAGTCAGCAGGTGATTTTCTTCTAGGGCAAGTTATTCCTGTGAACAACTTCTTTTTCTCCCTCCAGAACAGGTGGTAGTGTTCAATATTTAACATAGATTACTGAAAAAGATGTACAAGTTATGTTTCATTTGTGCATGCATTTTTTTTCTTTGTTAGACTAATCTGTTTTATTGAAACATACACATACATACACACACATTTAGCTTACAACATCCAGGGCTTGTGCATATGTGATGTATATAAACAAAGCCACAAAAAATCAAATACACCTTTAAACCATCTATTATCATGCTGCTGTTCAAACCATTTATGACTTTGTCCAAAGGAAAATGTTTTCTCATTTCTACAACTGCTATATTTCAAGGTGGTGCATCATAACACTGTCTGTCCTATAGTGGGGGTGATGGAGTGTAAGGCAAGGTTGCCCCTGTAATCCTACAAACAGAAAGTGAAGGGGAAAAGGGGAGTTTTTGAAAAAAAAAATTCTCCACAGAAGGATGGATATTAGGTTGAACAATTGTATGAAGTGAAAAAATATAGTCTGATGTGTGCCTTGATGTGAACCCCTTCATGTTGATAGCAGGGTCTTAATAATCCAAGTGGCACGTTAGCTGTACCACTGCCCTGGGAATGTCCAGGAAGGTGTAATCCAGCCACTCTCCTGTTTAGTTGTTACCTTCTCCCTGTCATTCATGTCTCCACAGCTTCTTTTCTTATTCATAATATTTGGAGTTTAGGTTTGTTTTTTGGGGGTTTCTGATTGGTTTGTTGGTTTGTTGGTCAGTTTTATGTTTGGGTTTTTTTTTTTAGGTTTTTTTTGCAGGGGGGAAGTTTAAAATTTTTTTTTAGTATTTTTTGCTTTTAGTTTAGAGAAGGAAAAGATCCCTCTGGCTTTGCAGTAACAAGGTAAGAAAAGGAGTTTCTGATTTCATAGACACAGTAGTAGTAATATTTCTTAGGTAGTGATATCTGTGTTGTTTGTGAGTTTTGATGGTGGTTATTTTACAGAGGCTCCAAAGCCTTAGACCTCAGAATATTTGCTGTACATTTGTATCACTTCAGTTGGATGTAATGATAACACCTAATCATGTTCACAGAGAAGAATGTGCTGCATGCAGTGCAAAAGACTGGCAGATCATTTCTGGTTGTTGTGGACCATTTGGTTCCTTTATCTTCTCAAAACAGTATTTTTTCATTGGACCAGCCAGAAACACAGCAATGATCATGTATGATTCTGCCAGAACACATATTAGTATGGGTTTTTTTCAGATAATTTCTTATTTTTCCAAAGCCAGCATGGTGATAGGCAGAACATCCTCCTGAAATTAAATCTTGTTCACCAAAGACTCATAAATTGTTCAGAAAAAAAAGGTGAGATTTGCCAACTCCCTTGCCCCTAGTGCCACACATAATTTACAAGAGAAATTAAATCTCAGAACATGTTGGTGAGCTTTATACAAAATAAAGACCATACTTAGATGCTCAAAAATTTTGGATGGCCTTTGGAAGTGATCCTAGACCTGTGCAAGGACCTGCATGGGAGCAGAACTTGGAAAAGTAGATATGAATAATGATAGCTTGTCCTCCTTTGCAGCCAGAGCATCTGGGGAGATCCTTTGTGTGGTGTAGCCCTCCTCAAACAACATTTAATCCTTTAGCTATGATATCCTTCTTATCATTTCCTTCCTTCATATATCACAGAAGTGTTATTCATTCATCATTAGAACTGGACAGTGACAAATATATTTTAATAGCATGTATTCCTTACAAAGGCCTGTAATATTAAGTCAGTATTTCTAGGCCTCTTTGTAATTAACCATAAAGTGTCAAAGACATACATTTTTATTTTGTCTCTGGCTTTCTGATTGGATGAAAGCCCAAGAAGCTTGTATCCTAAAATGAAAACGTGCTGGCACAAGTGTGTGTGTTTGATATCATGTAATTTCTTTGTTGCAAGAACAATAACCAGTATGGCAACTTTGCTGATTTATCAGCTTGGCCAAGTGAAAATATACCTTTCCACACCTTAGTCCCTAGAGGAAAAAAAATGTTCTAGATAAAACATGATTGGAAAAAAAGGGGGTTTAGTGCTGTTTGTCTAAGAACTAAGATACATAATGTTAGAACAATCTTGACATTGACAGTATTTTTACTGGAAGGGCTTTTCTGATCTGAGCTGAATGTTTGATCAATCTGAGAGAGTGAGACAAAGGGATAAGAACCAAATTACCTAAAACCTTTTTCCAATATGACACTATGGCTGCAGCTTGAGGCCTGATCAGGATTTCTTCCATTGAAAAGTTTCCCAGAGAAAAAATGATTCACGCAAATCTTACTTTTCCCACATCTGGACCTGTCATGAACACATTTCATTGAAAAAAAGAGCCTCTTCCAATGGACTAGCCAGTAGACCAGTGGCCACATTGTCAGTAACTCTGGACACTGACCTGCATGTGGGATAATAGCTGTACTTCTCCTTGTCTGGATTAAGGAATTGTATTTTGAGAAAAAAATACAAAATGAAAAAGTAAGATATCTACTCCTTTCCAGATGTAATTTGGTGACAGTATAAATTATTAGCTCTGCAAACACAATAGCAGAAAGCAGATGTTACGGGGAAAGTAAAGAGTAAGCAAAAATGGCAAATTATCAGTGGTTTTAAAATTAACCCCTTTTCTGCAAATGCATCTTGCTAGAGATGGTAAAGCTGTGCAAAGTCCAGCTGAGATCACTGGTGTAATCAAAACATGATTCTGGGCAACCACCCTGAGAGAGAGGGCTCTGTGTTGGGGCCTGTGTCTCTTACATGAATTTTCTTTAGCAAAGCAGTGCACAAAGGTTTTTAAAGCAGACTTTGATGAGTTTCTTTTCCATAATGTAACATTATTTGAATTTATTTGGTGAAAAATGCTAAATGAAATGTCATGTTTATGGCCACTTCACAGCTTTTAGAAGCAGCAATTCTCACCCATCAGCAATTCAGAGATATCTATTCATGTCAGGGTCCCTTCTTTCTGATGTGTCAAAACAGCTCATACAGTTGTAAAAATTAATAACATATAATTTATGCACAATAAATTTTTGAGAATTTCTAGATTAGCTTTTACGGGAAACAGAGAATGAAGTAATAAACGAGCCTTCTTGGCTTCCTTACATTCTGAAATGCAGAATTTTTGTCCCAAATTGTCAGTGAATACATTTCACAATGTTTCTGCAGAAATCTCTCAAAAAAGGTTTCATCTGATTCTGATTAAACAGAGCAAAGCTACTGAGTATGACAAATTACTTTCTAGTTTGCACTGAAAAGCCTAATAAGAATTAAAGGTTCTAACGTTTCTTTTTTCCACCCAGCATCGCATTTGCGTGCAAAATCCAGGAAGAAAGATGAGATAGGCAACACGAGCACATTGGGGCTTTTTCTTCTTTTAAAGAAGTTCTGGAAACAAACCCCATGTATGTGACCCTTAGAGAAGGAGCTGAATTAGAAGTTGTTTGGAATCTTTTGTTAGTCTGTCACTTCCCTTTGCCCCATGATTTTACAAACTCACATAGGCTGACTTTACAGTCTTTCATATGGAGCCAGGGAGACATTAGGGAAGGGAAATGCACAAGGGAGCAGGTAAATGGTTACTGAAGAAACATTTGTGTCATAACCTACAGCCACCCAGAAGTAGCTGTCAAAGAGCCAGTGAGCCATAAAATGGCAGGGGTCAGCTACCCACCCAGACTAGTTTTCCAAAGTGGATATAGTGATAAATCCAGACCTATTCTCAGAAGGAATTTGGATTCCTTAGTTGCTGGATACAAACACTATTAAACTTCCATAATATGATTTTCAAAGACTCTTTTTGTAAAAAAACCTAGAATTCTTGTAAAGAAAAAAAAAAGAAAAAATCTTGCAAAAACAAATGTTCAACAATCTTTCCTCTCTTAACTTTGCTCTATCTGAGATACATTTATGTTCATAATCAGGAATTAAACACACCTGACAAATCTGGGATATGAGAGAGCTTTAGTGGACACAGGGATATTAGTTTTCCTCACTTTCTTAAAATAGTGAAGATTTGTTTTGGTTACCTTCCCTCATCACAATCTTTCTCTCCAGTCTCTTTCTGGAGAAAATTAAAATGCTCAATGACATAACTTGGTGTTCTGGTTTTTTTTGTTGTTGTTGTTTGTTTGTTTGTTTTTAAATTAGATAATACCGCTGGTCTCATTAATGACTATGTATTTGTCTCTGTCATACACTGTCCAAAATTCTTATTCACTTTACTTGAAGATCCCTTACCCATCTTTGCTCACAAGTTTTTGTCCCTCTATTTTTCTCAAATGGTCAAGTCAAGACCAGAGCAGTTATTAACCTCTTATTGTGTTGGGAAGATCATCATTCTCACTTAAGACCTGAGAGCAATGAAAGCTTGTCTGCTATTTTGCAGCTATACTGTCTGGTTTGATACCTCTGGTCTATAACCTCTGTCTATACACCTTGTCTCTCTGACTGCAGCCATCTGATCCTCAAAGTCATCATCTCAACATCTTCCTACTTCAGCCAAAAGGATTTGAGTTCCTTGTAATGAAAAGTAAAAAAAAAAAGTTTGAGGTTGTTTCTTATGAGCTTGGAAAACATTAAACTTTTACTTAGATTTTCTTATAATAATCATTGTTTTCTATTAATTTAAATTGGAAATGTCCTTATTATATCACAATTGCAAAGGGGTCAGTCCATTCCACTGGGGGGAAATGTACTTGAGCACTGTGGAATGGATATTAGTTTTGTTTATCTGGTTTGACTTTTTTGTTAGATGTACAGAAAAAGATTATGATGATCTTCTAGAGAGCAGAGGGGAAACAGATGAGCTGTGGCCAGGGAAAGGAAGAGCAGTCCTGACACCAGATGCTCGAGGGCTGAAAACAAGTTATAAAGAGGGAGGACACTGGAGGAATAGGAGTGAAGCTGGGGACAGAAGGCAAGAGTGGGCAGATTGAGGACAGCACTGATTGTGAACAGCAAGTGTGGGATAAATAAAGAAAAAATGGTAGAAATTAACTGGAAGCTGAAGTGGGTGTGAATAGTTAGTACTCATGTTTCTCTGAATCTTTCCAAACCAACCTTCTCCAACTCATCCACCACACTGATATCTGTGCTTTTAGGGATCTTCATTATCTTCAACCGGTTTGTTTATAATCTACTGCTCACTCTAGGAAGATCCATTTCCAGCTCTGAACAACCCTTCTTTCATTTGTGAAATTTCAAGTAGAACCTTCAGCATTTTACCCCCAGGTTTCCCTCTAGTCTCAGGAAGAGCTCCTGTTAACTCCTGCAAGTTATTCCCTGCCCCACTATGAAAGCTGCTAGATTGCTAAAATCATGGATATTCTGCCTTTCTCTCTGATCAGTGTTTTCTCACTCTTTCTTTCTGATTGTTTATTATCCCGGTCTTACATTTCATTTTCAATTGCTTGAGGAGGGATTCTTGCCTGGTCATTGTTTGTCCAAGGCTCAGGTCCATGGTCTCAGCTGAGACCCTCAGGCATAGAATTAGTGCCAGCAATAGATGAGGATGGCATCGGAAGGGATGGACAGCTGATGACAACTGATGCCAACCTTTTATCTGCATAAAACCTGAAAATTTCTCCAACACACAGAAAGAAGTTCTGATACAAACTTTAAGAGCCAACTGAAGCCTGTGGGAACCTGGTAAGCTCAACTTTACACCAGCTCAGGAGAAATCTGGAGGAATTCCTTCCTATGCCTGCTGGAAATGCTAAATAGTACAAAAAAGGAAAAGAAAAGACCAAACACACAGAGGATTAGGATGAGACAATCAGAGAACAGTTTGAACTGGATGGTACCTCACTAGGTCTTGTAGATCAACTAGATCAACTCAAACTTTTTGGAGAAAAATAAGTTTAGCAATATTTTTTTTTTTTATTTAAGAAGGAGAAGAAGCTGATTTGTGGTACTTGAACTCTCTGGATTGGCAAGAGGACAGTGGCAGGGCCACAGGGACAGGTTGTGACAGTCCATTTGGTAGCTGTACACATAATCAGAAGTTAATTGGATAAGCAGGCACAAATAGCCCACACAATGCCAAGATTTTCGAATTTATGCATTTGAATGCCTCCTGGTTTTTGATGCAAGTTATAAATTCATCTCATTTTCTGAAAGCTCTGAACATTTGGGCCTTTGAAAATCAGGCACTGGAGAACTGATGCGAGTCGTGCACCAAAACTGTGTTCTCAGAACTGTGTTTTCAGATTTTCTAAAATCTTGCTGTGACTTATATATTCCCTGTCTTGATAACCATTAAAATATGGTAATTGTTACCAGGCCTCTGCTAAATTTCCAAAGAAAACTGATAGTTTAAAGTAACAGGAATGCTGCTTTCTGTTTTAAAAAACAAGCCCATCCCTATCTAGTGATCCTTCTTAATGAAGCATGTCTTGCATCTCCAACTGCCAGGCAAACAGGGAGATAAGCTGTCCAAATTGCTGTGCAGCCAGATACTTGCTCACTCCAGGAGAGATGCCAGACCACTTTAATTTGGAAACAGCCTCCTTCAGCATGGAGATGACTTTTATTTCCTCTAGCTGAGGTGGAAGATTTAGCATTGTGTACCTTTCAGTGGGGTTTCAGTGGGGCTTTATGTGTGTGAGGCTGTCATGCTCTGGTAGGTTGTTGTTGCTCACTCTTTCCCTACCATAAATTCTGTTTTAATATTGGTGAAGATGAATTTCCTAATTGACCCAGAGTTCAGTAAAAATAATTGATCTCCCCATTCTGAGTTGCTGCTTCACAAAAGATGCTTCCAAAATGGAGGTAACTATTTTGTGTTATTACCTGGAAGCCGCTTTATTCATTAGGGTAGGGGGCTTGAAGGGGAATGGAAAAAGTCTGCCTGATTGCAGAAAGGGGATATGGAAAAACAGTTTGAAAATTACTTTTATTAGTAGATAAAGGCTTACAGGTCACAGCAACAAAGAAAATGTCATAGTGGTGGTTCATCTATCTGTTCTTCCTGCCTCTAGAGTCACAGTCAGCTTCGATAGTTCACCACAGACATCTCAGCCTGATCTCACAGACTTCCAGTTTGGTCATAGGTGTGAGTTAGACAGTGACAGCTACTTGAGTGAAAGGACATCCTCCCCATTGCAGCATTACTGTGTGCTGTGACTCACAGAGCTGAGCTGCTCCAAAGAGTCTGATTTGGCACCCAGGTGGAGATAGCTTGCACATAGCTTGGCAAGGTCACTCTGAAGAAAAGTGATGCTCCTTGGACATGTGAGAAAGTGCTACAGAGTAAATAGTATCTATAGAAATACAGATGAGATGCATAAGATAGGGATGTGGGTCCTTTTAAAACATGAAGTAACCCCTTTTTGGAGGGAGAAAAGAAAAAAAAGACACTTAATTGCTACATAGCAAGAGCATTTCTTCATCTTTACTTAGAAAGTACCTGTAGAAAAACCATTATTATCACAAGATGCATTTTCCATACTCAGTAAAGAAATTCAATGGCTGCAACTATGTGTGTACAGTTTATGCAGATGTGAAAAAAACGTCCCAGTGCTTCAAACCCAACAGTTGTTGCCCTTTGCTGACAGATGGTAGGGGACAGTTGGCAGCTCTGGGCTCCCACATCACACCTCTGTCACAGCCCAGGAGAGAGTTATCACACAGGCAGAGATTTTAACACTTGTCGGTGTAGGATCCTAAAAAATAAATAACAATTAAAGTAACCTCCTAATTCTTCCAGAACAAAATCCTTTAGGGATACTATAACTTCCTTCTGCTTATCTTCATATTAAAAGGGAAATTAAACCAGCAGAACAGCAGCGCCTGGTATTAATCTTGTTGGTTTCCAGTAATCTCTATCTCTCACAGGTTTACTGGCTAGTTCAATAGATAAGGATCTGCAGACAATTGGTCATTTTCTTTGTAACGCTCTAGTCACCAAACATGTATTTATGAATTTTATGCTTGTTGCTAAACAAGAATAATCCAGAGTGTCCATTCACGTCATCAGCCCCAGTTGTCATGGAGATGAGTCACAACATCTCTCTCTCACAGGACATTTCCTGCTTGGGGAGCTCTTTGAGGATTTTCCTTGCTGTCCTTACACAATAAAAAGCAGCTTTGTGAAGCAAAATTGCTGATTTAGTTCTGCTGTGCAGTCAGAGATGTAATTTGTCCAGTGATGTTAAAACTGCTATGAAATCAACTTCTGTGGCCATGCAAAATCTCCCAAACATATCTTTGTATGAAAAAAATTTACATTTTAATCCTAAACATTCTCATCCTCTGAAAAGGACCTCAAGTTTATAGCGAACTTCCCACTCTTTTTCTGTGCACTATGCAAAGTAGTGGTGGTGGTGGTGTTAGGTCATAGGTCAGACTTCATGATCCTGAAGGATCTTTCCAAGTTATTTGATTCTTGTGATCCTGTAAAAGCAGGGCTTGGTAAGGTCTGTGGGGAGCCATCCACTTGTGTGTCAGAGAGTTGCTAAAAATGAAGTCCAAAGGAGAACTTAGTTAAAAATTTACTGACACTTGTGACTTCCCCATCATTACCACAGGACCGGCACAGCACAGTACTCGCCAGCCCCATGAATCCAGATCAGTCTCAGCATGTGAGCACTTCCCAGATTTTTGCTGAATTTCATGCCAACAGCAGGAGAACAGGTCAGTATTAGAATCATAGAATGGTTTGGGTTGGAAAAGTCCTTTAAATATCAGCCAGTTCCAACCCTCCTGCCAAGGTCAGGGACACCTTCCACTAGATCAGATTGCTCAGGGCTCCAGTCTGGCCTTAAACACTTCCAGGGATGGGGCATCCAGATCTTCCCTCGGTAACCTGTGCCAGTGCCTCACCATGCTCACAGTTAAGAATTTCTTTCTAATATCCATTCTGAAACTACCCTGTCTCAATATAAAGCTCTCACCCATTCTTCTGTCACCATATGCTCTTATAACAAGTCTTTCTCCAGCTGTCTTGTAGGTACCCATCAGGTAACTGAAGATATCATAAGGTCTCCCTCCCTTCTCCAGGTTGAATAATCACAATTCTCTCAGCCTCTCTTCACAGGAGTGATGCTCCAGCCCTCTGATCATCTTTGTGGCTTCCTCTGGACTCATTTCAACTAGTCCATGTCCTTCCTGTGCTGAAGACCCCAGAGATGGATGCAGAACTCAGGGTGGGGTCAGAGTGGAGTAGGGGGAGAGAATCCCCTCCTTTGATCTGCTGCCCATGGGGCTTTTGATGCAGCCCAGGCTTTCTGGGCTTCAAGTGCACATTGCCAGTTCATGTCTTATTGTATCTTGACCTGAATAAAATCAGAGCAATAGGAACAGAAAATAAATCTGGAAAATGTAATGTTGCTGCTAACATTGTACTTTCAATGGCATAGCTTCCCCCTTTCTCAGCAGAGTTCAAGGCATGAATCCTCCAAGGAAAGTAACATCATCTAGTGGGGAAAGTAGCTATCCAAGGCTACTGCAGAGTGGAGAGGGACTTAAGAAATCCCCTTGTTCTCTGGTCTTTCTAGTGGATTTATTTCCTCAAAGCACTGCTTTTGGCCAGCATTCTGCTCCTTTGTTCACATTTGTCAGCTCCAGCCTCCTCGCTCAGGGTATGAACGTCTCTCTCAGGCTCGGGGATACATGGTCCAGGCCTGAAAATTCAGTGATGTAATGCTGGGAGTTGCAAAGCACTAAATCCTGGAGATCAGCATTGATGGGAAAGGATGCAAAGCAAATACTGCAGGTCGTGTGCCACAAATTCCTGTGTTGGTCAGATCATTACAGCCGCACCAAAGGCAGACAATCACAGGTGGTTTTCCACAAGTTAAGCTTTAAAAAATAGGCATTGCTCAAGCACTATCCTCACACAGTCATATGGTCATAATACATATTTTTTATCTCTGCAATAGAACTTTTTTGTCAATTCAGAGCAAAACCATCAAGTTTTGAAACTCTGTTTAAAAGAAATTGGATATGAATATCGTTGGACTGAACAAAGTGTTTCATTTTGATTTGGGACATTCTGATAGAGGCATACAACGTATGAAACAGAAAAATATCATAAACTCAAGGTTATTTTGAATGGAATACTCAAGAGAGTCATCATAAAAAGTGCCGAAATGGGAAAGAGACTCACCACAAGAAATGCTGAAGTGGGACAGAGATTTCAGCTGATTCAGACCTTTAAATCCTGTTTCACTTTCAAAAGGAGATTCAATCATAACTGCAATGATTTCATGAATGACATTTTGATTTTAAAAGAACTGTGTTTTCCAATTGAAAAATCCAAAACAAGTAACACCAAAGATTTTTTAATCAGCTTCAGTAAAACAGAAAGTTTCACCAGTTCAATACAACATGCAAAGCCTGGGAAAGAGAATAAAAAATTCCTGAAATGCAAACACAGATGATTTTTTTATTTTTAAGTTAAAAAAAGAAAAAAAAGAGCTTTGACATCATGCAATGTAGGAGTGTTAGAGAACCCACCCTGCATCTGGTAGGTGGGGAGGTAACAAAAGTCTGCCCCAGCATCCCACAGGCCACCTCCTCGCAGGTGGAAAGCCCAGAGCAGAGGAGCAGGATTTCTGGGCAAAAGAGCCTGGAACACCCTGGGGAGCCCTATGAAAATGACTCACTCACAAGGGGTGGGGGCGTTTTTTGGAAGGAGGTTAGTGGGGAGCTGGCTGCTCAACCTGTCCTTGGGGACTGGGGCTGTGAAAAGACTGGGAATTTTTATAGCCTGAGCAGGCTGCTGCCTCTCTTGTAACGTAGGAGGGAACGGGTGGAGGATAGAGGAGGGATTTGTTTTGGTTTTTGTTTGGGTAACAAAATCAGGAGAGACCATTAGGTAGAGTTATCTAGGATGACTTTTCTTTTGCTGGCGTGTTTTGCTGACAAAAGCTACAGGCACTTTGCCGTAAGCAAGGCTTACACTGAGAGGTTTTTAAAGTGCTTTGTACACAGACAGCTTAAAAACAAGCCCACGTATTTCTCTGGGAAAAAAAATTGCTTTTACTGACAGCTTATTTCTCTCAGTCAAAGTGAGCGTTAGGGGAGGAGGATTAGCCTAAGAATGCTGCTAAAAGATGAGTGGACCTGGCAGTATTAGGTTTACAGTTGGACTCAATAATCTTAAAGGTCTTTTCCAACCTAAGCTATTCCATGATTCTGTGATTCTGCCACATTTATTCACACCAGAACACTTTCTGGATTTTAGCAACTTTTCCACAGTCTGGATAATTGTCTCAAGCCCTATACTTGGGATCTGTGACTGGGATTTTTTTTGCCTTTTGTATTATGGATTTAAGCTGTGCATTAAGGCTTTTTACTGTGTTGGAAAAGTATTTCAGTACATTTTTCTTGAAAAATGAGGGGAAATAAAACAACTCAGAATTCTATTTTTCATTTGATTATTTTTCTGGAGTTCACTCTAGAAATAGAATAAAACTGAAGCAAATATTAGTTAAAGAGACAATATTCAGTCTGTACTGAACGGTTTTCATTTTCTGTAAGTCAAACTCTTTCAGTGACCAAAAGTGTTTAACTGATATTTTTTTAAATATTCCAACTTCAGTTGAAAATTAGTTGTCTTCTGATTTCAGGCAAAGTGATATCACATAGCAATATTACTTGTGTAATGGAAATTGTCTCCTTTCTCTGTTCTGTTTTCGTTACTTTTGTTTTCATGACCACCTTTTTTCCATGGCAAAATTAAATGGTATTAGATCAGTAAGATTACAAAAGAGGTTGGCATGGATGCCCTAGGACTGAAACTAGTATCATATTTTACATAAATTTGCTAATTTTTTACCTTAATTTTTTACTTTACGTATTTTTGTACCTTTTGAAGGAATGACTTGACATCAAGAGAAGGAAAAAATTCAACAAAATAATAATAATTTTTTTTTTAAAAAAGCAAACTACCTCTTCTTTGTTATATGCTTTGGACTTATTGCCCCAAAGAGAATGTACAAGTATGTTTCAGGTGACAGGTAACAGGTTAGGATTCAAAAGAAAATGCAGCAAAGATGCAACAAAATGCATTCTTTATTTTGAATATGTGCACATGATCCATTTGGTCATGTTGCAGAGTGATGGGCCCATGCTAACATTAGACTGGCAGATCCAGACGTTGACAGCTGTCTCTCCACAGTGGTTCAGAGCTGAGCATTCACTATGCTGTTCTGTTTGTAAGCAGCTCCCCTTTCCATGGGTTTGAGGATGCTGATGGTACCTTTAAGGCCAGCTTGAGTATGTCTCTGCTGTACCATGTTCACTGTCAGGACACTGACTTATTTCTACTGGAAATGTCAAACCTCCAGAGGAAATTTGGTAGTTGCTAATGTCTGCAATTTCCTTCTTTTCTGTCCTCCCATTCCTGCTTTCCATTCACACCTCCACTCATGCTTTGCTGCAGCCTAGAGCAATATGTGGAGGACATAACCTTATAGAGCACCAAAAGTGAAATGAGATGTGTGGCAAATTGTAATGACAAGGTTGATCAGTGTCTGTGTTTGGAAGGACATTTTGCAGCACACAACTCAGAGAAACAGAGCTGGGTTAACATGGTGAATGCATTTAAACCATGGCATCTGAAGGATCTTAGCAAAACAGCACACTGTCTTCTCCCCTAAATGAGTACTTTTTAGTACTCAGCTCCATAAATGTGGAAAGTCGAGTTCGATATATCTGTGTTTGCTGTCCTGGAACTGACTTAACTTTCTAGTGACAAGCAAAACAATGTGTTACTCTTCTGGGTGTTTTATGCCTCTGTGCCCCCCAACTGGAGTTCATGAGCCCTGCCAGGCACTCTGCCCCTGTTCTGGTCCCTGAGGTCTCTGGGTTTATTTCCGTCTGGACATAGGCTGGTGGCTGGCTATGGAAGATACCATTTACAGTTGCACATGTCTAGGTCCTCCTGCTTCACAATCTTGTGTCTTTATCCCAGCACTGTTGGATTTTGTGGCCCTTCTATCTGCTTCCTACATTTCCAGCTGTGGGGGTAGCTCAGGTCTCCTGTGAAGCAGCATGGTTTCTCTTCTGCTTTCTCTCACTGTGTTTCGCATGTTGAGTTATCCCTGTCCTGCTCAGAGCGGGCCACTCTGAGCTGCTGAGTGGCAGGGTACCAGAGCAGCCACGGAGCTGTGCAGGCAGCTGAATGTGTGATGTCCCATCCTACCACAGCCTCTCTCCTTTGTCACAGCCGGGGCAGAAGCAGAGTGAGAACCACATCATCCCACATGTGCAGCCCTAAGCTTTGAACAATGGCAGCTTGAGGTTTCTCATTTCCGAACTGCTGTGCCTGGGGGAGCACAGACCCCACGGATAAGATAATGGCAAGCTGAAAAATTGCTTTTGGGTTTCCAGGGTTCAAGCTGAACTTTAGTTACATATTGGAACTTAATTCCTTCAGCCAACACATGAATACATACAGACAAGACTGAACTTCAAACACACACTTGCTACCTTGTGTTGACTTTAAGTGGCAGCATCACAGAAATGTTCCTGAATGATGAACTCTGTGCCAAAGGCATTACTGGCAAGTAACTTCCTTGCTTTTGCAAGCTTCAAGAAATACAGGAGATAAGCCTTTATCTGTGTAGCTGGTATTTGTTGCAACAGAGTGAATAAATAGGTCTGTATCACAGAAACCATGACTCAAAAAATAAAAGGTATCTTAAGAGATGGAAAAGAAAATGTTTTCGGTAAATGTAATCTGATTGGACTACTCTTTTTTTGCATGCCTTTTTATTGCTTCTAGGACCAGATTAAGATAGGTAGAAATAAGAAAATACTTTTAATACCTTTTATTTTCTGTTTTGCTCAACTAAATATAATTGTTGAAACTACAAATATACACAGAAAATAAAGTATCTCTGATGCCATAGTTATGATGCCTTGTACCTTCTACACATGGAAGTTCATCCCATGCTTTCAGAGTGCTCGAATCTTTTCAGTGCCAGAAGGTACCAGATTTTGTAATGCAGTCCTGGCCCAGCAGGGTCGTGTTTCACCAACGAGTGTATGAAATAGACATTTCTAGCTGGGCCTGGTGTGCTGCAGCAGCACAGTTCCCTTCCCATCAAAGGACTGAGCAGGAGGTAATCACCCTACAGGGTGCCTGTTGGATGGGAATAATGTGACAACATTTTCTCTCAGTGGCAAGAGGCATTCATAGATGGATCTGCAAGAGACTGGAGAATGGTTTTAATTCACATAAGAGTGAATTCCCTCTGGTTTCTGGGAATATTTTCTTCCCTATGATAGTTCATGAACTTTCTCCTTTCATCTGACAGAATTAGTGTTCCAGTAGAAAGTACTTTTTGGAATGTTCATGGTAATGGCTGGATTCAATGACCTTAGAGGTCCTTTCAAGCCAAAATTATTCCATGATTCTACAATTCACATTACTTACCTTCTTTGTAGAGTCTCTCAGAAGAAACAACTTGTGCTTCAGCAGATCAGATTTGTTACATACCTCCTCGATGGGTTCTTGAACAGTGATGGTGCTCTTACCCACTTGGAAAGCGAGTGAGATCCCATTCCCAGGATGCACTCAGCTCCAGAAGGTTTCAGCACTAGGCAAGCCTTGGCCTCGTTGTTGCTGACCACCTGGACATGTTTCACATCAGGGAGAAAGTGGAGGCAGTAATGATTATACAATACACACAGGAGAGTCAATAATAGCGCCAAAAAGCAACAAACAAAGGAGTATTGAGACAGGGTTTGTTTTTGTAAGATTATACTCAATTCAGTCATTCTGTGACTACATGTATTCTTTTGTTTATTTATGTAATAAGCTGCCCTTGTAAGGCTCTAGTAGATAAAAAATGGAGTTTTTCCAGATGTGTGAAAAAGGCAGTTATTTGGAGAAGTTTTTATACACTGTCTTGCTACAAGAAATTTTAACTCACCAATCATCATCACAAATATTTGGATTTTCCTTGGTAAACCACAAAAACCTTAATGGGGAAAATCATTAAACATATAAAGTTATAGATATATAAATATTTGACTAAAACCATTATTGAGAAGGCTCTTGGGAACCTGTGTTTCTGTAAACTTTAAGGTCTATAATGAATATACACATACCCTTCTTCCTCTCTGTTTTCTCTCCTCCCGTGAAAGGTCAAAATCGCTTCAAGTTACAGCTGTGAGTTTGAGTAGTTTTATGAAGTTTTATTTCATTGGCTTGTCTTAGAAACACAAATTTATTCACAGTGCATGGCAGAGCAAAAGGTATGTTAATGTCTGAGGAACAAATGTAAATGTTTAAAAATGAACTGTGTAAGCTATAGAATAGCAGAGCCAAGGAGGCCACCTTGTAGCGCTTGTGTTTTATGATCTGTGCTTTTAACAGCACAAGTGTGAGTATATTATAGCTCTTATTTGAAAGAAGAATTAAATTTTCTGCATGTCTTTCCTAAAATGTGTAACAGAAGACCTTGGCAAATTAACCTCTAGGAAACCAATCATGTGAAGAATGCCATTATAAAGAAATTTGTAAGGCCTCAGCTCTACAGTCAGCATCACTGACCTTTTGTTTTGGAGCACAATTTTTTTTACTGTTGGCACCACAGGAATGGTCCAGTTGCTATATTGCTTGTGGATCTTTGACTTTTCTTCCTGGAGGAGAGAAAGAACTCAGTATTTCAAACCCATCTTTCCTCTAAATAGACAGTGAAGCTCACGAGAGAAGACCTTAAGTTGAATTCTATTTTTATTATGTTATAAAAACCAAAATAAATTTAAAATAAGGACCTGACCCTATGTTTCAGTGAGTACCCTCTGGGAATTAAAGCCTGAAGTCTGAAGGAATAAGGCAAGAAGAAGTAATGGTGGGTTGTTTCTTGGATCCAGAATATCTCTCTGGCTCCTTCAGGAGTCAAAGGACTGAGAGACCCTTCTGGATTGTCTTTGAGGGGTTTGTCTCATAGCTATTCCCCTTTCTAACCCCCTTTCAGCTTCGAAACAGATCATAATAATCTCCAGAAATGAACTTCACAGCTCTCTCAGCACTACTTTGTATTTACATATTTAAACCAGAGTAGCCTTTAACACAGTGTACATAATTCATGTACCAGGATATTGTGGATTTAGTGAAAACTTGAGACAAATCAAAGTATGAAGCTGTGTGTTTTATGTCTTTATTAATGAGTTTAATAAAAATTTAAATTTAACTACTTGTATAATCAAACAAGTATATACTCTCAGTATATTGTGCAGCTTTAGGGTGCTCAGATACTGCAGAAAAGGCATACCTTTTCCATAAGCCTTTTAAGGGTTTAGTTACAATCATGATTCAAAAGCAATGTCAACTGGAAATGTAACTGGAAGTCATCAAAAGAGTTTGCCTTAAGATATAGTGCCTGGCTCTAATGTGCTTGTGTGGTACAATGAAGGATATATCCTTTGCACACCCACCACACAGTCTGTGTTGCCTTCCTTGCAGTGTATCCTAAGAGCAACACACAACAAAGAGCTGTTTCTGGCTGAGCACAGCATGGCATTACAGCATCCAGTCCTTCCCCCAAACTGAAACTCAGTAGAGACAACAGCCTTAAGATATGCGATCCTATTTCTGCTCTTTTCGCAGTCTCTTCCATGTGCAGTTACTGTTTTGGCTAAGAAATTCTGTGTTTTCTGCTGAGGATATCCTCCCAATAATAGTGCATTCTGTTGCACATACATGTTAGCACATACCTTGACCCCATTTGGGTTATGATGTATGGAAAAGTACAGCTTTTCCCACTGCAATGTAACAGTTGTCAGTAGTTGCACCATAACTTCTTTGTAAGATACTCATAAGTAGAAGAGAGTAAAAATTTATTAAAATAATGCCGTTTCTAAGCAAAACTGTAAAGGTGGGAAGCAGTATCAGTAATGACATTTTAGACTGGAGCTAAGGTGTAATATTGGTCTATAAGAAGGGTTTCATAATTTCTTTGCACAGTAGTCAATTTGAATGTAAATGAAAGGTTTGGGACATCCTTGTCATGCAATAGGAATAGTGTCTGATGTGCTACCCAGAAGCAAGTGCAAGGAAAAATCCATCACACCTGTCTGCAGTTTCAGCTGCTGGCAGACAATGGCAGACAACCTAATAGATAAGTTTCCTGAGAGATTTTTGTCTTTATCCTATCAGTGTGGTAGGTATGGAGGGATTTAGCAGGACCATGGCCAACAACCTCTCATAGATTAAATGAGGAGTTCACAGAGCTGCTACATGTACAAATGAGACTGTGTTTGGTCACGTTAACTTACCCCTCACCTTCCCTGGGCCCGTGCTCCCCATCCCCAAGACTGTAGCTTGTTTATGTGTAACAACACCAAAAATTGGACCCAAACTGACAGAAGAAATCAATTTCTATATAATAAAGAATGTTTTCTGCTTGAATGTTTTCACTTGCTTGGTTGGAAAAACAATCTGGGAGGTAATATAATGTATAAAGATGAAAAGCTTCTTGACATTGAATCAGAGTCATTTCAGAACATCTGCACATTTCCTGACCACAGGCTGAAACAGTCAAGTTGTTATGTCCACACACATCCCTGAAATAAAGAGATCAGAAGAGAGTTTAAGTACTAAAAGTCCTTTCTCACAAAGGAAGAAACAAAACAGTAATTCCAAGGATGCTCTTTGCAAGCATACGTTCTAAAAAGGTAAGCTGGTGGGTGGGGCCCTTATGTTATAGACGTTATAGTTTTATAATTTTAGTTGCTTTTAGAAGTTTGATTCTAAAATGTTCTTGTGGGATTTTCTCTCAAGGCTTTGTTCACTGCTTCAGTCAGTGCTTACTGTGCTGGGATTAAGTCCAAGGTTTAGTCTGGTTTATTAAGGAAATCACAATAAAGAAATGGAGACAACTGTCCCATCTGAGCTATGACGGCTGCTGAGCAGGGGAGATGATCCTGGGGAGTCCACAGGACAGAGAGACTGTATACTCTGCAAATGTGAGGGGCACAGGGCGATAATTTCTCTTCTCTTTCAATTCAAAGGAGGCAGAAGCAGAGCACATGCACTGTAAAGCAAGTGTGATAAACAAACTTGTCTTTGGCTTTATGAAATCCACTGCAAAAGACCAGTTTCTGTAGTAAGAGGTCAGTGCTGTCACTGTCCATTCTAGACTTTCTGTAATCAAATGAGGAGGTGGTGGGAGCTGAGAGATGAAATTTCCCCAGTGAAATTCAGTCCACCCGCTCACCCCATCACCAACACACTGCATTTAGAGGTACTCTGTGAACTTTCCAGACAAAGTTGGAGGCACAGCCAGCCAAAGTCCTTCAGCTCAGGCTCCCTGGGTAACAGGCAGTTTGCATCACTGTCTTGAACCAGAGCAGTTAAATGTTGCCTTAACTGGCTTTGGTTTCAAGGTAGGTGGTCTGAGAGGGAACTGCTGCTCCTGAGGAGAAATACAGGTGGCTGACGGCTGAGCTCGGTCTGCAGCCCCGTAAACAGCAACGGGGCACAGGCTTGCTGGGGGCCTCAGAAACTCTTTCTTCCCTCTGAGAACACATTTCCACTGCTCTCTGTCCCCCAGTACACTGTGCAGCCATAAATCCTGCCCCCGAGGTCCCTCTGTTCAGTTGTTAACTTTCATCCACGATTTTTTTTTATTTTTTTAATTTTTTTTATTTTGCAGTGATGAAATTTCATCAAGGCTGCACTAATTTCCAATTTTGGCCCATTTATCATTAGGACAACTGCCCAAGTCCATTTATTACAAACATATGTTATGAATTCAGTTAAAACAAAACAAACAGTCTGTTATTTTATCCAGTCACAATAATCACACTCAGACTTACTTAAAGCAAGCATCATTTAAAAGCAGTATTTTTTAATAGCAAATCTATTCAAGCAGTGAGTCTGAGATCGAATGGTAGGCAAAGCCATGATGTAGGCTAAATGAGACAATACCTACCACGAAAGGTGAAATCACAGTGTTTGCAAGATTGTCTCAGTCTGCCTTCTTCCTCTCACTTCTTTTCTTAATTTTTTCATTTAAGACAAAATACAGCAGAACAAAAATAAGTAAATGATAGCATAATTATGCAATGCCCAGAAGACAGGATGTGTCCCAGAGCCAGCTTGGAGCTTTTCAGCATCCTTCCTAGGCTTGGTCCATGGGGATGGTAGCTAGAACCAGTGCCTTTATGCAAACACAGTTAGCATTCACTACTCTCCCCTTGGTTTGCTTCAGAAGTCATCCCACAGCATTAGAGTGGTCTAGAAACAAGGACAGGCATTCTGAAGCCAATGCCTTGGGGTGAATGATGCCACACGTCTGGTTTGTGAGTGCCACATCTGAATGTGATCCCTGCGGTGAGAATTCCAGCAGCACAACAGCTGAGCTTCTTGTGAGGACACAGAGCATTGCAATTCAATGTCACACTCTTGGAGAGAGCCCAAGTTGAAGCCTGGCTCATTTTTATTAGGGGGATTAGTTGGTGTAGCAGAAAGTTTTTGTATCTCTTTCATCAAGTAGAGTAATAAGCTTAACAAGCTTGGGCATGTGAGAGATACCTTGTCAAAATGAAGGAGAGAAGTTTTTGCAGTGGTCACACCTTGGGTCAGCACAAGACAACACCATCAGCAAGGTCTGGCATGAGTTTTTAAACTATGGTCTTTGCTGACCTGTGCCTTTACTGATCAAACAAAGCTCAGAAAAACCAAGCACCAGTGGTGTTCCCCTGCTGAATGGAGGAGTTCTCTTGGTATCAGTGGGTAGGGATGGTATGTGATAGTGCCATTAAAACTTGTTTGGAGGCATAAATTCATTATTTATGAAGTGCTTTCATGCATTGCAAAGTCAGATAGATCCACAGGCACCTGCCCCAGAGTGCAGTGCCCTCACAGGCTGGGTGGTTGACCAGGGAGAGAGTCCTGTTCAAGAGACACACCTTCCCTTCAGCCACTCACCAGGAAAAGTGGAGCAGAAAATTCAAACATTTTCCTTGATTGCTCTGGTGTTCTCTACCTTTTGCTACAGATTTCTGTGAGAATCTGTATACAGTATACATCTTTGTTTTCCCAATGTCAGTTCCTCCTGTGGCCTCCACCATGGCACAGGTGTGACTCTCTTTGAGCACAACACACCAAAACCTGTGACCAAGACACTGCAGAGCTGCAGACTTCCACCTCCAATCTTGCCTTTTGTCTGTAGAGCTCATGGTGGGGAGCTCTCGCTGTTGGTGGTGAGGGAGAGGGAAGGATAAACAGACCAGCTGGTGATGACAATCTGAGGTCATTGATGAGGTATCCAACTGGCCTGGTCTCCAATGTTTTCCATTACTCAGTCATCTCCTTTTGTGCATGGTTCCTTCTTCCTTTTGTGATAGCACCTGAAATGTCAAAGAAGGTCTCTCTGCATGTCGAGATCTCAACAGCTTTTATCAGGATTTTCCCTTTCACAAGGTCCCAGTGCAAGGCCACAACAGAGGAGTTATTGAACATTTCTACACCTCCACATCTCTTCCATGCAGGGGGCAGATCTCCACTGGGTGTTAATCAGTGCTGTTCACCAAAGCCTGCAGCAGCATTGTCATTCTACCCAGGCTGTGCATCTAATCCCACTGTGGCATTACTGTATACTGCTGTGTGAAACATCAGATGAAGATGATGCTACCTGGTATTTTGAAAGGCATCTTCTACACAGATTGGAAGGCAGCTCCCTGTAATTCTCCACTTGACAGTTATTTAATACATTTCAGCTTTGGTTTCAGCGCTACATTTAGATTTACAAAAAAAGGATTCCGGACATTTTGTCAGTTTTTTCATCTACACCCGTATTCCCACTTCATCTCACGTTTCCTCAGTTCATTACAGCAACCCCTGCTATGACAGGATAAAGCCACACACAAAAAGTCCTTTCATGGCTACTTCACATTGATATCTATTTTTGAGAGAGAAGCTGAACAGAAGCAGCATGACTCTCTAATTCACTTTTTCTCCTTGTCAGCAACTGGATTGACAGGGCTGGGGTACAGACAGACACACTGTCACCTCCAGTTTAAATGCCCCACTGGGATGTAAATTCAGAATGAAGAGAGTGAAAAAATTCCAGCCCAGCCAGATTCTAAAACATATTTAATATATACACCAGATGAGGAGAGCTGTCATCTTTTGTGAAGAGAAGCTTGATGCTTGCAGGACAGCCTCTGTAGTGCAGAAAAAGAGAGTTGTGGGATGCTTAGATCTGTAAAGGCCTGACTTGCAGTTGTTGCCTACATCACAGATTTTCTTTGGGCTTTTACCTAGCACATATCTTTCTTCCAGCACAGCTTGTCAGTGACCATTCTCATGTTTGTTTGCTGTAACAGTTTAGAAGATGATGACTTGCTTCTCCTGCACCTCATTTACCCAAAGTGGGGCAGGTCAGAGGGCTTTTCTTCTTGCTTTGTTGATTTTTATGTCTTGTAGCATAGGAAGGAGGATACAGTAAAGATATTCAAAGATAGCAGGTCCAAAATGGAAGCAATAAAATATTTCTTCACATTTTGTCACCTATAGTGATACAGGTCTTGATGCAGCATCAAGAAAATTAAGACCAAGGAAAGATTTAAAACAGGATTAGATTTGGCAATATATTTGGAAGAAGACATGAATATGCAGATGTTGAAAGGTAATGCCAGGAATATTTTGGGAAGGACAGAAACCCTGTCTCTCAAGATGTTATCTAATTTCTCTTCAGGTTTAGAAGATTTTGTAGATTTTAGATGATATCTAATGAGTATCGTTGATAACTTGTCAGATATAACTGGTCTTGATCATTCTCAGAGAGAACGATTGATTATCCAGGCTTTCAGGAACTTTATATTGCTATTAAGTTTATCTCCTCTAAACCTTTTTGAAAGAGGTTTGTGTTAGTCTAAATTCCAGGCACACAAAAAATTGAACTTGTCCTATTCCATTCCACTTGTGACAATTCCAGCTGTTGCCAGCACCAAGCCTGGAAATATCCCCTTAGCCCAAAAGATGCTGCTCGGTGAATGGCTGCCTCCTCGATTTTCCTGTTGTGTACAAGCTCTCTCATTTGGAACACACTGCTGCCATAGGATCAAAACCAGTGCTAAGAATTTGTAGTAACCTAAACATTAACTCTGTTGGGTATTTAATTACCAGAATAATTTTATTATTAATTGAAGTAACACTGTCTCAAAACATTGGATAGAAGTGAATTTTGCACCTACTGAAGTCCATGTTAACATAGCTATGCCAAAGAAGGAGGCAGTCCTCTGCCATGGATCCATTCCTTTCTCCCCTGTGAACTCTCTACATCACCAGAAAGAGTCCCCATTAGTCTACCAGGACATTCAAGTCATTGCACCTGTTGAAAGAGGTAAATTCCTTCCTTACCTCAAGGAGGAATTGTCACCTTCAGGAAAGTGTGAGAATATGTACATAGAAAATCACAGAATTAATCATGGGCGTGAATTAATAGACAACCTCAACTTATTCATGCTAAGCATCTTGATCAGCTTTCCAGTGAGCTGAGGGTGAAAAGCACAGTCCTTGCTCAATCACACCTCAGACATGCATCCACCAGCATCTGTGGCTCTGTACAGTAATATCAAACTTGTTCCACAGCCAGTGCCAAATTCTACATCCAGCTACTCCCATAAAGACCAGGATATAAATTTCAGACAACATATTTTTTGACAGCCCAGACTGGCACACCCACTGACCTCATGGGGAGGTCTGCACATACTTCAAGGGTAGAACACGACTTCTAAGTAGTAAATTGTTGTTTATCTGCCTAATGCCTTCTTACAGTCAGTGTTGCTGAGTAAGATGTGCTCCCCTTCCAGGTCTTTGTGCTTTGTCCCTCATATTCTCCATCCCTGTTCTCTTCTCTCCTTCTTCCCACCCATGTCTTCTTCTTTCTGTATTTATTCTCTGTAATGACTACCAGTTCCCACCATGAACCATAGAAATACTTCATTTCTTCATCCTTGAGATAAAAGCTGTTATTATATTAAAGCTATTCATTCAGGATTAACCAGTAAACTGGATTTCAGTTTGACATAGTGTCCACACATGCAGAGCTCACCCTCCACTAACCTTTTGGTTTAACTAGGCTGGTATTTCACCGCTGTAGTTTAAGTCCCATGATTTTAGATGATGTTCTGGTGTTAAAATTGATGTCTAATTAAGTTAAATTAATCCCAAACTATTCTTTCAGACTGTCTGTAGGTCCAGGAAAGCAATCTTGCCACAGTTACATTAACAAAAGGTTTTGCAAAAGCTCTCTTGCAGCTGACACTGTTGCAGAAAATATCCTGACATTTAATTTATTTGCATTTCCAAGCCATCTAGTGATACAATGTCTGTATTTTCAGATTATTCTTTTCGGTGAAAATATTACTCTAATTGCCTGTTTTTAAAGTAGCTATGATTTATTTCTCTTGTTCAAAGCTGTTAAATAACAATAGTTCTTTTCTCCATTCTTTACTTTGTTGGGCAGTGAGGAGGGTGGGAAGCCCCAGTTAAATAAAGGGTTTTGACCCTGGAGGAGTGTGGGAGAGGAAGTGGAAGGAGACCAGTAGAGATATTTTTTGGCACAAAATGTTGAAATATTCTGGGCATTTTAACAAAATAGAAAGCATAACAGGAACAGTAAGGTAGAGTCTTGTAATATTTCACCAGAAGAGGAACCAAAGAGGAAAATAACACAGGCTTTGCCCCTTCCTCTACAGTCCTGCCCATTGTAAAACAGAACAACAACCACACACAGTACAAATGTCCACTGCAAATCAGGGGTGATTCAAGTGGAAGATTTTGAGACAGAGTGAAGAGGGTGACAGTCAGCAAACACTCAGACCTCTCTCTAGTTCATGTGTATGTGAAATTGGCTACCAGGGTTAGAGCTCTCGATTCTGATTTTCACACTGCATCCTGCGGTAAGCAGGTGCACCACCAGGAGAATTTAAGCTCACTCCTTTCGTACCTGTGGCCCAACAAAAGCAGTCCAAGGACCTGGCCCACCTCCATGGAGGACAAAGCACTGGACTTGATAGCTGGAAACTCTTGTTTTGTCAATAAAAAAATGCAGCAAAAAAGCAAGGGCTCCGTGTGCCCCACATATTGGCCACAGGACTGGATGAGAAGAAGGGCTCACCTGCACACATTGTTTCTGAAAAGGGCTCTTGCATACTCCCCCAAATCCCCACCTCTGAGAACTCCAGCAGACAGGGCATATTCACCTCCCTAAGTTCACAGTGTGACCCACTTTCTTTTATTAAGGAACTGCTTTAAAAAGCCAAGGCAGTTCTAAATTAAGATGAGAAACCTCAATGCTGTGCAAATGATAAACACAGAGGGATAACAGGGGTGGGGAGGCCTGGGATAGACTCTACATGCTCTTGGCAAGCTTTAGTAGATTTGGTAAAGAACAGAAAACGTGTGTACTGAATAAGGTGACGTGTATCATCCTCCTGGCTGCTGGTCTGCTGTGACCCACAAGCCACTGAGCTCAGAGAGCTGCCACAAGAGAGCTAAATGGAGGGTCTGGGCCTAATTTACCCAAGAAAACAGTAACTTTAGGAAAACCAGATTTAGTGATTCTTACATTAAATGTGTTTGTTTCCATAGCAGCAGGTGAATAATGTCAGAGCAGGAACTTCATTCCCAACCAGAGCAAGTACACTACTGTGGCTGTAATTGAGGAATAATTAATTTGCAACTAGCATCTTCTCAGGTTGCTCATTTTATGTGGCATTTTTTTGTAATCACTCACATACACAGAACACATCCTGGGACACATTAAGCATTTTATTTTCCTGTATTTAAAAAGGACCTTCTTGCTGTTAAATTGCTCACAGTCCCTCCAGAATCCACCAGTATTTATAAAACCCTTGCCAATATTTATATTAACAGCAGAGGTGCTAACAGATCAGTAAGATGATTTTCCCTCAGGTCTGCACAGGAATCTTCTGTATATTCCCAAAAGAATCTAGGAGATAGTCCACAGTGTTTAACAAAAATGAATTCATTGTCAAATAAGTTCCTTTTGTGCCAGCCCTGCGGCTTCTTGGGTTATGATTGTTATGGTGGTTGTGTCTTTCTCTCTCATACACAAGGGTGTGTTTGCACATGCACACACAGACACAGCACATCCAGGCATTCTCAGCACAAAACTACTTTTTAGGACTATAATTAGTCCAGATTGTGCTAGCTCAATAAAACTCCTAAAGCAAAAAGCCTTAAAGACTTTTACTGTTCTTTCCGACCTGCAGCTTGCCTGGATGAAGGCTTTAGGTGCCCTGCCACCAAGGGGTGATTGTTTTTGTCCATGGGCAAATGCAAAATCCATCAGGCATTCTGTCTGCGTGACAGCTGGCAGACCTGGTGTTCTTCTTACAGAGGACACCGCACAAAGCCACCAGCTAGTCCAGCTTCTAGGCAGTTGCCAAAAGTGCAATAGGTGAGAAATCCCTGAATGCAGGGTGAAGGGACATTCAGTGCGTGCTGTCTTCATCATACACCGGTGCGATGCAGCCCAGACACCTTCACCCAGCTCTTCTCTGTTTAAGAAGTGTCTTCACTGGGACCCAAGAACATGACCTACCATCTTGCCCAGCGTGTAACTCTCAGAATTCCCTGGTTTTTTTTGCCAGGAAACAGAGTCACAAGAGCACAAACAGACGACTAATGGGTACCAAAGCAAGTCTGCATCTCAAGCTACACCCAGGCTAATCTGCAGTGAGAATTACACATACTGGCTAAAACTGAAGAAGCAATAAACATATGACTATTGGATTCAGCAAACATAAGGGCAATCATAAAAGTCATGAGAGTTTCTGAATGTTTGTCAGGGATACACAGCACTGACAGTGTAATTATACCAATTTGAGAACCAGGGGAATGTTTCTAAGAACATCTGTCAAACTAATGGATGCAGAGATTGCATTTTTTATGACTTCCAAATCACTGTTCAGCAGCAATTGTTATTTTGTCAGATGAGTAAAATTTGCACTTCTGTATGTTTTCTTCAGGATTCGTTGTCTTAAAGAAAAACCTAAACAGACATGCTATTAGCCTGTCCTGACTTAAATTACAGAAGAAAAATGTCGGGTGTTGTGATTACGGATGCAGCATAAGAATTTATTATATTACACTTACTAATTACATTTTTTTTCTTACTATTAGAAGATGTTTCTTGGAAATTGAGTTATTAGCAAGGGTTGCTGCCAAAATTTGCTTATGTCCATTAATTATTTGAGGCAGCATTTCAGATATCAGAAAAGGAAAAAATGAAATCTGGAATCCAGACAGGATTTGTAGCTGCTTTAGATTCTTTCATCCAGCTTTACAAAGGCTAGATACTTCAGTAGCTCAATATATATTCTCAAAGATAGAGAGATTAATACATTAAATCAGTGTGATGGAGGACACATGGTTAAGCGAATCACCTGAAAGACAACTTTCTTTACCTGGCTGTTGTGGCCAGCCATTTTCAGGCTCAGTATAGTTCTCAGCAGGTGGCACATAAGATATGATCACTTTGTATCTTCATCCATTTTTAAAAACCAAACACTCAAATAAAGGTGTCCAGTCAAAGGTAAACCCTGAAAATGAAGCATATTTGATATCATAATACTTTTTTGATACCTGAAAACGTGAAATTTCGTATACCAGCTTGATTATTTTTTTCCTTTTATGCCTTTTCTATTTTTAAAATCCCTGACCCATTTACAATCCTAATAATATGCTTTATTGTCATCTTAGAAACTCTAATTACTTCTATCCACCAGATTCATCTTCTCATCTGTCCTCGTGAGCAGCATGTTTGGTATTTTTGAGGAACAGACTTGTTTCCTGACAGGAAATGTGTTTCATATTAAAAACTTCCCCTTTGGTTGTCTTGATTGTACATCCCCGACTTTTGGTTTGCTCTCTCTCCTTTTTCTTGTTTCTCTTAAAATTTGTCCTTTATATGTGCAACAATCTCACCCACAGTAGCTTCACTATTTACTTTGAAATCTGTGTACTCCCTCTAGTCATCCCTTCAAAAATGTTGGCTGCCTTCACTTTATTTCCTCTGCTGTGCTTAAGAGGAAATACCATGCATGATTTGTACTTCTGATGCCTCCTCCTGCAGAAGACTACCTGAAAATTCCAGCTTGCAGACAGACTGATGAGACTGTGCGTGTGTTTGTGAACACACAGATTGTTGCAGTGAAATCTTGTCATGGGCCTGAAACAGAGAGCTGCTTTGTCTACCTACCAGGGTGCTGTTCTTAGCGTGTCTGTGCTAGTGGTCTTCTTATTCCCAGCCTTGTCTTTCCACTCTTGCTGCTGGCATCCTCCTGCCAGTTGAGGAATCTCTTTGCCAACTGCTTTTGGTCTTCATTGAAAATGAAAGACAACGCCAACATTCAGTGGATGTATTTTACTTCTGGGAAAAAACTAAGCAATGCGAACTCTCTAAGCAGGTTAAGCAGTCTCAGGACCTAAGACAAAAGCTTGCAAAGTGTCCAATCTAACTTGCACATGGCCTTAAACAACCCATGTCTTCCAGCCCTTTGTTCATAGAAATTTCCCATGTAGCAATTTTGGGGCAGGGAAAAGCTGTCCAATATTTTGTATACATAGAAGCTGTGAAGCTCTCTGTTCAGACAGAAACATTTGAGGAACAAGTGACCCTTGTAACAGGATATGTGTGATCCCAAAAGGCAGTGCATCTACTTAACCAGATGACATTGCAGTCCTGCATATATTATCATAAAGATTGGTACAGGAAGGGATTTAACTGAGAATACAAGTTATCCTGCAGAACAAAGGTGAGCTGAAGGTAATGGCACTTGAGCTATTGCTCCAGCATTCTAATGACAGCACATCAAAGTGAACTGTGGAGTCTGATGAACACAGGAGAAGCCTGGACTGGATTTGATGTTCAGCTGCTGTGTGATGTTCAGCTACTGTGCTTCACACATTGGGCATGCCAAATTTGCTGCTGAACCAAGGCAGCAGAGACACAGCAGAACAGTTTTAACTACTTATGTTAGCAATAAATTTCTCTTCTCTGAAGCCTTAAGTGCCTTAATTCTACACATTAGATAGTGCTGAATAAATAATATTCATACTGTTAAAATAAATCCCAAATAATTAAAAATATTACAAGGCATTTCTATCAAAGTTTAACCACCGTAGCTAAATCTATATTCTGAGCCATTCTAGTGTTCTTTTTTTGATGAGAGGTGAAAAGCAAACCTCTCAAAAAAATGAAATGGTTGTTGTGATCATCCCTAAGAGACTGGAAAAGGACAATTCCGCCTCCACCTGTTGCACTTTAAGCAAAGAGAGAAGAAAAGGTTTCCTTGGGTTTGCTACACCTCAGAAATGCCTGGTGCTTGCTCTCTGCTACACCAAGCTCAGATTGAGAAGTAACACAGCAGAGTGTGGGTAGCTTCAATGCAGTTGCTTTTACACATACTGGCAGATGAAGTTAACATGATTACACGTAGATGCTTCCTGCTGCTCTTCATTGGATACCTTCAGACTCTGAAATGCATTCTAATGAGATTTTCAAATGCAGTTTGAAGAGACGTCTGTAACTTTTTGAAGCAGCCCAAGCTGGGAGTGGGAGAGCACATGCCTTCTGTAAATTGGGCATTTACAAAGTATTTCAGTTCAGACTACTGAAAATCAGTAGCTGCGTGTGAACATCTTAACCACTCTTCTGTTAAAATTAAGGTGTCCATTTTATAGTGGTTTATTTTTGTCTCATGTGGCAGAATAAAAACAGCCCACAACCAGATTAATTCACTACAGATAGTTTAGGCAAATAAATGCCAGTATGTTCATTGTGATTGCTGTCTCTACATACATTGTAAATGGACAAAAAAGGAAAGTTTCTCTGTTAGCTTATAAAGAGTCTTACCAGATGACAAAAATAAAAGATGTTTTGATGTTAGGGCTCAGTGCTGCACTGACAAATGTGAATGTCGGTTCCATGGTGATGGGGTAGAATAAAAAGTACAGAGCAAAAGACCCTTTACAGATTGTACCCATTTCATTCATTTATCTATCCAGACCTCAGAACAAAAAGAAAACAAAACCATTCTTGTTTCACTAATAAAGCACATCACTGATTTTCCCTAATGCTGGTCAGAGATCATGCTAATCAGGAGGTCTTGCTATTCCCATTATATTTGTACTTATATGAAAAGATCATTTTCTTCAGCAAGGTGAACTTCCTAAAAGTTATTTCTCTACTCAGCCATAACGATTCTCAAATGAATTAATTCTTTGCTTTAGAGTGGGGGAAAATACTTTATTCTAAGAAATTTGCAACTTCCTCAGTTTCTTTGGTAATCTCAGATGCCTTGTCACCCTCAGCAACATATGTAGACTCTGATTCATGTGAGTTCATGAAAGCCATGTGGTCCCAGGGATGAACCAGCCAGCAGACATGCCTTATGACATTTAGTTTCTGGGAACTCCAAAAAAACTCCCACCCATATCTTGGTTCAGTAGCAATGTGATTTAAAATCTTCGTATTTAACACAGATGTAATCACGCTCACAAGAACATTTTAAGTATTTTCCAATTGTATTTTTAATGAGAAATTACTGGTTACGTGGACTCAGATTGCAGGCGTTACCGTGCTGTTTCTGTTTAAAGATAAAAAGAAAGCACACACATTTCTATTCCTGGTGAGTTCGTTGCTCTTTGGGCTTCCTTGTACAGGAAACAGATGTAAACCAAGACATTCCAGCTATTAGAGAAGCATGACAGGCTGCCTTTCTGAGTTCTCCCCTTTTGGAAAAGTTAAGTTTTCAGATTCCCTCTAGAAAGTCCAAATTTGGGGAGAAGGGTGAGAAT
>VZSR01001685.1:44702583-44764779 GCA_013398615.1 Brachypodius melanocephalos
GGAAGGAAGGAAGGAAGGAAGGAAGGAAGGAAGGAAGGAGCTTTTCTTTCCCTTGAACTCTTCAAGTAGAAAGAGCAAAAGGAAATGTTCACAAAATTCATCCTTAAGACCTCTGCTTTCAGAATGCATATTTTCTTCATTTGGACTTTACACCTTTAATGAAACATTTTTTCTGGACAGAAAAGGAAGGGGTTTGCACAGGAACAGTTCAAGGAAAAGGCAAAGATCCAGCAAGGGATTAGACAAATTGCTTTTTCATCCATACACAATGTGCTGGGTTCAGAAGATTTGCTTGCATTCCTACTTTGGCCACGACCCTGTGGACAGCTGTCCTGGTGTCTGGCATTGTGCAGTGAAGATGTTCTACTGGGAGCAGTGGGCAGCCTCAGGAGGGTAAAGTGAAGCTGGTGGGGGTTTACAAGTTGGCAGCTTCAGTCTGAAAGAACAAACTCCAGGAAAATCTCAGAAATAACTAACAAATCAGCCAGGGTAATTATAGTCAGGGTGCTTCACATCAGTGTTCAGCTCATGTTTTCTGTTCCTGTTTTGGTATTGCCTGAAGGTCCCAGCTTGGGCTGAGCCTCAAAAGCAGTACCAGATGCACTTGGGTGTGCATCCTGCACAGATGAGCCTCCCTGCTCTACTACTGACATGAGAACTTGCTGCAGCTGCCTCCTGCCCAAGTTACCGTAGCTACCAAAAGCCAAGCTGTGAGGAGAGATAGCGTGTCCGTGTCATCACCCCACACAGCTGCACCCCAGAGGAAAACTATTCCTGGCCCCTATGCTAGATGTAGACAGAGTGACTAGCACTGCATGAGCATCAAAACTAGAAAGGTTAGAGCCCAAGAAGCTTCTGGTCAAAAAGACAAATGGAATAACTTCATATAACCACAAAAGCCACTTTATGAAAGCTGAATTTGATACAGGACCTGTTCATGTTTTCCCAGTTTCCTAATCCTAAATAATTCATTTTCCTTAACATCACCCACTGCGTCTGTTTGTCAGTGAAAAGCCTTCCTAATCCCCACACTGTTAATTATCCTCTTTCCCTCCTGTTATATCAATCACAGGGGAGCTGTGGCCATTTTTTGAAGGCATATCCTTTTGATACCATATGACTTCTATAATCTTGGGTGAGTTTGCCGTAACAGTGTGCCAGAAAAATAAGTGAAATATCCCTTGCCTGAAAGCTTCCCACAGGCTGAAGTCTCAGCACTCACAAGACGTAAACCTGCAAAGTGGGGTCAGAGACATGACTGAAAGCATCTTCCTCTTGACATGGACTAAGCATAAGTTAAGGCTGATGCATTGCCCACCTCCTTCATGCTGGACACTGGGACATGTCACTTCCTTTGTAACAGAGCTGCTGCACAGCCCTCAAGGAAAATTGGACCAGTGCCCATCTTGCTTTCTCCATGCTCTACTGCTAAGAATATTCTGTTCTCCTGAAATGGAGACAGGAGGCCAGACCTCTGCTGCTGTAGCTCCTGCTGTATTGTCTCAGCACTGGAGAGGCTCTGAGCAAATTCCCAAGCAACTGTCGGAAATCCTGACAGCTCACCTTATGCACAAAAATTTGGAAAGATGCATTTGGTCTTTCAGAGGAATCCTTTGATTTCCAACCACAAAAATGATAGCGGTTGACTCTAGGACAAAGATTTTATACTCCCATAGGCAAGAATGCAGTTCCCAGTACTAAGAGATACATTTTGCAAACTGCAAATGTGGGGAAGCAACTCCAACTGTGACTGCCTGAACATGAGCCAATGAGATTTGACACCAGCTAGCTGGCTTGGTGAAAATGTCTTGTTACCAGCTTCTGCAAGCTTCAGTTCACACGGTTTCTGCATGATTGTCCTTCCTGCCTCGTACCTTAATGATAAAAATCATGCCATACCAGGTCTCTACTCAAAATGTCAAAATCTGACAAAGAGTCTTTCTTAAAATATTAGATTGAGACTCCTGAGGGAACTTGAAAATGTTTGTTTGTTTGTTCATTTGAGTTTTCACAGGACTGGCAGGAAAATTGGTACAAATTGTTGAAGAGTGACTTGGGTAACCATTGAAATGTGAATCCACTGGTCACAATGATTTTCTTGCATTGCAACATGTTCTTTATAGATGTGAGATAATTTTTTAATTTTGGAGGGGAGGTGGGTTTGTTCAGTTCCTGGATAATTGTACTTCTGACTTCTTAGCTGCTTTAAGTGTACTTCTTCTCAAATCAAAATATATGATCTTCACCATGAGGGCGATGGAGCACTGGAGCACGTTGCCTGGAGAATTTGTGGAGTTTCCATCCTTGGAGATACTCAAAAGCTGTGTGGACATAATGCCAAAGAACTGGCTCTAGGTGGAACAGGGGTGCTCTAGGCGGAACAGGGGTGCTGGACCAGAAAATTTCCAGAGGTCCTTTCCAACCTCACCCATCCTGTGATTATGTGATTCTAGCTATTCATAGCCTTTCAGACTGCAATATTACTCCGTATTTGCTATAGTCATGAAAGAAAGCTATTTTATTCCTGTGCTAACCAGAAGTCCCTTAATACCTTCCCTGTACCTCAGAAATGGAGAATAGTTAACAAGAAAAAAAAAGTAGGAAAAAAATTAGTCTAAAATATTTTAAATTTTCATTTTTGAAGTGAACTGCCACTTTTTGCTTTTATTATTTGAACAATTTTGCTCTTCTATCACTGTGATTGTGAATTTTTAACCTTTACTGGCTTACAGCAACTTCTGCAATTTTCTCAAACCTTCCAAATCACCTTAAGGATGTATTATACGTCAAGTGTCTTTAGATTGGGTTGGGGCTCAAGTCACAGACAGGACATACATGAGATACATACTATTAAAGTTTGCTGACACAGTGACACATCTCTGAGTCAGATTTCCTTCTTTTATTTATTAGTCTTGTGGGTGGGATACAAATAATTTCTAGCCTATACTGTGTCAGACGTTACAGTAGGGTGGATCAAGAGATGTCTATTTCTACTCCTTAATTCTGTCCAAGGGGAATAAGCAAGATTACTATTTTTGTTTCTTCTTTAATATTGAATTCTGGTAACCTGAAGGAAACAGCCTAAGTTATTGCAACTCAGTGTAACCCTCCTTCCAGACTTGGTGTCTGTTTACAGTTCATCTGCATTTAGAGTTATGCCTCCTTTATCTGTCTGGCACTGATTTAGGGTAGTAGTTGAATATATGAAACACAAATCACTTCAAATAATTTGGCAACTCCATGAGTCTGAAACTTGTTTTGTATTAAATGTGACATTTCCTGTGCGGGGGACCATATCTTGCCTTAACACTACTGAGACCAATAACTTCTGTTGCTTTTCCATTTGGTACTTTAACAGCCATTTAATGCCAAAGGGGGTAGGGGAAGGCAATACCTCATGCTAAATGTTTGGAGTATTTAAATCACTCCATTGATAAGGAGGAAGGGGTGCTTTGGTGTTCTCTGTCAATAAATGGAGTTTAAACAAAGAGCTTCATTGAGCTGGATGCCAGACTCTCATCCATGATCAAGCACTGACTAGCTCCATCTCAGGAAGTGCCTGAACATATGGAGAGAGTTAGCTTCATCAGCCACGGGAGAGTCAGGATCTGAGAGCAAGGCTGCTGCTCAAATCAAACTGCTGCAAACCCAGGAGATGTGAAAACTGCTGAATCTCTGGATGGGGGCATCCACAAGGACCACTACAGCCCAGTCTTGCCACATTTATTGTCTCTGGTGCATGTGTGATATTTGCATACCACAAAGGTCAGGAGAAAAACAACAGATATAGAAATAAGAAGTAGCAAGAATCAAATGCTAAAGAAATACCCTGCACACACGGTTTACACTTATTCTAATGCTCTCAAAACAAAGGAACAGTATACACCCTGACATTTGTAAGGTAAATTGAAAGGTTCATGAAGAAGTCAAAGTTGCCCAGTTTGAAGAAGTATCCCAAGATACTGAGCCTCAAAGGAATGTTTGACATCTCCAGATTATCCCCAGGCTGAAAGACAGGACAGACCTTACCAGGCACAGGTAAAAACAAAATACACATTGCAGCTTGTTCACCGGGTAAATAAAGCATTTCTATGAGGATTGCAAGATATTTAGAAGGAGGTCAGAAAAGTTCAGGGGCAGGTTTTGTTTCAAGATTAATTGCTCCCCAAAATTCAGATCCACATTTTCCCTGTTTCTGAAATTGGACAAGCTGCAGTTTATTTCATGTTTTTTCTTGCTTTCCTTATTATTTTCCTCATTTGGATATTCTAATCAAAACCATTAGAGCATCTTCTGAGTGTGCAGTAATAAGAGAACAGGCCCTCAGCTAGAATTTTTGTACTGATAATATGGAGCGAAAACTGTTTCCCTTCTCTAACTATGACGAGATTTACTGATTTTGATAACTTTGTAGCAAGTATTTCAGAAATTAGCAGAACAAAGCCATTCTTCACATTTCTTAACGAAGATCTGTACTGCATAAGGCAGAGTTGATACAGTAACATGATCTAAAAATCCCAACATTCATACTGGTTTCCTCAAAACCAAAAAGCAGTCATTGTCTAGTAAGAACTTCACCCTGTACCTGCTGTTACAGAGATATTCACCTTTATAGACACCTGTGAGTCAGTCACATGAGGGAGCCAATCCTGTGCCTGAAGTCAAAAATAAAGGTCCAGCTCCTCAGACATGCATAGAACAGCACAGCAAGTACATCATGCTTAATTATGCTGATCTCAATGCTAAGTAATCTTCTAGGCAGAAATTAGAAATGGGAACCATGTTGCTCAATTTTGGGTGTCTACTCATGAACTAGTTGTCATGACTCACTTTCCAGACAATGTAGGTCCACCCAGTAAGATGGGTGGACAGAACCACAGAAGCATGGAAGCATTTGGGTTGGAAAAGGCCTCCAAGACTGAGGCCAACATTTGACCAATCACCAGCTTGTCAACTAGATCAGACCACTAAGTGCCACATCCAGTCATTTCTTGAACACCTGCCGGGATGGTGACTCCATCGCCTCTCTGGAAAGTCCATTCCAACGCTTGATAATCCTTTCAGTGACTAAATTCTTCCTGATGTCCAAAATTAACCTCCCATGGCACATCCTGAGGTGATTTCTTCTTGTTCTTGTAGCCTGAGAACTGATCCCCACATGGCTACAACCTCCCTTCAGGGACTTGTAGACAGCAATAATGTCACCCTGAGCCTCCTTTACTTCAGGCTAAACACCCCCAGCTCCCTCAGCTGCTCCTCATCTGGCTTGTGCTCCAGTCCCTTCACCAGCTCTGTTGCCTTTCTCTGCCCTCCAGTGTCTTTCTTCAAGTTGAGGGGCCCAGAACTGGACACAGCACTCGAAGCACAGCCTCACCAGTGCAGAGTACAGGGGGACAATCCCTGCCCTGCTCCTGCTGGCCACACTGTCCCTGATCCAGGCCAGGATGCCATTGGCCTTCTTGGCCATCTGGGCACACGCTGGCTCATGTTCAGCTGCTGCTGGCTGAAAAGGAAGGTTGCCCAGGGGGCAGCTTTCGCCCCAGCCTGCAGCACTGCAGGGGGTTGCTGTGGCTCAAGTGCAGGACCCAACACTCGGCTTTGTTGGACCTCATTTCATTGTCTATGGCCCATCAGTCCAGCCTGAAGTACTTTGCAAAGACCAATGGTCATTTCAGGACCAGATGAACCTCCTGAGCAAAAATTATGGTGACTGTATTGATGATTTGCAGTGGATACAAAGAGAATATAACGTGACTAAAACAGAAATAATGGCCTTCACTAATGGCATCCACAATTTAAATTAATTTCCCCCTCTTTTTCCTCCTCAGAAAACAAGGTTCTCTGGAAGGAACTGGCCAGTGTCTGGAAAACTCCTTGCTTTTCACAGATTACATGGTTGATGTTTGTTGCAAATAAAGACATTTCCATAAGTTATGGACTGACATATTGTAAATACTTCCATACATGAGTGATATATAACATACATGGAAAGCTACAAAACTGCAGAAGAGTGGTGCCCAGTCAATGGTAGAGTGCTGTTTTTGCTTGACCCAGAAGACCAGGAATACAAAGTCAATGAAGTGTAGCTTTGATGAGATATTTTAAAATCAGATAGGCAGGACACCAGTAGGAAAGAGCTGCTGGTTATCTTCTGCACAGGTATCAGCTGAGTACGCCATTTAAAATTGCTTCTGATACTTTTTGCAGCACGTCTGCCTGTCTGAACTCACTGAGATACTTGTGAGGAAGACTGACTGGCATTTAAATGCCACTCATTCTGTAAATGCAGTAAGTGTAAGCCTCTTCACTGGGCAGATCTTGTAACAGCAGAAATCCACTTCACTCCTGGAGATCAAGGAGAAGAGACTGTGAGCTAGAGAGCATCATTAAACACTCTGTTTCGAAGCAGAAAACACGCTTTACCCTGAGCAGCATGCACAAACTGCAGGAGGCTGGAGAGGCAGGAGAGAGGGAGCTGCTGGTGATGAGACACCGGGACAGGCGGAGGCAACCGCGGGCAGCGCTTCGTGCGGGGCCGGTCCCACCCTCCCCGCTGCCCCGGAGCATCCCGAACGCCCACCATCCCAAAGGAATGCCAGAGGAAGCGGAGTCATGGCCTGTTCACCCACCAGCTGCCCAGCCTGGCTGACAGAGTGGCTGCAGGCACGGTAGGAAGTGATTATGGATACAAAAAGCTCCCAAGGCGACCTCTGAGGGACCCCCCCGCTATGCCCATCACACACTTGCTTCCAAGCATTTTGTAGAATTCCCTGATTTCTTCCTTTTTTTTTTTTTGTTTTTTTTTTTGTTTGTTTGTTTGTTTGTTTGTTTTTGGTTTTTTTTTTCTGCAAAACATAAGTAAAAAAATTTGTAAGGCATCCAGGATGCTTATGGTGTTAACATAATAATAGCCAGGTTAGAAAGATGCCTCTACATGATTCACAGCTTAGATAAACAGAGGTTTCAACCCTGCTTCATGGATATTTAAAAAGGCTTAGGACCATTTTTCAGAAAGAACTGATTGTGAAAATTAAATGCTTACCTGAAGAGGGGAGATCAGATGTAGAAATAATTATGCATGTAAAAATGCTGCCGCATCTTCTTTTAATTAAGTATTACCAAGCTGCCCTGGTACAGTCCTTTCTGTGTCCTGTAAGTCAGCCACAGTGTAAGAATTTGCCAGATTTCTACTTGCTCTGTAGTGCCAAGGAGTTAAGAGAATCCAGTAAGATAGGAAACGTCCCCAAACTTTCAAACAAATTTTACACCTGTTTAGTGCCCTGAGCTTTTTGTTCAATCTGTACCCAAATTTCCATCAATTTCCAGAACGATTCTGGCAGTTTCTGTTATCATTCCAGCTTGAATAGAAACTGACAGACCCCTGGACCTCTAATGAAATCATTGTCTTTCTCTCCCTTGCACATTTTCCAGTAGGAATTCAAAGGGTCAGCTACAGAAACTTTGTTCATTTGTTACTGAGTTGCAGACTGGCAGGGAGATGAACTTTCAGCTTTAGACATGAACAACCATTTCTAGGTGGTCGAAAACATATTTTCCCCCAAAACAGGTAGAGTCATCATTCTGTGAGTACTGTTATTATTATTATTGAGAGAACCAACACTGTAATACTTAGCAGCAGAAGGAAATAGAAATTTAAAACTAGTATAATAAAAGAAACTTGTGTGCGATGTAACCACGTTATTCAATATAAAACTCCTGTTCAATACCTCCCCTAAAATATTATTTTTTATCTTCTTGTGGGTGGTCCAATGGCACTTTGGATTATATTAAAAACATAGATGAATTGGTTCAAAATCTCCTGCAGGACCCTCTCCTTCTCTCTCTGCCATCACCTACTATCATTTGGGAATTGACCCAAAAATATAAGATTTGGCACTTGTGTTAAAAGGAAACTAGTGTGATTAGTTAGGTTAGTAAGTAATGGGCTTTTTAGAGACGAAAGAAATTTGGTTTGGGAAAAACTGAAACTAAATTTGTCCAAGATTTTTAAGGAAATGAACAAAGTGAAAAAATATGTTTTGGCTCAAGCTTTAATGTTTCTTGTAATCTGGAATGAAAAGTTTTCTCTCATTGTCAGATTGTTTAACTCTTTTGCTTAATTTTGATTGAGGAGTTTTTTATGTTTGTTTTTGTGGGGTTTTTAAAGATTGCTTTAATGTTGCTTAGATGAAGTATCAAATTGGGTTAGTTTTGCTGAGATGAAGTGTCAAATGCAAAAATTCAACATGTTTGATACAAAGGGGTTTGCAATTGCTTGGTCCTTTCCTCTTTACTTGTCCTCTTTCTTTCCAAATGAGACCCATTTGACAACTTGAGACTGAATTTTCCAGTGAAAAGACTCTTACAACAATATGCTGTAATGAATTTGCTACTGGTAAATACTTCAGCTGTAGAAAATTGCAGCAATTCCTTGCATGAGGGAGAGGTTCAATCCTATGCTGAAGTCAGAGTTGCCCCATTTTCCTTATCAAAGAGCCTGTTATTATTGTCTATAGCAGTACAACATGAGATTCAGGTCTTTCCCAAAAATATTACTGGATAACTGTGTCCATTTCACTTTTCTCCATTCCTATTTCAGGGCTTTTATTCAGTGAAGAATGCCAACAACACCTTCAGTTGGAGCTGGCACCTTAATGCTACCCCAGGGAAGCCTTGGGCTAAGAAGCAGAGGAAAATTAAGTAGGTTTTGATACTTCACACTGTGGTGAAAGATTTAACTCCAATGGAAGTGACAGAAGAAATAGGCACAGACAACTTCGTTTACCATCCTAAAGACAAAGACAGGCAACCATAGCAAATAGCTGGAGATGCACTGTCAAATTCACTTACTTACTAGAATGGGGAATGTTACTCTAATTTGCCTTAAAGAACATATCTAAGAGTAGTGATGGTGCCAGCTTTCTGCATGTGCTCCAGCAATGACCATGTTTTCTCATGCTTCCCAGTCTTCGACCAACACAATATCCTGAAGAAGATGATTCCCATGTACTAGAAATAGAGAAACATTGTCAAAAACGTGTATCAATTAGCATGTTCAGTATGTAGTTTTCAGCTTATTCTGGATGTTGATATCTGTTTTATTTACTCTCAAGTTTAGTTTCAGGGAGTTCTGTTATAAAAATGATGGGGACATACACTATATTTTCAGGACTTTTCCTGGTGGATACTCAAGACGTGATGCACAGCGTGCACTCACTGTTAGAAAGCACAAGCCTTTGACAGTGTGCCAGGCAGGACTGCAAAAAATCCTGTCTGCTTTTCAAGAACAAGCCCATGCCTCTGTGTTTGAAGGAGAAAGTTGCCTGTTTCCTTGTTAATCAGGTGCTATAAATGGAAAACTTTACTCTTTACTACACTCTTCCTTGAAACATATTTTAATGACTGCAGGGAAGCAGTGAAATTAAAGGTTAGGAACCACAGGGGAAAAAATCCCTCAATTTTGAGGTATGGAGTTTGCTGTACAATGATGTTCAGATGTTCAAACAAGCCACAGATGTGAAAAACATGACCACAGCTGAAGACATGGTGGGTTAATGTCTGTACATACAGAAAACACCCACCTTCAGAACCTACTCCACCCAAAAGCATTTGCCATTTTGGTTGGTCAGCCCCAGCAAGATCTCAGCTGACCACACTTTCTACCTCACTAATCCCAGCAGGAGGTGATTTCCAGGGCAGCACAGCCTGGGGTGGGGACTTGAACATCATCAGTGCAGGTGGGGACATTGTAGGAGCAAGGCTGTGACCTGAGAAGTTCAGGTTCTCTGTCCTTAGAGGTTCTCACTGAATCAGATTTTGTGTGCAATGACCCACAATATCTTTAGCCTAAGCAAGATTCTCAGCATCATACCAGCTGCCTCAGGATGTTTGATTCTTGACACAAAAACTACGGTTCATGCCTAAGTTGAGAGCCAGATGTCCAGATATGAACACGAGTATGACTGTGAGGGCATCCAGAACATTTTCTTGGAAGTTCTCCATTCCATTCTCCACTGTGACTCCAGGAACTATGGGACTATCAGCCAGAGGCTGGGTAAGATACACAAGATCCTTTAAAATAGCACTAGAAGACTACCACTGAGCACTGGATTTGCTTAACTGGTGTCAATGTCTTGTGTTGCACCTCAGCATGTTTAAAAGTAGGGGAGAGTGAGACCAATCAAACTTCTCTGCTGAGCCTTTTCTTGCCTTACTGGGGAAAAAACAATCCTTCCCCTTCCAGCAGTCAGCCCTTTTCCCCTTCCTCATTTCCTTGTCCTATTGTGGTGTAGCTGATTTCATGTCTGTTTACTGAAATGTTTTATCAGCAGGAAGAGAGGAACAAATGTATGAGTTTCTGCTGAAGAAAATTCTTTTGATACACAGATTTTTATATGGAAGGGAAAAGAGAATGGATTTTATCCCCTGTCTCTGTCCCAATACATGCCAGTGCTGTTTGCCTTAAAGGTAGGTGACAGCCAATACCATCTGCTCTAGAGGTCCTGTCTAATGTTGTCTTCCAGAATTCAAAATTAGGAATCCAGTTAGGATTCCTAATCAAAATTAGGAAATGGATTTTTTCCTGCCACCCACTTTGATGTCCAGCAATGTTTCACTTTGGGTAATAAAGCCACTTCAAATACCACAGAGCCGTTCTCTCCTGGCAGCCAACACGGGCTGACACAGGGTGGAGGTGACCAAGAAGCCACACAATGTTGGATGCCTCATGTGACAAGGAGTCAGTGTGTGTTACCCAGAGAAGATAGAGCACAGCCTCCAGGTGAGTTCAGTGGAATACCTCCTTACCCTGCTTGTTTGAAGGTGTAGTATGGTTAGGGTTTTGCTGCCAGGCAAACACACAATGTTTTTTATGTGGCTATATTCCTTCTTAAGACCAATTTTAAAATTTTTTTTCCTTACCCCAATGATTCATTTCCTTTATGACTAAATGGCTCTGCTTGCAATTTTCTTTCCAAGTTAAACTCAACCATCCCTTATGCTTGCCTGGTGTTTGGGAGTTACAGCCCTGCACAGAAGCTGCAGATGAACTGTGGGGTGGAGGTTGTAGCTGTGTTCACACCCTCCATTACCAGGTGTTCATCTACTGCTGTGGGAAAGGTAATTGCTTCATCTGGTCCTGTTCATCCATCAACACAAAATTTAGGCTTCTACTTTCATGATTAAAAGGAATTTTTCTTTTTCAATTTTTGCATTTGGGTGGTCACCCAAATTAAGGGATACACCTGATTTCAAGATCATTCCCAACTGATTATTTTTAATGCAGGCAGCATTTTCCAAAGTATTTTCCTCATTTCGTTAATGAATTTGCAATTCATTAACTTAAATTTTACATTAAATGACAAGGCAGACATACATGCACATAGCCACTCAAAGATGGTCCTTTCCCACCGCACATGAACTTTTTTCCTCTAAATGTAACCTACCAGCATGAATTCATACACGGAGACAAAGAACACATAAAATGCGTTCGCATGTTGCTTAGCTCGGTCAGGAATACAAACTGCCATTGTTTCCCATCAGCGGGAATGTCCTTTTCTCTGAGTGCAGAATGCAGAGATGCTGCTGTTCCTGCAGGCTGCCAGCAGAGAGCAAAAGGGGCCCAGACCCAAACCCTCAGTCAGCTCTCCTGCCCTGGATACACACAGCTCGAGGAGAAGGGAAAAGTGGTCGCTTGTGCTCTGTAGGGAACACAGGTTTTTCTCACAGATCACAGAGGGCAGGTATATCTATATCTGTCTACATCTATCAGCTACTCTGCTGCAAAGAATAGGGCTCATTTAACCCTTTCAGAAAGCTGCTGCAAAGGAGCTGGCACATGAGCTGTGATGTCGTGGGGAAGCAACTGCTGTGATTTATCTCGTTGAAGCTCCTGATAGCACTTGGATTTCATCCATCCTGGGGCACGACCTCTTTATGAAAGGTGATCCCACCACCAGGTCAACCTTCAGCCTCTTAGTGTGATCATTAGAAGGGTCTGCCAGCTGGGCTCTGTGTTTGCATTAGTCTGTAGGCTGGAGCCTTAACTATTGACCCAGCCTTACAAACACAGGAAATCGCAGTTACAGTCGTGAGCCTGTCACTGTTGGCTGTGGCTGGACAGGTTCAAGAAGGGGGATTGCATTTCTCTTTCTGCAGCAATGGCACTGCTCATTCCATCATGCTCAGAAACACTTCCATTTGCTCCCATGTGAAACTTTATAGCACTTCATGGTAGTAAAGAACACAGAAGAAAGCAGTGTTAAAATAGCAGCCACTGTGTGATGAGGATGCTGCCAGTGCCTCAGATCTCCACTGCCAACAGTCCAAAGCTGACAAATAACACGGGTGGGACATGTCAGAGTGGGACCATAGCATGAGGGCTATGACTGAAAGAGGGTTGGGCTTTTGCCCCATTTCTTTTTTATAACAATGAATAAGAGCAGGCCTGGTATAGATTAGTGTTTACGAACCAGACGGTAGTGAGCCTTTAGAAAAGGGATTTGTCCTGGCTCCCACAAAGTGGCTTGTTAGTCTAAACTCTTCTCATATAAAGTCAGAAAATCTGCAGGGTTTAGGGGCTGAGCTGCCCCTTTAGGGGTCCTCTGCAGGAGGTTTGGGGGCTGAGCTGCCAACACCTGCTCTCCACAGCAGGTAGAGAGAGGCGTCACAAGGCTTGCCTTGCAGAGCTGTGTTGATGGGTGAGGCATGGACCTCAGCAAAAGATTTCCAATGAATTGACCCTGAGCAGGAGCACAGAGAAGGGGTAGGGAGAGAAAACCTCCACAGTGTGGATCAGAAGTCAGAAAGTGAAGGCTTCCTCTCCAGCAGCACTTCGTAACCACGAGATTATTTTAACTGGGTTCATTATGTGAATTATTTTACAGTTCTTCTGACAACCCTGGTATCCAAAAGGACAGAAGAATGAACAGTTTCCAAGAATAGTTACTTCAAACGCAAACTAAAATATGTAAAATGTGAGTTAACAAGGAAAGGAACAGCCATCTTCAGTTTTCTGCATTTGGCAGTGAAATGTAAATTACTGTAGGCAGAATCATTCAACCTTAGGACCAGAACCAAGGAAAAAATGTTTTTAAAGTGATTCACAATGTTAAGTACATGTGAACTCACACAGATGAAAATTTAAGATCGCGATCTTGTTCTTAAGTATTTTTAAGTAGGTATTTAATTCCTCTTTACCTGCAGGTTTTTATTACAACTCCAGTCTACTCACTCCATAGATATTTCCATCTGAAATTATATCTAGCATCTCATACTGGTATAAAAACAGCAATTCAATTAATTGAGAATTGGAGAATGAATGAGAAAAAGACAGTTTCTGACCAAATTGAATGGAATTGATCTCTCATGAGTTTTGCAATGCTCTGTATATCTGAAAATAATGTCATTTGGAGACCTACATGAGGAATAAAATAGAAACTCCATGTGTCAACCTTTTCTTTAAAAATTATACAACAACTTGCATTTTTTTCATTCTTTTTACTTACAGTGTTGGTCTAAAATATCGTTGTGTGAACTATAATATAATAAGGAAATTCCTCAAAACTTTCTGAAAGTGATTTCATTTTGCTCATTTCATCCTCATTTTTGAACCCCATATGGGACTTGAAAGTACTGAGCAAATAGTTGAAAACTTTTCCTTTCATTTATGGGATACTCTTTTTGCATGCAATGCAATTATTCACATGGGAATCATGATGGTATTTCTACTCCCCAGCTTGGAGTTCTTCACTGTGAATTCCCATTACAATCACTCACAGTAAAATTCAAGAAGATTTTATACCTATGAGTACTTCCTTTCACTGTCAGTGACAGTCAGATGGGTTTGAGTATCAAACAGACCTGTGAATAGTGGTGAATTTCTAACCTAATTGCAAATCCTTTCTTAAGCCATTTGACCAGCTTTAATAGGCAAGAAATAAATATTTAAAAACTGGAAAAATTACTTTTGCTGAGGCTTCTGATAATGTTCAAAAGGCTGAGAAATGGTGAGAAATGTAACTGCAGTGTTCAATGGTCAGAAATGAATCATCTCTCCTATCTCCTTGTCTCACACACAGATATTCTGTGCAGCTGCTTTCTGGCATTGCCTCCTTCATTTTTCATTACATTTTGAGCTGAACTCTGAGGTTCATCTGAACAATACTCTTCAAGGAAACTGTAACAGCACCACAAAATTAGGCCAGTGTGAGCACAACTATACGTGATTAAAAGTGGCACAGGGTATTGGGGCTCTGCATTCCTATTAAAGGGTGCTCCAACCCTTTCTCCACAGTTCTGACTTTACACATCCCTGTCCCACTGCTTGGCATTTCTGACCCTTTTGCTGGAGTTTTCTCATGAGATTTTGCGTGAGGTCCTGAAATCAAAAGCTTGCAGCCAGGAGTTAAGGTTCTTTTTAAATATCCATTTTAACCCCAGCCATTTCATAAGCCCACTCTGTAATAAAAATGTTAAGGAAAGCAGTTCCTCAGAGCTACAAGGTACATCTGATCAGTAAATCTTTGTGATGGTGAGTCCCTCACATCTGGATATGGCATGGTGAAGGAAAACATTTAGAAAACATATATCACCTACATCCTTGATAGTGGATTTTAAGCTGTAATCCAGGAAAATGTTTTCCACCAGGAAGGCAATCAGCATCACATAACTCAGGAGAACTCTGGAAAATTCCAGATAAACCTGGAAATTTCTGGAAATCTGGGTTGCTTGGTAGCATCACAGGCGTTGAAGTCTAAGCAGAGCTATGACTCTTAAGTTATGAAGACTGTAACTGTCAACAGCTATGGTTATTAAAATAGTATTATGATGAAACAGGAAGCTTCCTGGAGTGTCTTGTAGACTGGATAAAAATGTATCTTTATCTTTATCTTTATCTTTATCTTTATCTTTATTTTATCTTTATATTCATACATTCCTTCCTCAGTTCTGACAGCTCTCCTACACTCATCTGTCATTATCAGGGGGCTTAGGGGGCCTATTGCTTTGTTCCCACTTCTTTTCTTTTGCAAGTAGCAGGAGAAGACTCCCCTTGTTAGTGCTGGAACATTCCTCACTGTGAGGCTGTGTGAACTTCTGCAGTGGGGTCTGACTTCAGAGGAGTCTGATCTGGAAAAAACGGAAAAAAAGATGATAAAAAATAAGGAAATAATATACAGAAATGCAGAAGGTTGTGGAGACAGGAGTCTGAAATTTCCATTTACATGTTTTCAAGTTATTTTTTCAGTTCTATTGTGAGAAGGAGGTATTAGGCATCAGGAAAAAGTTTTATAGGAAGCCTTAAAGCTCTATTTAAGTCCAAACCTGGTAGTTTTTGTGCACAGCAAGAAGTGGTTGTCCATCTGCAGAAGAACAGGTCACCTAGGAGGTCACTTACACCTTTGTCCTGTGATCCAGGAAAGGTAAAACAGTTGACACATGTACTTCAGTACATGGCAGCTAATGAAGATGAAGGGGATTACCTTTCCCTATAAAGTTTTCTTGAGCTTCTAGCCTCAATTGCAGGGCCTAATGGGCACCCACATTTGTTTCCCATTAGCTGTAGAAACAGAGGTAAAAAATGCTGCCTTTACCTGAACCACAAGATGAAAGAGTACTCCAAGCACTGAAACAGTGACCAAATGTGTCCTGTTCCTCCAAGTAAACAAAACAGGGACAAAAAATTTTTTTCTAATTCTCTATTCATTTCAGTTAGCTACACCAGAGTGTTTTTCAGCATTTTCTTATTAAATTGAGATTGGTAACCCTAATGCACACAAAGACAGAAACCTGATTAACTGAGCCAAACACACAGAGAAATATGGTTTGAAGGCAAAAATTAAGTCCACACTGGTGTGCACACAGGGCCTAGAGAATTCTTCTGAACTAATATTTAATGTTTGTCTGCTAAATAAACTACTCTGTTTTCATTAAGATCATCATTAAGAGAAAATGCAGGCAAGGAATTACAATCTATATTAACAACACATATTATTACACTTCAGAGGGAACATTTATGAGCATAAGGAAATGATGGGGGGTTTATTATTGTTTGCAGTGCTTTCTTGGTGCATGAAGTATACCTACTCTGCTCTCAGTGAATTCCAAAAACGAGCAGAAATATGCTGCTAAATACACGTGTTTTCTTTATTTTTTTTAAGTCACAAGAGTTTTACCCTCTAAAGAGATCTTACCTTTAATTCTCAGTAATTTTTGTTTCACATTTTGTTCTTCCTTCATACAGTATGATATGCTGAGACAGAGTGAATATTCAATGGCTATATCTGCAGTCCAACTGGAACAGTATAGAAAAAGCTTTAGGTAGTGTGCAAGGTAAGGAGCATCTTGCAATATTTTCTCATAAAGAATAATCTCTTTAAAGAAAAGCTTACTAATCTAGGAAGAGGAAGATAATTGTCATTGAAGGGTATAGCATAGTGCTCTGCTTAATCACCACTGACATTAATGATTATTTAAACGTTTTTCCCAAAAAATGTTACTCAGTTCACACAAAATAACCATGGTATTATTTTTTCTTATGAGATAAGTAGCTGAGAGAAATGATCGAAGGAGATAGGATATTGTTTGTTACATTAAATGATCAGTATTGATTAAAAAAAGCCAAGTAGTTTAATTAGATGTAGAGGTAGGCACTGCTCATTTATATTTCCTAATATCTGAAAGAGTATTCCTGTGACCAACACGTGGATGGCATCACACCTTAGTCAGACACAGTGCAAAACTGTGTCCCAGTCCACATCCATAAGACACAGGTAACACTTCTTCCCTGATGTTACAGCTGTTGGAGAAACCACTGGTTTTCACTCGTGGTATGAAATAATGTGATGGTCATGTGAAGAGCCAGGGGGGTGGTAGAAATACAGAGCAGGAATTCACCCATGGGAGTATTGTGTACCATTGCCCTTGTCCATAAAGAATTGCAAACCACCTCTCTCTCTGTAGGTCAGAACAGCTGACAGGACTCCAGAAGAATCTCATTTGAGATTGCCCATCACAAAAGTGGTTTTCTGGTCAGATTTGTGGTTCTATCAGGCCACCTTTGTGCCCAGAGCACATAAAGGCTGTGATAGTTGCTGAGATGCTCTCCTGTGGCAGAGTGGCACAGTGTGCATGCCACACTTGGAATGCCAGACTGCAATGTCAGCCAAATCTGAGCCAGGGTTACAAGAGTGAAATGGGTTTGTACACAGCCAGACATGGATGGCTTAGAGTGCTGGATTTTATATTAACAACTCATAGTAGCTCTCTTACTGCCAGAAAAAGAATACAGAATCTTGCAATATCACTGTGATAATGTAGTATATCTCCATAACATTTTCAAACATCATGGCACTCTGCCTGCTGGAAACAGGCAATAGGCTGTAGCCTGTGGTAGTGCTGCAGCCTTTAATGTACAGTTTTATTAAACACAAAGCCTTTAGATATTCGAGCTTGTTTCAAATTTCTGTGTAGATATGAATGGTGAATGCTGGACAAATTGTCAGGACTGTTTAGATAGCTTTGATTTTTACTTCAAATTGGGCCCACTCCTTATCTGGGATATCAGGCAATGGGATGCAATATAAAAAAATGGCAAATCACAACTTCAAGAAACTTCTATTTCCTTTGAGTATGGACACAACACAGGAGACTCAAAACTAGACTTTGTAGTCCTTCAGCATTTGTGTGAAGAATCCTTTCCTCTAATCAGTCACAGATGTTTTTACAGAAGAGCCACAACTTAGCATTTGCAGACAATTCAAAGAATTGTAAGAAATATTAATTTCCTTGTGTTTTGATGTTTTTTCTCTTCTAATAGTTTGGGGGTTTTTTTAGCAAACGTGATTCAGAAAGCACACAGATATCAGACTGATGATTTGACTTTTGGTTACTGTTAGAGACAAAGACCAAGCAGCAGAACAGAGTAGCAGCAATGCAGAATATTTGGGTCAATATTGTAGAAAGGACTTCTGCATCTAGATAAGTTATTATTGAATAAAAGTAGTACTCTGGCACTCCCAGGGCTGGAGGAAATCTTGGAGAACAGGATCAATGTCTACATAAGAAGAGGCTGAAGGATCCATCAGCCCTGTGGTATTTTTTGACTGTGTCTGCTCTTTAAAGAACACATCCATGCTGTGGATCAAAAATCCCATTATCAAAACAAAGGAGTGGGCCCCATCACTTCCATTTTAACAAGCCATTAAATCTCATAACACTTAGGAACTGGCCTTTCAGCCTTTACATGTGATCAAATACATCACAGCATTGCCATCAACTTACACACATTTATGTTCACAAGTTTTCCAGCAGCTGGAAAACCCTGCAGTGCTTCTCCCAGATTCAAATACAGTATTTAGAGGTTATTGCCCTGCATGACTCATGAGGGCTGTTGTCCATTTTACCAGTTAGGGAGTTACAAGTCTGTACAGCAAGGCTTCAGTGGAATGAGGATATTTCTGGGCCACAGGATTGTGTTGGATCTGAAACACCACCTGGTCTCACTGAATAAATCCATTGTCTTTTTTTTATCAGTGTTTTAACAGAGACAAAGTTAAATGCAGAGACTGAGTTACAACAAAACAAACAGCTCACGCTGTGTGTTGTGCCTGAGTACCCTGGAAACCAAGAATGAAAAAAAAAAAAGTTAGTGTTATAATGACTTAAAATATTGCCTCTGCGAATTTATTCAAAAGAGACATTCGTATAAAAATGTGGGAACATTTTGTTTATATAAACTTGGATAAGTATAAAATAAAGATCTAACTGCAGTTTCGTGGCAGTATTTTCTTTTCTTTTAGAATAAAAGAGATGGATACACATTCAGAAATCATTTCAACATTAATAAAGAGGGTTTTTTTTCTTTTAATTCAGCTCCATCATACTGTCTTCTCCTCTTTTCAACTACTTATTAGGGTGTCTGTTGAGAGGTCCCATATTTATGGTTTGGATCATGCAACAGGCCACTTTTTTCCCATCTCATTCATGACCTTTCCCAGCCATCTGGTTGGTAATGGGTTTACAAGTAATTTCATATTTTCCAAGGCTGTCTCCAGCCAAATCAATGTGGAAATAATAGTAACCATTTGGGATAAACCATATAATGTCAAATTCACCCAATATGACTGATAAAAGACACAGTGTGGAAAGCTGTTTTCTATAATTCTATGGTATATTTGTTTCTAATTTTTGAATGATCAACCAGTCTCCAGATCCACTTTTCTGATTTATTTGGAATAAATTAATATTATTTCCTCTTGCAAAATGAGGACAAAATGATTTTGTTATATAAGTCATCATGGGTATGCAAGACAGGTATAGACTATTCAATGGTACTTTTTTGTCTGCAAACTATTATCAGAACATTCCTGTGGCCTACTCTATCACTCATTTTCTTTTAATATGAAAGTACTTTCCCAGGATGTGGCTGTATCAATAGTGGTGAAGGGAATGTTTCTGTCTCTGTATTTCACTCTTAAAGCAAGAGATCTACTACACCACCTTGATCCATCTGAGTGCCTCATAGAGTGGTGCTCAGGAACTGGAGACTGGAGCCAAACTGGCCTTTGCTGTGGCAGTCACGTGTGCTAATGGAATTGTTAGTTTTGCAATCATTCTGTAACAGGGAGCTTCCAGGTTCAGCATTTTCACTGTCTGTGAAATGTGAGGCAGACCTCCAAGGGGTATGAGGGCACTCCTTACCCTCTTGTGGAGATGCCCATGACTAACCCTGCCTCACAGAAACTCTTCAGCTATTGCCCTTTCTGTAGCTATGTACTCACAGCAGACACATTCAGATAGTATCAAATGGCAAAAGGTTAGGTAATAAATATATATGTGATCTATTAGGGTGCATCAGTGTGGAAGGAATACAACAATAGCACTCCTTTCCTTAAAAGGAAGGACAAAATCCTCTTCTAGTCTTGAAAGAAAAGGTATTTTTAGGAAAGACATAGCTAATGGCTGGAAAGGGAAGCATTTCTTCCTTCAGTTTACGAAAGAAAGGCTGGAAATCCTGTCCTCTCTTGTGCTGGTTCCTAATGAGAAGCTTAGGTCACTCACTTTGGGACAAACATCTTTAAACCTCCTTTTGATCAACCAAATCTCTTCATGAACTGGGTAGACATAGACACTGTCAGTCACAAGTTGTCACACGTGGCATTGCAAGAGGAACCCTGTGACATTTGCATCCTTCCTGACAGTCTTTCCTCCTTCTGGGTTTTAGAGAGTCTCAGCATCTATTTTAAAATGTAGCTGAAAACCCATTGGCCTTTTATGTTCAGAAGTCCAGCTACCACTTGGGAAGCGTGAAACTACTCTGTTGTATTAGCATGATTTTCTACAGACTTGTGATTTTTTAATGTGTGCCATTGGAAAGAGAAGAGTGACTTTTGCAGCTGAGTTGGGGAAGAACTGTGTCCAGCAGATAGTGTTTATAGAAATGAGAAAAGAGCATAATCAGAGGAAGAGAAAAACGGGCTTTATTATGGAGGTGGTGGCTGCTCCTCACAGCAGCATGCAAAGCCAAGTGGAGACACTCCTGTGCAGTCCAGATTCTTGGACCTGAGCAAAAAATGCATTGAATATTTTTAAGAAAAAAATCTGTGACTTGTATATGTCAAAAGAGTACTAGTAAGTTTTGACACCGTTAATTCTGTAGCACCACAAGGTTACGCATCTCCAACAGGAAGGTAATTCAGAGTTTTCAGAGCAAGTCAATTTAAAGCTTCACTGAGGTCTGCAGTCATTTCTCTTCATGCTATGCAAATTTAGGGATATTAACCACTGGTTTCTGTTGTAAGTGTTCCCTGCCTTGCATGTACTTCTGAAGGTGCTTCCCACTCTCAGACACATTGTCAAAAAGTGTCTGCCATTTCCATCAATCTTCATGGCAGGTACATTATTTTCATGGTATGTGCCAAAGGAAACATCTCCAAATATCATTGTACAAGAAAGAAGCACCATGTTACAGACCACACCGGTTTTCTGCTTGTATTCCTGGTGTCCCTCACAGTCTCTGGATTACTACTACGGTCAAGTTTGTAAATGTAACTATTGGTACAAACTTGTTTCGTGTTGGCATACTACATTCACTACACTGGAGTAATCATCCTCACTGGAAAACAGCTGGAAATGAGTGGAAATCCCAAATACAAGATAATGCCCTGGTCACTTCCCTTGCCATGATCGTGTCAACTGACCCCCACAGGGCTGCAGTCTTGAGTAGGATTTGGGGTTTTACTTTAAACTGAATGCTTTAAGAGCTGAAATGTGCCTCCTCTGCTCGGTTCTGGAAGGCAAACAGGACTTTGAGTGCTACCATGTAGAAACTTGCTCAGCCCCCCACTGCTCAGTCAAGCATCTCCATCCATGTGGAGGCTGCATCACCTCTCCCTCTCGCCCCAGACAAAATCTGTCTCTGCTCCATCCTAGTGATCTGCAGCTGCATGCTGCATCCATTGCTGGGCATCAGGTGATTCCTGACAAACAGAAGGCAGTTCAGAAAAAACACTTAAGAGCAATTACAGTTTTAAATTGAACTGATTTTTAGCAAGAGTTAAGTATTTGCAAGTTGTCTAAAAATCAAAAAAGCTGGAGCATGACAATGGTCTACAGATATTTGAAGACTGAAATAGCCAGAGAGAAAATTATCACCTGGGTACAGAAATTATGGATCTGAATATGAAACGAAAACTAGAGCTTAGAGCCAGGAAAATCCCCATCTGAATGGAGCAGACTCCCAAGGGAAAGTGGTAAAGACACCATTTGTGGAAATGAAATGTTTAAAAACAATGTTGGGCTGCTTCCTATTTCTGTACACAAGGGAACAATTTTTCACAGATAAGCACATAGACAACATGACCTGATAGACCTTTTCTACCACTAGACTAGAGGATTGAAATCCAAGATCTATATCCTGAACTATTGAAAACATGACTAAGGACAACAGTGTTATGCTGATTTCTATCACTTGAAGATCTGGCCTTACCTCAATTTTTTAAAGAATAGGGAATAGGGAAACTGGCTTCCTGCATCAATAAACCTGAGTGTGATAAGTGTTGCATGCAAGGAAGTATCACATATACTAAACCTGTTCTGCAAAAACATTTTTCTGTTTGGAGGTACCACAGCAGTGCCAAAGAAAATCAAGCCTAATCAGACTTGTTGGTGTTTAAAGATTTATAGTTCATTCTTAGCCAAAAGCTGTGATAATTAGCACCACACCAGGGCCTGGACACAATCCAGTTCTTTAAGGCAGAGTAAAGTACAGTGCCACATGGAGTGGTACTGCTGAGGTCACATATGGGACATTGTTTTCTACTTGAAGAAAGTAAGTGTCATTCCTTCTGCCCTTTATGGAGACTATTTGATCTGTCACCAAATAGGAAATTGAGAGTGAAATAGCCAACAGCATAGAGACTGCACTCAGGGCAGTGGGCGACCCACCAGCCAAACTTCCCTGATACAAGGAACAACCAAAGCTGACGGAAGCTGCATTAACTGCATTTCACAAGTGCAAGAAAACTATTCCCAAGCCAGGGAAGAGAATGGCTAACATGATTTATGTAATTTTATTAAAATATATTTTTGCCAAGGCCTCAAGAAGATGACTTGGCTGGAAACCAGGTTGGTACAATCCCCAAATGATAGTGCTGTAAAAGGTGAGGAACACACGATCTTCCATGAAAGGCCCTGTAAGTAACAAACAAGAAGTGAAAAGCATTAAAGGGAAGCTTAATATAGCCATACAATGAAATCCAGTAAGCCAAATGTTAGTTGAAAAGATAGGTTTTGAGTCTGTGCCAAAAGCCATCTCTACCCTCCTTCCTCTAAATATATCCCTCACAGGTGGCTTGAATGTATTTTTGAGCCCATACTGGGGCTGTGGATTCCACACATGATTTATTGACTGAGTCAGTCTTTGTGTAACTTTCACATCCACAGGTCAGGTAGAAAGTGAGATGCATCACTGTGCTGCCTGCAGCCAGGGTGAAACATGAATCAAGGCAGTGATTTATATCTGGAGTCCAGCACTTTGTGCTGTAATGTACGACTGAAACACAAAAACAGAGTGACTATGTCACCACAGTTTCTGAAGCTGCTTCCTGTACAAAGTGTGGAATGAGAAGCTCTGCTGGTCTGTGGTGGTGGGAGATATCTGATTGACACTCACCTCTTCCTGGTCTAGGAGAGAAAATATGGTGAGCCAGGCAATCAGGGCACAAATTTACCAAGGACTGTGATGTGAGACATCACCTTCATCAGCAAACTATCTGGCTGAGCAGGAACACACAAACTCCAAGGCTGCATTTCCATCAGTGTAGATCTTACATTGACTGGCATTTTTAATAATACACAACAGACAATGGGCATTTAAAAAGCTTGATGTTCCAGTCTTCTGAAAATTATTAAGGGTTTTGCAACCCTGCCCATATTATCAACTTCTTTCTGTGTAGCACTCTGGAAGTGACCCTGCTTTTACAGTTCTGGTATTTTTTCTTATAAAAGCAGGATTTACCATATTAGTTTTCCTTTATCATGCAACATAGCTATAGAAGAACTTATTTCACACAAGGGGATACCAAGTTATTTTCTAGGCAGAGAGCTTTTAAATTCTTTGGAAAAACATGAAATAAAGGAAATATATTTTTTTAAATGGAAAAAAGCTTGATTTCTGGCCTCTTTTTCAGTTTAAATTAGGCAGAAAACATGCAATAGATAAGATGAAGAACTTTATCTCTGAGAACTTATCTGCATAGGACAAATTATGGGAAGTCTGTGCCACGTACATAGGACGTGTCTTTTACAGTTATGTGCTGATTCTGTGAGGATCAGAAGCTGGGAGCCTCCCAGTGTGCAATACAAACGCAGTTCCGGTGGTTTGGAATGACTTCTGCTTCACTGGGTCATTAAAGGATAGACACTATGATTGCACAAAAAAGTTTTGCATGACTCTGCTGCCTTTCTGTGGTTTCCTGGCAGCACTGAGTGGCTTATGATCTGTAAGCAGAGAGAAAGGCTCCCACAGAATCCAGAGGAGCCTTCTAGGGAGGGAAGGGAAAATCCCCTCCTTGATTCATCACTTTCTTACGCCAGTTTTATTGTGACAGCAGCAAGCGATGACTCCTGCCTGAGCCAGCATGACAAGAATTTAGTGTGTAAAAGGTTCATTTTGTAGTTATGTACTTCAGCCAATGACTACCTAGGGTAGCCTGCAGAATACAACCTAAATCCTATAGAGTAGAGCCAATATTAAAGTGTTCTCCCAAATACTGCTGTTTAAATCAGTCAAATCAAACTCATAAAATTTAGCCTACCATATCTCACACATTTGTGAGCTGACAGCAGTTTGTTCATATTACTCGTGGCTAGGGCTGGAGATTCATGAAGTTCCTTTGGTTCTTGAATCCTCTCTGTAGTAGCTCATTCCAATGCTAAGCTGTGCTCAGCCTCTGTTTTCTCCCCACATTTGTGAAAGTGGCATCACTTACCTACTCTCTGAAAGCAGTTCGAAGGTTATTTAAGATTGACAAAATGCTTTGAAAATAAATAAAGCACTGAATTTGTGCAATTTTTCCCCAGAAGGACAAGGATTTACCTCGACTGTTTCAGCAAACTGGTGACTGTTTAGACAAATAGAAATAATTTCAAAAGTTGACTAATACTTTCTAATACAAGTTGACAGGATTCTCCTGAAGCTGAAGAGTTTCCAGGGTTTGCAAACCTCATCCTGAAATGGTTCCAGCTTAGGAAGACAGACTATCCTGTTCCAGAGGGAGTCTGAATTGCAGTGCTCCCTCTTTCTTCACCGACATGCAGTTCCACACCGTGCTAGGCTGTGCACAGTGTAGTTGCCAGCCATGGATTTTGTGTAATGGAGGAATGTCACAACTTTTGGGGCTGAAGAGGGATACTCCACTCTCACCTGTTTGCAGCACCATCTGGAAATGGGAGAGGCAAAGTAGCTACTGTTTGAGTACCCTCTTCTCCTGGAGATTGTCTGTTGCTGCTGTAAGGCAGAGGTGCCCTGCACCTGCACAGAGCAGGAAAATCCCACAAGTTTATTACTGCAGCTGCCCCTGAAAATCACCTAGCCCTTCCTGTGGCAGGAGAGAAGTTAAACAAGGAATATTTTTTACTCTAAATAACAGACTAGCTCTTTAGGAGCTTGAAAACTTCAGTGTTTTTCACACTTTATGGGAGGTCACAGCAGTGGAAGTTCACATAGGTTCAGTGTTGTTGCTGTCTGTCTGTGCAGTGTTTGACATTGGCATGGGATCTGGCGACAGCAGATCATGAGGTTAAAACTTCAATATACCTTTTTTTCAGAACAGAGAAGTAACTTGAGCTTCAGCCTGTTGAAATCAGCCCACAAAGTTCACACTGCCCACTCTAGTGTAGGAAATTGTCTCTGCCTTAGTGAAGTTGAGAGATGGCTCATACTGTAAACAGCACATGATACAGTAGGCTTACCACAAAAACTTTTGAAAAATTTGGTTTGTGTGTTTCATGAACCAGTCTATTAAGACATGATGCTACATCAATATTCCTTGAAGGGATATATCTAATCTATCTCTATCTCTATAATTTCTATCATCTCTATCATCTCTATCACCTCTGTCATCTCTATCATCTCTATCATCTCTATCATCTATATCATCTATATCTCTATCTATATCTAGATATGTATGGGCCTGATCTCAGGAGGTATATTCCTCAGAAGCTCCCTCAGTGACACTTTCATATAAAACCAGAGTCATCTGGGGGAGCAAAAATCTCTATGAAAAACTTCTTTTCAACCTATCAAGATTCACTGTGGAAGCAAAAGAAAAAGCTGCATGGAACATGCTCTTCATTTGGGAGTGTAGAAAAGAAAGACCTACTTACTGGCCATCTCTGCTAAGGGAGCAAAATATGTTTGAAAGGGAAGACCTTATCTTCCCTAATCTTTCTCTACAGCTTTTTAAAAATTATTTATTTATTTTATTTCTCAGTCATTCCCATATCTAGGAATTCTCACCTTCACGAGTAGTATACCTTCCATGCCTCAGTGTCAGGCTCAAAGACAAGAGCTGCCTTCAACCTTGGTATCAAATCTCTTCTTGAAGCTAACTCTTGCTACACATAACATTGGAACTATTCAAACTGGCATTAATTTAATGAATAACATCCTTCAGCTGCCCCATATGCCTACCCACTCTTCCTAACAGCAAAATAAATGTGTTACCTCAAAGCAGCACATTTTACCTTGTGTCCAGGTGAGCTAAGAACATGTGTGCAGCCAGTTGTGGTGGTTTGGCTGCCTTGCCAAATCAGAACATTAAGTTGCAGCTGTTTGCATCCCTATTCTGTAAACCCAAAACTAATGTCTTAAATCAGAGTTGGTCCAGAAAAATTTCCTTTTCCTGTCTAATCACACAGAAATAACAGTTCAGTACCAGTGCTATACCCACAGAAACAGGTGCAGACTGAGTGGAAGTTTGTATTTGAGGGTCATATATGTATATCCAGTACAATTTTAAATTTGCATCAAATCTTTGTTCAGTCATAAAAATGTATCTGATATTTATTTGCTGTCTAAGATTCCATGACAACATTTTGGTGAAACTATGGCACTTTATGTGGGTGAGCATAGACTGAAATGGGTTATCCTAAACTATCCAAAAGTCATTCCTATAGTCTTTTATTTTTGCTATGATAATTTCATTGGGCTCTACTTGTAACACAATATGGTGAAAATTTCACCTGGATTTTAAAAACAGAAAGAAAAGAGATATCATTCAATCTCAAGAAGTCTGAATACACACGAGTCTGTAAATTTTGGTATGACCTAAAATTTCACTCCAAAATTTCACACAAGGAAATATTTAATGTAAATATCATGGTAGATCACCCTGTGGAGTGACCTGAAGCCCTAAAGAAACTAAGACAGGCTCCAGGAGTTTTTTACCCTGTACCTTCATGCTGACTCTGCTATCCAGCTGTATGTTTGGTAATAGCTCAGGTAACATAGATCTGTGCAGCCTGAATGTGGCCTTTAAGAACATCACAGAATATTTATAGATCTTCATTTAAACTGCTACTTCAGTGTAGTCCAACTTCAAAAGACTCTTTTTATATGAATCTCTCAAGAAATCCAGGACAAAAAATAAAATTTCTGAAAAAGGTCAATTCTCCTAATTTAACATTAGATACTGACCTTCATGAATATGCACCCACCTATTATCAAATAGTCTGAGATGTCACTGCCATTAAAATGTATTCTGATAAACAGTTTTGTACATAATCAGGTTGTAAATAACAGTTATAATGAAATAGGAAAGTGAAAAATACTGCCCATTATTCAAACAGAAGTCTCAGTTATACTTGAGTTTGAACATAGCACTATCTTAGCTTAGTATCTAAAACAGACTCAGCAAATATTTAAAAGGAATTAAGCTATTCCTTCTTTACTAAAGTAAGTACAGTTTCAAACATTGCTCTCTCCCATTTCTCATGAAACCTCTGGTACTTCCACTTCTTCAGAAAAGTGTTTTAAATTGCTGCAATCCCACCAAATTCTGGTAGGATAAATTCCATTTATTACTTTTGGCCGTCTCTCCTGTTCACCTATTAACATGACTGAAAAGGAATAAAACAATTTCAGGTTAGGCAGATCAAAAACTAAACTGAGATTGATGGTTAAGCATAACTGAGCGGCTTTCAGAGCTGCTGCTGGCAGTTGACTAAGATTAGATTTTTTTAAATGATGGGAAGATATTTACAATTTTTTTACACCATTTTATAGTTTAGTTAAAATTTTAATTACTAATTATAACTAGGTTTAGATGTTTGCATACCACTTTTCTGGGCATTTCAGTTATCCCAGTTGATGTAAGAAATGGATCCAACAAATGGGGCATTCTGAAAATAATGGGAAGTGGAACAGGACAAAAATTGTAGCTCTACTGTTTGAAACACAAGTCATTCTGTTATATAATTTTTTTAATTACATCAATTTTCTGAAAAGAAAATTGCATCTTTTCTAGGCAAATTCCAATAGTGCTTGATACATTATAATTTCCACAAAAAGAAATGAAAGATCAAATTCTAGAACAGATGAAAGAGATAAGTTCTTTTTGACTGGTACTTTCGTTGTAGTGAATCTTGGATTTGACCTCATTCTGTCACTCCAAAGAACATAAATATTACTGAAGAAAACAGACTAGCGATATTCTTCAAAACTTTATAAATATATTCCATATTACCTTATGTATATGCAACTCTTGATCTTCCTCTACTGCAGCACTCCTGTTATTGTTACCATATGGTTGGCCATGTGCCTTCATTTACCGTGGTTCAGTGGTCCAACAAACATGGGAGAAAAAGATTGGAATCACATTCAGTGCATATAACTGATGAAATAAGGATATGTAACAGAAAAAAGCAGTAATCCCAAGAAGAAAAACCTTTTCCAAAAAAACATTAGAACATGCCAAAAAATAAGGAATTTCACTTTTCACGACAATTCTAATTTGTGAGCAAAATGCAGTGGCTATAAGGACAACATGTTCTTAATGCCTTCTGTTTAGCCCTTGTGTTCCAGGTTTTTGGCTTACTTTGCAAGAATTGCTTAATGAGGGAACCACTTAAAGTGAAGAAATATAGAATATTCCAATGCTCATCCAGTGATATATAACAAATCTTGTCTGCATTATATTATTCTTTGGTCTGTGGATTAATCCTGGCAGTTGTTTTCTAGCAAGTATCAGCCTTTGGTCGATCGGTGTTGAATTGTTTACCTTGACGTATGGGTTTCATTGTCATTCAACTAAACAATGATTCTTTGTTTACTTAGCTGGATTCAGGCAGTGTAAGTTACCCATGCTCTCTACAGAGTGAATTTTAGAGTATTATTTCTGTGAAACAATTCCGCCAAATACACAAAACACGCGTCTGTATTCCTTTAAGACTTGGGGTGAAATAAGCTCAGTTTACCACATCTAAACATTATGTTGCAACCATACCCACTTCCTCTCATCATCTCCCTCCAGCTAGCCCTCGAGCCAACCAAATACCCTCATCTGAAGTTAACAGAAGATTCTAATAAAAACTAAGAATGTGCCTATGCTGTTCTAGTGCAAGACTGAGGCAGAGGATGTTCACAGGAACATCTTTTATTGCCTGGGTTTAAGTGTTTGAATCTCTGCTACATGGTTATTCCCAACACATTGGTTTGGCCCTAGGACTTGCAGCCATGTCTCCCAGAAGACCATCCCATACACAGCAGAGCCCCTCTAACCACTGACACACATGTACAGGACACACATTTCTGCTGCAGAACAAATATCTGAGGAAATGCTTTTCTGGGGAGGGGTGAGGGCTGAGCATGGGTGATATGTACATAGAAGATGCATAGGTGCAACCAATGATGTGACTGTTATATGGAAAACAAATGACGAGGAGTCACTCCAAAATGAAACAGCTAGCCCAGGCAAATCTCTGAAAAGATCCATGGCCAACTTGGGGGTCCGTCTTTTCTGTGCAAAAGAATCCAGAAGAAGTAAAGAAACATCAGGATGTCAAAATATAATGGCAGTCCAGTTTTTAACTATGTGGACAGTCTAGTACCTTATCCTTTTCTATTAGTGTTGCCATCAAAAATGAATCAATTGCATTTGTCTGATCCTCATTGCACTCTACAAGTGGAGGGGAAGCAGAAGGGAAAGTGCTGAAATCTTCTCCTGGTATCCACTGATAAAAAGCATGGATATGAATCAAACCTGTACAAGGGGAGGCTCAGACTTTACACTGGGAAGGATTTATTTACCAGGAGAGTGGTCAAATACTAGAACAGGCTTGCTAGAGAGGCAGTTGGTGCCCCAAGCCTATCAGTATTTAGAAACATTTGGACAATGCACTTAATAAAGTGCTTTAACTTGGTCCACCATGAATTGGTCAGGCAGCTGGACTAGATGATGGTTGTGGGTTCCTTCCAACTGACACAGACTGTTCTATTCCATGTTCTTACCCCTACACAGCTCTGAGTCACACCAAGACCACTCTGGCCTTGGAAAATAACTCAGGGGCATTATAGTTACAAGATTTCATTACAGGAAACATTTGTTAGGATGAAGACAAGGGGATGTCATGGTGGAAATGCTCTGCAGTGCTTCCCACTGGGTGCTGAACAAGGTTGGAGAACTAAAGATGAATATCCTTGTGTGAGACTGTGCCAGGATAGCAGGGAGCTCCTATGTGGGGCTGTACAAGCTAGAAATGAACCCACTGGCATGGAAGCAAGTTCAAAGAACACAAAAGGTGTAATGACATCCTCACTGAAAGTGATAATGTCTGCAATTAATTGACTGTAAAGGTATTTTTATTGACTAAATGTCATTTATCCATGGGACCTCTGTGTCTTGTAAGCATTCCACATGGACTGAGGATAAGTAAAGAAAAATATGCTGTAACTTTTGGGTAGCTGACCAATATTAGTGAGTTTGAATAGACAACTCTTTTTCTCCCTTGTTTTCCACGTCTATTGTTGCTGTTTACCAATTTTTGTTAGTCTTTCAGTCTTCAAGAGATTAATGAAACCAAATACTTTCATCCAATGCTTCTTCCATACGTATATTTCATTATCTGCTTTTACTTCACATACAGACACTACTATGGAGAACAATACATATTTCTAAAGATAATGAGAAATGAGAACTGAAGAAGTATTAAGGGTGGAACAGTTGGGTATGATAGTTTGGAGATGCTAAGCAGGTAATGGCTAGGGCCATAAAATAGACGTGCTCAAGTGTTAGACTATGCAGAGGAAGAATTTGGAGGAACTGCTGGTTTTTGGCTAATGAAGAGCTCTGTTTCATTTTCTTCATCTGGGCCAAACACGCCAGAGTCTCTCACATTGCACTGCAGATACTGAGAAGCAGCAAAACACAAACTCATGTCTCACATTAAAATAAGGCACCACAAGGAAAGGAAAATGAACAAAGGAGGGAGATACACATAGTCCTGATGTTGTTCTCTATTTTACAGTGAAATGTAGCAAGTTTAAGTTACTCAAGCTTGTGCCCTTAGCTGGCAATATAGAACAATAAGTTGTACTATCAGGATGCATGAGGATAAACAATATTTCCCTGCAGGCAGACACGGTTTCCCAAGACTGAAAACAAGCAGTATAATTGGGGAAAAGAAGAAATGTTAAATAAATTGGAAGGACCTGGAATCCACAGCAGAGAATACTGCTAAGTCCTATCCCATCCTTAATCACACCACCAGCTTCCCCCCAGTCACACTGTGTGCTGCTTCATTTCATCTTTTTCGCCTATATACCTTCAGAAAGAGTGAAAGAAATCACCAAATAAAAAGTGTAAACCACAGTAGGATCCTAAACCCCTCTCCTGCCCCCATCCTCACCTTAGCAATGTCCTGGATATACTCTCACTTCTCCTCTTCATGGACGTAAATCTGATATTCTTGGCTGCACACGTCTCATCTGAAGTAGGAGTGGAATTGCCTTCTAGTCTGGGAGTATGATTATAGTCAGGGAAATAAAGGCATTTTATTGAAAATTGAGAGCCCTGGCTCTGAAACATCTTGCTCTGAGATCAAGAACCTCATTTAATCTCCAAGGGCAGGTGCTTCCTCCTCACCTTGGGTCAAAGGATGTCAGCTGCCACCCTGTGAACTACAAGCACAGACTTTTAAACTGAAAAATGTAAAGTGCATTTATATCTCTGTTACACAGAATTGGTACCTACCATGTTTCCTGATGATTCCATCAGGTCATTGGTGAAAGCTCCAAACACTTTCTTTGCTTCTCTTGTTAAGTAATTGGATAATAATTTTTAAAATCTCATTTTTAGGCAGCCATTAATTTTATATAATATTTAGTGCAGAGTTACTTAAATTTGATATTTGAATCATGCTTCCAATGACATCTACTGCAAGCATCTATTATTAAATATACTTTCATTTCTATCATTATTATTTATGTTCAAGGGATGGATGAAGTCCTTCAGGTTTACATTTTCCAAATTTGTTTCCTACCAAAAAATAACCCCCAAAAAACCCAACAAACCCTAGAAGGACTTTCCTGGGAGCTGAGCTGGAAATTCAGTGTCTGTAAGTGGGTGTCCTGCTGGGTGGATCCTGCCTTCGATTCCCTGTTTCCTGGACGCAGTTCACACCCAGAGCCTTGCTCATGCGAGCGTGCATCCCTCCCCTGCCAGGAACGCCGTGTGACCAGGCAGGAATGGGAGGAATGAGTCGTCTTTTCACGCTCGATTTAGTAATATGCTACCAAGAAGCAGCACTTGCCACTGGAAAAAATGCCTTACAGTAACAAATCACTCAGATTCCTGAGGGACTAGTAGGAAAATCTGCTATCGAAGAAGACGGTGTATCATCCACTGTCATGCGAGCGCTCACCCTTTCATTTTGCAATATTGCGTAAGTGTAGCAAACAAGTAGCAAACAAAAACTGTGTGATATTTCAGATATAATGTCATGTTTTGAAACCCACTCAACATACTTTCTATTTGCTGGATTTCATCCTACAGTTTTAGTCTGGTATTACTAGGAAAATATGTTGAAACTTATATGAAAAAAACTTAGCTTTCTGTTCCTATTCTCTTCCAAATTCTTTACACATTTTCACGTCATACAAGTAAGTGTTGAATTCGCTATTAAATATTTTTAGTTCTTTGGGGAAAATAATTCATCGGTCATCCAACAAAAATGAAACTAAATAAATCCTGAAGCACCCTGAACCATAGAAATATTGACTATCTTTGTCTGGTGAAAGGTCTGGGGAACCCAAACAGATATTGTCTTCCATGCACATGATTATTTCATAAAAACAGCTTATATGTTTATTTTGTATTTTTCAGCTATGAAAAATAGCGGGATATGGGATATGGGATATGGGAATATGGGAATATGGGACCAACCCTCACTGCAATCACCAGCCGTATTTGAACCTGTATCTTCCCCAGCAGAATACCAGTATGCCCAGGGAGAGGAGTACCTTTACCAGTTTCTATTTAGCCACTGAGGGTGTTACTGAGATTTAAACACCTTTTCCACTTGTGATACACAGAGATGCTTAGTTCCTTGGAGGACTACAGAGCCTAAAAGGAAAATGCACACAAGTGAAAAAAACCCCATACTGTGGATCCTAAATGCTTAAGGTTTATTACCTTCACCAGTTCTTCAATCAGGTCCTGCTTCTTCCTTGGTTTTTGAGATGGACTCACCAACTGCCAGGGACATAAATGTGTCAGTCAAAATCTTTCAAGAATATCTGTACTCAGCTGATGATTACTTTGACAGCCAACGTCTTGCCTGACACATAACAAGACTGGTCAATAAGCTGGATTGTGCCAAAAGATGTTCTGAGTACAAATGATGCTTTATGAGTATTGGGAAAAGACTGAGTTGATGATTTACTCAACTATAGGAGGTAATTGTGTGTCAAGTGTACTTTTTAGCATTTCAACCAGACAGATTCTCACCCTCTTTCTCCCAGAGGAATACAAGGATATCAACAATTCTGAAGAGAGGCAGAAGAGGGGAAACAGCAGTAAACACACAGCTCTATTCTGTTTTAATGTAGATTGTTAGACGCTTACAAGGGCTAGATACTTACAAGGGTGTTGCTAACAAAGAGTAGCTTCCCTCACCAGATTTCATGCACAAAAATAAAATCAAGCTGATAAAATCATAACATTTGAGTACATATCCATCTCTGTCTCTCAATGACAATCATAAGCCAGGCTAGCAGTCTTCAGGGAGAAGGTATTCCATTGCAGGAAAACAAAGTTTCATCAGAAAAAAAATGTTTTCTCTCTTGATTTTTTTAAAAGACACTTATAAATAGATTAAATTCACCTTTGAGGATAACAGTGATGAGCAAATTAATCTTGCTGGATGTGTACACTTTGGAAAATTAGGATTTCTTTGTTTAGGAGAATATTCACAGTGGTTGAGTTTATTACTAAATTTGGTGCTCTTATTGGTTATAGCTTCTTTATGTTTAATCTTTTTCCCTAAGGGGAAGACAGAGATTTCAACAGTCCCTGCTGGTTATTATGTCTTGTATTTCATTCCAATTACTTTTGCAGATTTATTGTCAGGAAGATAGATGCAGAAAAAATCATGCATAAAACCTTTCTGCCTGTCAAGCTGTGTTTCTATTTCCAGGCACAAAAATAAAAGAAATTAAAAGTTTCTTCATAATTGAACACTGAAGAAGAGTAGTTCAGTAGGGTTGTTCCATAGGAAAGACCAGGGCCTGCATTTTCCCTTGACTGTACTTCTCACTAGAAAATTGAACTAACACTATCACTTACTCAGCTAACAATATCAGTTAACATGATGAGCCAAATGTAACTGATTTTTGCAACATTTAAAAAATATTTTTCATAATGCTGCTTTTACTTATCTGTTTTTTTATTTTAAAACATTTATTTTCATGTTGCATTAATAAATTCTGCACTCACCTGACTCCTGGAAATGAGTTGACAAGACCATTGTAATGAAGAAGAGTTACAAATCCGATTGGCTGACCAGAACTGAGGGCTGTTATTCAAAGGAAAAACAAGTAAGGAACATCCTGATCTGCAAAAGTGGAAGTGTTTAACATTTATGAATGCACTGGACAGCCTTCTTTAGATAGTCCTCCCTCACCACCTTGTATCTATCATATGGCCATAAGTCCCAGGTTTTGCCTTTTCACGTGGCAGTGAGACAGCACCATGCACCAGATATTCTCTTATATTGTAACCTGTACAGCTGCAGAGACCTTCAAGAAAGAAGACTGGAGAAAGTAAGGAACTAGCACAGTTTTTCAGGCTTGCAACTTATTCTCTGAGTATGTCAAGGAAAAACCAGCAAAAACCATGGAGCCACAATTCAGTTTGTTATTATGAGCTCCTACACTTTGTGTTCCCCACTGTGTGGGGATAAGTGCTCCACAAGTATATGATCATAGTCCTGTGCTCAAAGGGGAGATGACATTTTAAATTTTTTTTAATTAACTACTTTTTAAAAAATTAAGTATTTTAAAAAGTAAAAACAAAAACACATAAAAGGTAAATATGAAACAGAAGCACAGGAGACAGGAGACTTATCCAACATTGCTTGGAAGCTGCAAATAAATCCCAGGATTCATGGTAAAATCTTTGTCCATCAGATCATAGAGTGGTGGATTAGCCTTGGCTGGATACCAGTAGCCCACCAAGCCATTCTCACTCCTCCTCCTGAGGAGGGCAGATGAAGAAAATAAGATGACAAACTCGTGCGTTGAGATAAATGCAGTTTGAGAAATAAAAGCAAAGGCTGTGCACGGAAGCAAGACAAAGGAAAAAGTTTTACTTTCTACTTCTTGTCAGCAGGAGATGGCCATACATCCTGGAAGTAGGGGTTCAGTACTTACAGTGATTGTCTTGAAAGACAATCACATAAATAATGAGTGTTCTCACGTCCTTCTTTCTCTTAGCTTTATTTTGATGAACATGACATCATATGGTATGGAATACGCCTTTGTTCAGTTTGGATCAGCTCTCCTGGCTGTGTCCCCCTCCAGCCCTTTGCCTACACCCAGACTACCAGCCTGTAGGAATGGGGTGTGGGTGGAGAGAGCCTGGATGCTGTGGGAGCAACGCTGAGCAGGAACAAAAACACTGATGTGTCCTCCACACCAGTCTAGTTACAGCTGCAAAGCAGAGATCTACATGGGCTGCTGAAGGGAAATTTATCTCCGTGCTCTTCTTACATATACTAAACCAACTGTACACCTCGAGTCCTATTGGACCCAACAAAATACATTAACAAGGAGTCAAAGAAAAGAGCAGACAACTGGAGTGAGGGAAAGGTGGAAAAATTGATTTTGTTTACTTTTCAACTGTCCAGGGAATAACTGTAAAATGAAAAGAAAGGCTATAAGTTGCATATGATTTTGGACAACTATTTTCCACGTTTTTCTTTTCAATACGTTAAGATTTCTTCTGTTGTTAAGTGAATCTGCACTAATTTGAAGGACACATTTCAAAATCTATTTATAGAATAGCCACAACAGAATGACACCAAATTTAAGAACAGGAAAGCAGCAAATCTAAGAATGATGTCATGAAAGAAGACAAATACTTAAATACACAAAAGACTCTCTGCAACACAGGCCCTCTGTAAAAATGTTCTCATGTTCATTTTGCAGTGTTAAGAACTGGAGCTCTTGCAATCTCTCATTATCTTAACAGTTTATAAGGACTGAGTCTAGTTTTTTTTACAGTATTTTGTGTACACAGAGCCCAGCTCTGAGTCTGTCTCTGTCTACTTGCTGTTGCTCTGACTATGCAAGACCATCTGTACCCCAACCCTTTCAGGAGCCCACAACTCAAGGTTAGTCCACAAGCTGAATACCCTGGGGGCAAGTCACATCTAGGAACAAATACTTTATGGTTGCCAGGATTTATTCTTCAGATTTAATTTCATTTCTTAAACAGGAATGTTCAAAACACCTCTAGCATTACCATTTTAACCAGTTCTCCTAAAACTGTTTCCATAAAAGGGAAGTTGGCAGCATGCAACCATTACTCAAGTAGCTCAATAGTTTCATCCTCTCTCAAGAAACTGGGTAAAAAGTCTTCCCAGACACAGAAGGAGTGTGTCTGTATTGTTGTCACAACCTGGTAAATCCTGGAGACAGAAGCTTCCTCTGGGATCACAGTTGCATGTTCATGGCTTATCCCAAAATCCTCTGTTGTTCTGCAGCTCAGGGCAGCCAGCCCAGAGCCAGACACAGCCCAGCACAGCACAGCCTTGGCCTGGGGCTCCCAGGGCTCCTGTCACCCCAGCCATCTCTGGTATAATGATTTAGCTCATTGTGTTTGTATGGGCAACATATAAGCTCATTGTTCTTGTATGTTTGTGTAGCCCTTTCCCAAACTCATGAACTTCCTGTAATCAATTAATTAAATTTTTGTTCCACTTAATTTGTGGTTTTGTGCTGTGACTCTTAAGAGGTTCAACACAGAGTTTAGAGCCTCAGAGGAGTTGAAACTAAAAACAACAGTGAGCTACATGTCTTCCTTCCCAGTCCTAGATTGTTCCATCGTGTGTGGAGCCACCTGATGTGGCTCACTCCTGATGGCTGCAGCTCTAAGGAGTGCTCTAGATGGACTGAACAGGGAAGAAGGAATTTTCTTCAAACACATTTCCAGTGGGGATGAACTTGTAGGATCCTGCAACAAGCAAAATTATTTAAAATCCTTTACCATGCATAAGAGAGCAACTTTTACATCTCATTTTTTTAAAGCAGAGAATATATAAAATAACCAAGTGAGAAGAAAGAAATACATTTTGGTTATTTATATATTTAGACAGGAAAATAGTGAAGTTTCTATGAAAGCAGTGTCCTAAGATTGTTCCAAATGACATGTACCATTTGCATATTGGAGAAAAAATATCTCTGTCTAATGGTTAAATTGAGACTAAAATTTCAACATCTATGATCAGACAAATGTGCTTCTTGATGGTTATATAGAGAAGTTGTATGTAAGAGGCTTGGAGTGCCTGAGGAAGTCAAATGCCTTGTCCCTCTGCAAGAGAGAAAAGAGCCCTGAAATCTTAATTTTTGTTGTAGCTATGATGTATAATGTGTAGCCCAAAAATGCATAGCTTCTCAGGCAGAAAAGGAGCAGAAAAGAAAATTTAATCCTTAAGGCCCATTTTGAAGTACTCACAGGACAATGTGTCAAGCTGTTGCCTTTTCAGTTATTCCAGGCTGCAAGAGGAGAACTGGGCAACAGAATCTGGGCTCTGAACTGTGCAGGATTTAACAATGTCACCCTGCTGCCTCATCTTGTCATTGTGAAGTGAAACTTATTTTTCTGGAGATGATGAACACCTGCAGAGATTATTGTCTCCAATGAAAGGTCAGACAGAGACAATATTTGATGTCTCAAGTTTGGCGTCCAAAATAGTTCATTTTAAAGTTGAGAATTCTGAATTAATAGGTACTTCTCCAGACATTTGGCCTAAGGGTCACAATTTCTTTGTTTTCAAAATCCTAACCTATTTCAGCAAGTTCATTACAGCACTTGGTTGAATAAAACTTTAAATACAAATAGTGTATGTTTTTAAATCAGCAAGAGAGAAAAACAGTTTCACTCAAATATAAGACAGAGTAAAGATCAGGAAACACTTTAAGGAAGTATTTTCATGTTTTTCTCAGGAAAACACATTAATTGAAGCTAGTAAAATCTAAAATTATGATAAAACGGGGAAACATATGCTTTTCAAGGAACTCATAGGAAACAAAGCTGAGGGAGATTCATGTTATTCAGTCAGGACACAGAAAAGAAATAAATATACATCCTACAAAAATTGATAGAGCATCCCAGCTAACAGTCCACCTCTTTGTAAGGCTGCCACTCAGAAATATGTACAGGACAAGCAGAATACACTAATGGCACACTTTGGCACAAAAAAACCCTCAGAATGCATTGCCATGAATAAATGCCAGAATAAAGAAACTCTTTTCATGCTCACTGCTTCAGAACAGATGGAAGTTATTGAGTAACCTAAATTGCTTCTCCACTTGAATTGTGTGCTGCACAGAAGACTGTATTGCTATTTTTCTAGGAAAAGAATATGTTGCAATATGCAATAGCAGTCTAAGTGCATTGATCAGGTCGTTTGCAATTCAGGTGTTGGCAGTTAACTCTTAGGTTCTTTGTGAAAGTTTCCAAGCAAATGAAAAAGGATAATTATTTTTTCATGAGTTTTGGTGGGGTTTTTTAGTGAGGGCTTCTCAAGTCAAACTGATTTTTTTAAAGGAAGATTGTTGCCATAAAGATTTATAGGGGGTCTGTTGAAAATATTCCTAATTGTAGTGAATTAATACATAATCTGACAGATTGTGTGGACCTTGTTTACTGGAAAGACTCAGGTGTTTCAGTGAGTCATGAGCACAGAAGTAGTTTTTCACATAATGGAACAGAGCAAAGAGCAAGAGGGTCTGGAGAATGTCTGTATTTACAGTCTAGAAACTGTGGTGACCAGTATGTAGCTACTGCTGCATGTGCATAATCAGAGTGGAACGAACAGCATCTAACCTCAATGTTTCTATTTGTTGGAACACTTGAAATGGGAAGAATGAAAGGAGCTCTTTTTCTTATCCATCTGCATTTATACGGTTTGGAGAAAGCAGAAATTGCTTATGAGGGCTGAAAAGTCTGAAGCAAGGAAAGAGATAGAACATACCAAGGGGCAGGAAAGCAAAGCCAGAGGACCAGACTTCAACCAAAGAATGTTTCAAAGTGCTGAAAAAACAAGGTCATGGAAGTGCATACCCCTCAGTTCTGTGTGATTTTATCAAACTTCTCAGGACAGACACCTATGTGTGTTTTATATTTCAAATATGTACTGCAAGCAGGAAGGCTGACGCTTTAAGGGTAGAAATCACTTTATGGGTAAATTTCAAAAGTGGAAGTTTAAATTAAAGGCAAATTTGGGAGAACAAACAAGTTTCAGGGCCAAGGATGGCAATCTTACGTTCAAGAAGGCAAAACCTACTTTGGGATGTAAACTGAACAGAGGTCTTCTGAGATCCAGGAGCAACTTGGATATCCTGAATATATATGTGGAGGGAGACCCTACAAAACAGAGTGGGAAGGGCACACTCAGCAAGACCTTAACACTGAGGGTGGACAGGAGACACCATCAGATCTTTCTGTACCCGTTTAACCACCTGGAGGCTTCTACTCCTCCATCTGTAGCCTTGTGAATAACTGTGTCTGTTCTTCTGGCAGCGGTGCAGGCATTGCAGCTGACCACAGCACAGGGGAAGGCAGCCATGAGGCTGCCATGGCCACCCCCTTGTCACGCCTGGGTCTGAACTTTGCTTGTGTGTTCTACACTCTGACTCAGTTTTACAGGACTTTCTTAAGAGGAAACTATTATTGGTACCTTTCCCATGATTACTAGAAATAGCTGTGCTTTCTATTAAAGCATTCAGATTCCTTGTATTTTTCAGTTTGTCCTGGTTCATTCACCTTCTCCTCCTCCCTTTTTCAGTGTTGCCAAGTACCTTTGCTTCTTGATGGATAAATAAGCAGAGCCGGATGCCAAATGAGGCTCAAGGGGACCAGGAAATCTCAGCTGCCTCCTCCTAACCCTGAACAACGCAGTTGATGCACGCATCCCCTTTCAGAAGAGAACTGAGGTTTTGTTACATTTTGGAAACCAAGAGTAAAGTCTGTTCAGCTACAGCTTTACCCCAGGCCACCTCCAAATGTAACATGGCTATTGGAATGATAAAAACAAAAGAAAAATAAATAAAGAAAAAGAATCATCTCTAGCTTATTGAGAATTTCTATTAAAAATTGGAAGCCCTTTCCTTTGCTGATACTTTGGGCATGCCTGCAACAATAGAGTTGGAAGCACTTTCTGATTTAAACCCAAAGGCATAGCTGTCCTGTTGAAATCAAACTGTGGGGCGCTTTCTGTTTGTTTTTCATTGAAAAAATATTGTCTATATATATTGCAGTTGGTAATAGATTTTTCCTTGATTGTGTTATTTCATACTTACATAGCAAGGAGGCATTTTAGAAAGCCTCTGTTTAGCTGAAAGAGAAAAGCAGGCTTGTTTTCTTTTCTGCAAAATGGGACTGATGAGTGTTTATGCTGAAAACACCAATAAATCTTCAGTTCTTTCTTTCCAGTTCCTTAAGTTCTGTTCCCTGAAGGTTCTGGTTTTACAGTACGAGGGGAGTGCATGGGGTCCTTAAACAGCTTTAAACACTTTTACAGTTTGAAGCTGGGGGTAATGATCTCTTGGCCTCTTTCCCACAATTTCTTTCAAACATTGCAAAAAAGTTGCATGCTGCTCCTTCCTTTAGCAAGACTGTTTACAGGGTCTGCTGTTAATTCATAGTGGCAAAGTGTTTCCCTTTTTTTCTTCCAAAACTCTAAACTCAAGAGACCATTGAACGTGCTGCGGAGAAAAGTGGTTTAATCCCCTTCAATTTGTGACACAGCTGAACTATCTCAGCTTGAGGAACATTTTTGTGTTTCTGCACCAGTGTCCTGAATGTGCTCCTTTCAAAATCTTCCAAAAGTCAGGTGAAACATTCAAACCCTTCTCATGGGGATATCTGGTTTCTGCTGTGACGTGTGATCCAGAAATGCTGTGCTTGAACAGCAGATGCTCAGAGATCTATCAGCACTGTGCATTAAACCAGGCCTTGCTTGGCAGGTTTGAACAAAACACATTTCCTTTGATAGACCTGGGGTCTCTTCAAACTCCTATTTACTTTTGCCCTTCTAAGACAAGATCAGGCACTGGCTGGTCAGGAGTAGACCTGAAAATGTTTGGTTAGTGGATGTGGGTTCATTTACGTGTCTTTGAGTCTGCTGAGCACCACAACCTGCCTTCTTGCTCACTCTCCTTGGAAACAATGAGACATATATAGGATTTATAGTTTGTAGGAGTTATGTAGGATTTCAGGAAGTTGAGGAACCATTACATTTAGCCTTGCCCCATTTGCATGCCCTTTGAGGATAAAAGCATGCAATTGCAACCATGCAGTAGAGAGAAACAGTTTCATTCCTGACATGAGTTTGGTTACCTTTGTGTTAGTTCCTGCAGGTCAGCTCCTGCAGAAAGACAGGGGCAGCTGTTGCCAGATGCACGGTATGTCCCAGCTCATGACTTGGGCTCAGGAACTTGAACCACCACATCCTTCCCCCAGAAATATACACACCAAGAGTCACCTGGTCCCTCACGCTCCCTTTTAATTCAAGAGTACATTTAAAAGTGGGCAGGCTGACTCTGGGTATGCCTGAAGGGATAGCATTTTATGGCTGTTTTTGTACTGCAATATTTAGTCACACAACACGTTTTTGTTTGTAGTTGCAAAATTTACAGTTGAACCATATGGAGCAGATTTTATTTTACTTCAGTTTATCACCAGAAATCAGCTCCTCGGCACTGAGCCCAGCAGATTTCATATTCTGTTGGTTTAAGAGAAGCAATGTAGAATTCCCTGTCTGTATGTTCAAGCTCTTTAATTGACATAAACAAACAGAAAAACATTGTCTAGCATGAGTGGATGTTTACTCAGCCTTGTAGAATGGTGAAGCATATCACTATAAAAACCACACACTATAAAAATAATCTGAGCTGTGATTGTTCTGACGAATCCCACAGCACTTGCACAGTATGAGATAGAGCTATCTTTATTTTACCAGGACTCAAAACATGACTGCCAAATTGAGTGAAAAATATCAGATAAATTGATATGGTAGCTGCCTAAATGCAAAACCCAGCAGAGTCAACAACAAGTTCAGGGCTTCTAAAGGGAGTTTTTGAGTCCTGAGGCAAAATTGATTCCATCCAATTTCTTCTGTCTCTGAGGGGTAAAATGATACCCAGATTACCTGCAAATGACCATAACACTCCAGACGCATCAACTAGCCACAACACCCTGTGGCCATCTTCCCTTGAAATTCCAACTTCCATGATGGTCAAGGTCTGGTATTTTGGATGAAGATGCCCAGTACAGAAAAAAATTTGTTTCATTCTCCAGTGCTTCGTCACACAAGACAATTTCCTATGTTTAGTAATGATACTGCCCATAACAAGGAAATTTTTAGCAGCTTTAAAATACTTGCATGTGTCAAGTATATTACTCTTGATTATATCTGATAACATTTTCTGGTATTTCAAAAGTGAATTGGGCCTTCCTGGCAAAGTCCAAGAGAGGAATCACTTGCAAGTGCAGTGCTAGAGTGCTGGTCTAAATGGCACCATGTGGAGTGATGGATTTGCAATCCTAAACTAGGAGGCATGACTCTTCATGGAGCACTTGGAAAAAAGAAACTGAGTACAGGACCCAGGAAAATGAAAAAGCTCACCTAGGGTAAATCTGACCCACTCAGTAGGAAGTCCTGAGGAGGTGTGTGGGGCCAAGAGGAATGGCCACTTAGTGGTGGCTGATAGCAAATAGCTCTGCCTGTTCAGGGGTGGGGGTCAGAGCCCCTGACCTAAAGCACAGCAGCTAATACCAATATGTCACAAAAACATGGAGAAAAACCTCTAAGATCATTAATCCAGCCATTAACTAGCACTGACATGTCCATCACTAAACTATATTCCAAAGAGCCACATGCGTTTTCTCCAGGAATGGTGGCTCCACCACTTCTCTGGGAAGCCTTTTCCAAAACCTCGTTTCAGGGAAGAAATTTTTCCTGATGTCCTCTCTAAACCTCCTCTAGCACAATGTGGGGCTGTTTCTTCTTGTTGTATCTCCTCTTTTCCAGGAGAAAAGGCTGGTCACCTGGTTACACCTTTTCAGGGAGGTGTAGAGAGTGATAAGGTCTCCCTTCAGCCTTCTTTTCTCCAAGCTAAACACCCCAGCTCCCTCAGCTGCTCCTCATGAGACTTGTAGCCTAGAGCCTTCAGCATGCCAAGTCCTCTGTCTCTTTTCCAAGGAATATTTTAGCAATATTTTTTTCTGTAAATTTAAGTTCATTCAGTTGTTCTGTGTTGCCAGGCTCAAACATTCTCTTCTTTGTTTTTAGACACCTAGATGGGCTCTTGCATTCTGTGTTGCCTGGGATGATGTTTACAGGGCACTGCTGCACCCAGTAGCTGGACCAGTTAATTTGTCCAGTTCAAGATGGTTTTGTTGTTTTGGTTTTTTTTTTTTTTTTCAAAAAAACCCAATTGCCACTGTGTACTGAAAGAAATCTTGCAAATATAAAAGATAATCATAAGGTAGTGACAGACTTCTACAACGGCTTCAAAAGTTTGCTGTAAAAAATGAGCTATTTTAAAGTTGGTTTTGAATAGCTGTCTTCTTTCTCTAGGCACTCAATTTATTAGATTTTCAAAGGTGTAAAGTTCTCAGCCTAACTCCCTGATTATCTCATCAGTATTAAAATACTTGTAAAGAATAATAAATAGCACATAGTGATTTGTTCCTTTTTATTATTCCTGAGTATGAGGGAAATACAAATCAGGCAAATCCCTGGGGAATTCTGAAGAACTACAGTCACTGGGGTAGGAAATGTAGTATGCACTCTGAGGAGTTCTTTTCTAAAGAATACCTCTCCTAAAAGCCATGAGAAAGACTGTGAAGTGCTAGAAGTTACCGTACTCTTGCAGTCTATTGCCATTCCAGTACGTCCTACCTGAAGGAAATCTCCTTCTAGCACGGAACAGAAGAAGATGTGCAGGTAGCAAGTGTTTTACAATATATCCCAGTACATTATGTAATTTCATTCAATATTCTGGGATGAACACTTCCTTACATTTCCTGTTAAACAAACTCAATTAAAAATAAATATCTATGATAAGGAACACAAATTCAACTCATGCAATCAACATAATTTGATTGTGTCCTTTTATAAAGCTAACACTTAACTAGCATTGCGCTGTCATGAGGAAGAATTAGAGGAAGAATTAACATTTCAACTTTATTGCAGCTCTTCTAAAGGATGAGTCCAAAGGAAGATACCTGTGTTAGAAAATAAGTGCAATCAATGTTAAAAGTTATATCACATCATTTTCCTTTATCTCATATTCCTGATACTAATTTGCCAATGATTTTTGCTTTCTCACCAATTATGTTTTTTTCCTTCTGTGATTTTTAGAAGATACGAATGTTTTAAGAAGTGAAACAGAAGCCAGAAGGACTGTACAAGAATATCACTGTTATAACAATTCAGTATTTTCATGGTCAGCTGTTATTCATCGATTTGCCTTTTGAAGAACAAGCATTCTGAGAAATCTTCATTTAACAATGGGACCTTCTCCATCCTGTTTTCCTTGGTAAGCAGCTGTACATCAAGTTTTCCTAAACACAACGTGAACAGCTTTGAAGAAAAATTAACACAATATGCTTTTTCTGGGACAAAAACCTTTTTTTTTTTTTTTTCTGGAAAAACAGCTGTTTCAGGAGAAGAGGCAAACCATATTTTGTATGACAGGACCTGACAAATTTACATTTCTATCAAACACTATAAAGCTTCTAGCATGTCCTCAGTCCACTTTTAGTTCCCACCAGTGATTTCTGGGAAAAAAACCCCAATGATCTAACATCTGAATTAGACATCAAGTCTGGAAAATAAATTATGCATATGAACTTCACATCAGTTTCACCACAATACATTTTGCTCCATGTACAAGCCTTCATTTGTGAAAGAATACATCTGTGGTCAAGACTTCTGGTACTATGTACAGACTCACATTTCATACTAACTAAACAACAATGCAGTGAAAATATACAGCAGTTGTAGGTGAAATGCAATTTTATTTCATTGCTAATTTCTACTTTGTCCAACATCTTTTTAATTTTTTTAAAAACAGGCTTGATCACAGTGATATGACATCACACATGCTATTTCACAGCACACTGGGTGAAATTCCACTTTTAAAGATAGAATATATCCCATATTGGCATATGCAATACAGCATTTGTGTTGGCAAGGCTCTTTCTAAGATTGAGGTACTCATAAATAACTTAAAGGGCCCTTGCAGAGTTCACTCTAAAAAATAAGCCAAAGACTGGCAATTACAAAGAAAGTTGTTTTGATATTAAATACTTTCGAAAATTTTCTGTTGATTGGAAAAAGTCTATTTTGATCAAACCAAATTGAATGTTTCTTGGTAGGAAAAAAGCTTCATTTATATTCAATCCTACATTATTTGACCCACAATATCAATATTAGAATTAATATTTTCATCACATTTTGCGTATACTCTTTTACTTTTTAGAGCGTTAAAAAGAAAAAAATCAGATTCAAAATTCTAAAAAAGGCCAGAAAAGTTCAGTCAGGAAAGTTTCATTGTATTTTTTTTCTCAGAACTTGTTTTCTTTGACCATTTCCTCTTTGTCATCTGTTTGACTCAACAGGAACTGACAACTTGTCTCAACCAATCCAAATGTGCTCGATTTAGCCATTTAAAATATTTAAATGGTTTCATCATATACAACATACAGTTCTACTTGGCCCAAGTAGAGTCCAGCAAGAAATCCCCTGGTAATTCTCTACATGGCTTCAGAAGTGGCCTTAGGAGTCCACTGAGCCATGGAGTGTCACAGAAAGATCAGCACCTGCATGTACCAACTCACTGTGAGCCACCTTAGCATCTCAAACAAATTAAATCTCTTTGTATTTTAGAAATTAAGCCAGCGTATTCATAAAGTGCACCCTGGCTGAGTTTAAACCAATAAACACTAGTTCATCCTATACAATAAACAAATCAAAGCAATTAAATACCCAAGTCAAACCACTAAGGCTCAGAGGCAATTTTATATATAAACAGCTAGTGAATATAACAGTAATCAGGGTGTGCTTTATGTGAACTAACATGGACTGTTTCCCAAAAATAAACTGTATAAGATGTCTGTACAACACCGAGAAGATCATAAAAAGCAACTTAAAATCTATACAACACTAACAGGATTTCAAAGTGCCCTTGAAAACAGAACCGAGGTGAAGACCAGCCTTTCTTTTCTCTACTGCTCTCTCGTCTAAAAAAGTCAGTGCTTTGGCTAGCTATTTATCTCTAAAAAAAAACAAAAAAAAACCCCTCCATGTTTTTGCTATTCACACAAAGAAAAGCTAATTTTGAAGTCTACAATCTCTGCCAGTTGTGGTTTTCCACCCTCTTCAACTTCAGCCAATTTCATTCCCAATTAATCATTAGAGAATAAAGAAGCTGAATATTATTACAGAAAACATTTCTGGGACACAAACACCCCCAAACTTGTTCACTTTCCTTAAGGATGCCAAAAACAAGAGCACAGAAACTTTCAGGCATATTTTCTTCTCAAAACTTAAACAAGCTTGTGCTACTGCTCATTTGTCATCCTAATGTGGTGGCTGCTCTAGACCTCTGCGCTCTGCTTGTCATGAAAATATTCTCCAATGTAACAATTTTCAAAAAACCCAAACCCACAGAACCCAGATTTCTTATGCCCAACAAATTTTAAAGGTGGGATTTTATATGATGAGATTTCAGTAATATGTCAAACTCCATGTAATAATAATAATAATAATAATAATAATAATAATAATAATAGTAATAACCACATGTTATTTTCAGGATACACGACTGCTAGCTTTTGTGTCAGCATTGTTTTCTATGCCCCATGAAAGAGGGAGTGAAAATTGTGAGAAACAATTTTCAGGCATTACCAGCTTCAGTCTCAGCATGTAACCTTACCAAAGCAGGAGAGCAGCCAGTTATTTACCATATTTAAGCCATCATGGGCTGCACTGCAATACTTGAGCTCTTATGGAGCAGGCAGAGTGCACCTGGTTGTCAGCCATGTATTGGACTATATGAATTGGTAAATTACAGGTGGTAAATTACAGGCTTCTATAGGGCACACGTGTTAAGTGTTAGCCCTGAGAGGCTAGTTAAGAGTGTTAAAACCCTAAAGAGCCCCTTAAAATAATAGGTTTTTATATTCATTGACTCTTGCAAGTACCACAGATTGCATCTTGACCTGTCCTGTCCTGGGGTTATAAATATTAGAAGTGAGGAACTAAGAAGAAAAAAAAAAATGTTTAAGCCAACCACACTTAAATATATATATTGTTCTATCTTTTATTTTCCCTTAGGATAAAATGGGCTAATTAAGAATTTAACAATGTTTATCATAATTACAAACAAAAATATTTGTGAAACTAAGGCTTGTAAGCTGCATTCAATAATAGTGTATTCCTCTGGCCTCTGAAAATTCAGCCATATTTAATTTTATTATAATAGATGTCAAATATTTAGCTAGTGGAGTTGATCTGACTGAAGAATAGAAGTTTTCTTCACTACTATCTTTGTACATCTTTAGAGTGAAAACTGCTGGTAGTTTACAGAGAAACAGAAAAAATACAAAAGCTTCTTTGACTGCTCTGTGTTGATGGACTTGAACTCTAAAGTTTGAGGGCATATGAACTATTCCCCAACATCCCAGGTGTAGCAAGATCTTTTCACTCTTAGTTGCCTCCTGATACTTCCTTTTACCAAGAGAACCTTCTGCAACCTCTGCACAGTGATAAATGTAGCTCAGTGCACTCCAAGAATGAATTATTAAACACAATACAACATAGACATTGAATTAGATATATAGGGGACAAAATTTACACAAGTCCAGGGAAGAAGCCCAATGGAGACTATAGAAACTGAAATATGGTGACTGGAGAAAGGCTATGAGTCAAAAGCACATCTCTGACAAAGGGGTCAGAGCCTCTGAGGTTTGGGCTGAGATTCTTCTGAGAATAGAGGGAAAACATAAATTTTATCACTTTTTTTTTTCAATGACACACTCTCTAGCAAATGATATGGGGGGAGATCAAAATGAACATGTTTATGTGAAGCTTATGGCTGAAGGTCATCAATAATTCAGTGCAGTAGAGGTATGACATGAGGTCTGCCTGAGTTAAGGAGGTGAGCATTCAGTGGGAATGCAGCACTGCTTTTACCAGATACCTTTCCAAACCTGCTGGGTGACTTCATCAGAGACTATCCACAGACTTTCCCAAGACAGCCACAGCAGACACCATCACAGTAATTTGAGTATCACATCTAGTATCACTAATATCCAAGCGTCCAGTCTGAATATTGTTATGGAATTGTTGCTTAATCAACATCCTTTATATCATGTTCAGGGTGAAAGAGACTAAATGTAGATTGTGGCATAATACATCAGAGGCTAAGTTTTGACCGTACTACAGTCAGTGGCAAAGCATGATTTAATTTCTTTAATTTCTTTCTCAGTTGTTTGACATCTGCATTTCCTGTTCAACCATTTTCTGTTGCCCAGAAAAATTATCTTTTGTCAGGAAATATAAGGTATAACTTGTATCAACTTTGTCATATGCTGATGCTTAACTTTTAGATAAATTATGTAGATCCCACTTCCAGATTATTCCATGGTCAATGAACAGAGTGAGGCAGCTCTAGAGGTAAACTCAATGCTGTCCCAGAAAGCAGTCTTAGCTGGGTTGAATTATACCAGAAGTTTCTCTGGTTTAAACAGTTCGAAAGTAACCCATGTTAACTGAGACAAAGCTGATCCATAATTAAGCCATTCAGAAAAGTACTGTAGATCCACCTACACTGTACTTTAATGTAGTGTACTAGTTCTGCATATTTAACTTTCCTTGTGGGAAAAATTTATACTTCTGTAACCTTTTTGAATGCAAGTTGGCTAAGAGAGGTACAAGAGTTAAAGACTCAGATATTAGTCTGGACAGCTCAAACCTTGGAAAAGGAACAGTTCAAGTCTCAATTTCTACTCCAAGGAAAAGGACAGTAAGTGTTTTATGGGATCTACACGTTTCTCACAACAGCACCCATACTAAAGAGAGTTACCACTTTTTTGATATATGCTTGTAGTAACAGAATGTTCAGATACAAACAAGACTTGGGTAATCAGAGAAACCCAGAGATTCTGGACTGTTCCTTAGAATTCTGCTCCTTGTAGAGAACATTTGCCCATGTAATACAGCAGTCAGCAAATTTGATTTGGGCAACATTTTTTACATAGCTGGAATCTCAAAGCAAGCTGTAACACTGAAGTGATTGCCCACAAGAAGTGGGTAATACCTCTTCAAGGAATTGAAGTAGAACATTTTCTTCCCCTGCAAATAAAGTGTGGATTCCTCAGCACTGCATAATAGTTGAACAAAGTTTTCCTTATAATAAAACATGTATTTGGATTTCACAATATCTCATCACTTCAGCCACAGCCGGTGACCATGCCAGGAGCACTTCTCACGTATCATTTGCAATGTTTTTTTTCCAATTACTCCAGGGAGAGGAGGGAAGAGAAGCATGTGGGATGGAGCTGCAGTTCCTAGTGAAGATTTTACAGTTAGTCTCTTTTGCACAATAGCACTACTCAGTACTCTGTTATTGGAGTGCTGGTGAGAATCACACACTGAAGAACACTTTTGCCCTGTTGTTAGTGGTTCTGCCAGTGTTTGGGGGACACCATGGTCTGTTATAACACCACTCTTTGCAACGCCAAACATTAATGTGAGTACAGTCCAACTGTGTCATACCAAAGATCCTCCTAGACTGTCATCTTGTTCCCTACAGTGGCCAAAACAAGAGGGACAGTACAAGTTTAAAAATCATGATTCTTTTGGAAGGCTCTTTTAGTTCCCAGCAATTAGTGGCTTCTGGACGCGCTAAGCCAAGCATTTCAATCAGGCTATTAATGTTAATAGCCTCAAGGATTGCTTTTAATCTCATTTCTCCTTTTGGCTCCAATATTATCCTGTCCAGGCTTCCAGATTTTATTCATACACTGAGTAGGAAACAAAGACAAAAAGAATGACATGCTTGTATATTTTTCTTTATGTAACTATCAAATGCAGTTTCACTCCATGATGTAAAAGTTTACCAACAAGATTGTTGAAATTTCTACTCTGTTTCAGGGACTCCTACATGACTTCTAAGAGCCTTTTGCTGGCTTCATAGCACTCGTTGGGGTGAACTACTCAGCATAAAAATGAAAAGACAATATTTCGTATCTGTTTGAAACATTAGTCATTATCTTGTCTCTGGCTAAGCAAAACACCCATCAGTCAACTTTTAGTGTAATGTTTTCTTTTACAAGCATAACCACAAAAATGCTGATTTGTGCAACATTTTGACAGAGGAATGGTCACAATTGCAATTATTTTTGTGATGAGGAATTGTTATCCAGTATCCTTATCACACAACAAAGTATTTTACATACTGGGCTTTTTTTTGCTTTTCAGAACAAAGACTAGAGGTAGGCTACAGTGACAATGTAATGGCAGAGTTGAGAATCCCAGAAGAGGGGAACAAAGCAAGAAAAAAAAGGACCATGACTCAGGAGAGAGAATTTTAACCCATTTGGGGCCCTGCTTAGCAGAATCTTATGGGACATGGCCAAGGAAACCTGTTTGATTTTCAGGGATTACCTCCTCTGAGCCCAACAAAAGTCCATCTGGATCTACAGGAAGTCTGGCAAAGGTGGCAGGAGGCCAGCACAGATGAAGAAGGAGACATGACAAAACTTGGATATTGAAAAGGAAGCTTACAGTAGGTAGGAGGAGAATCATGTTGCTAAGGAGGAATACAGGACAATGTCTGAGCATGCAGGCATGGGATAAGGAATTCCAGAGCCCACCTGGAGTTCAGTCTGTTGAAGAACATGTAAGGCAACAAGAAGAGCTTCTACAGGCACCTTAGCAGCAAAAGAAATACAGGAGAAAAGGAGGACATGCTGCTAAACAGTGCTGAGGAAGCTGGCTATTGTCATTGTAAGGCCACTGTCCTTTACCTTTGCAAGGTCATGGCAGCTGAGGAGGTTCCTGAGGACTGGAAGAGGGTAAATGTTGTTTCTACCATCACGATGGACAAGAAGGGGTTGTCTGTGTAGATCCAGAAGCTGGGCTTGATGAGCCTTGTGGGTTGCTTCCAGCTCAGAATATTCTATGATTCTGTGGTGATTCTAAGTCCCAAATAGCACTCAGACCCCCATGTTCAAACAATGCAGACACTAAAGTGTGGTGTTCCCATCTGCCATTGATCATATCAAATACACAGATAACACAATGAGAAACCAACAAACTGGTTTCTCTCTGTCTTTTATTCACCTATAACTGTAAAATCAGAGACGTGGTTGTTGTCCATTTCCTTCATACACACCATCTATAAATGAGTCATTTACATTCAGTTGTCATCACAGTCACTGGTGCAGAATTTCTTAAGAATCTTGGCTTTTAAATATCAGCACCAAGTCCGGTTAGTGTATAATGTGATACCCTTCATTATTGGTAATAATAAGCAACATGTTTGTCTAAGATTTGCTATCTCTTCTTCACACAAGCAAAGCCAAGATGTCTGCTGGTTGTTTGTTTGACTTTCCTTTTATTTCATCATAGGAGATCAAGATAGCCACTCAGCACTTATTATGTGATCTTAATGCAAGCAACCCCTCTACTCAAATTTCTGTGACTTGCTTTGAACATAATTACATACAAAAAATAAAATTCACCTCTAAATAAACCCAGAGAATCTGAAGTCAGTTGATTAGAGTACAGCTTTTCTTGCTGCTAAACTTACCCTTCTGCTTCTCTGTGTGGCAGGGTGAGTGGTTTCACACTGATGTTGGCTGTAGTGGGATGTTGCAGGGAGGAGTCAGCGTCTGAAATCCTTCACCAGGAGGAATAAGATGTTCAGATAGAGAGTTTCCTCTTTCCATCTGCTTCTTTCCTAATTTTTAACCATTTTTTCCCCTTTTTTTCTTTCAAGTTAGTGTCATTTATGTAAGTTCTCTAACACACGTTTCTAGTTTTCTCTTTCTTCACTGGTGCTTCTGCAGTTACATCCACATTTCCTACACAAAGGGTCATTTACAACTATTAGATACTATTTTCTGTCTGTGTCATCCCCATAACGAGTTTTTTCAGGCTCCAGGCATGCAGTGTCTCCACTTCTCAAGATGACTCCTTTTGTACCAAACCTGTTCTTTTCTACACTGTGTCCTTGTGTCAGGGTCCTAAGTATCTCATTCTGCTTAAAAATCCTTCTTGTTACTGCTGTGTAAAAAACTATAGTTCTACCACATCAATATAAATTAAAATTTTGAGAAGTTAGCTACAGACAGGTGGCCAAATAGGCAAACTGTTGTCACAGTTGAATGAAGTCAAAGAAAGCTATAGACAGCTCAGGTGCTCTTTCAACATTTTTTCTAAAGGTTTATACTCCAAATATATTTAATAGATGAGTCAAGCATGACAGAGAGAGAGAGAGAGAGAGGAGACATGGAGATGCTTAAATATTCTCAGAAAAAAGGTATTTCAAATGACAAGGAGGACCATTTCTCCTTGGAATATTACTGTTTTTATAGAAAAATTCGTTTTCATCTACTGTTTTTAACATTCATGATGTTTACACTGAGCTGATTTTAATTTATTAACTGAAAAATCTTTCTTGCTAGGAACTCCAGAACTGGTTATCTATTGTGAAAACCAGAGCCACGTTAAGAAGTTAGAGAAATTTTGGGAGTTTTGATCAGTTTATTTCAGCAAAAACACCCCAATCCTCCCAGCCAGCACTCAAGACAAGCAGAATCCCAAGTCAGTCTATGGCACCTGGCACAGCCTGCCATCTGCTTTAATGACAGCAAAGGGCTCAGCACAGTCATGTGCAGTAAGCTTGGAGTTGCAAGGCTCCTCAGGAAAGTGGCAGAGAAGACACCTCACATTCACAGGAAAATCAAAGTTCTTCCATGCAGGACAGCTCCTCTCCAGCAGCAGAACTCCTCTGACACCCACTATCAAAATCTCTTAAAACTGAAAACAGAGATGAAAACCTGTAATATAAAACCATGCTGTAAAACCACACAGTGACTCAAAAATAATTTGGGACCTGCAATGGAACATTACATTGTAAACCCAGCTGTTTACTGGCAGCTGTTGCAAAAAATATTTTCTTCCTTTTTGCACCTCCTCTGTCCCCCCCCCCAAATTTTTTTTTAAGACTCAGAGGAGCAGAGAGTTTTCACACTGAGCTGCCTTTGTTTATTTGCTGCCCCAGAGACATTTTAAGTTGCTCACAACCAGCCAGTGAGAACTAAAAACAATATTACAGGGTAAATAATTAGATTGAGAGGACAACCCTGCACTTTAGGAAACAGTTTTGTTCATGGGTAGGTTTCTTTTAATCTTAAGGGAGAGGCAAATGCATGACGGCAATAGAAGGAGGAAATAAGAATGCTAAAACCTGAAGACAACAGACTAGTTCCATTCTGATACCGAGGGTAAAATCTTTACAAGCACTTTTGCTCCTGTATCTCCTAAATTGTTTGACACTGTCAACGATCTTCAAGATCAGTCTGAAAATCATTGCCACAGGATCAAGGCATTCTGCCATTACATCAAGGCAAAAAGTTTGGAAAGGCCAAAGCAGAAGGGGACCTTTATGTGGATTATGAGGTTAACCAGAATCATGGTATTAAAGAGTTTATTAATCTGTTAAAAAATTTAGGGGGTGTAGCCATCCATATTGATTCAGTGCAGAAGATAATCTCCCTGGAGGACTATCAGGGATAACTTTATATGAGTAATCATGATCTGTGAACCATTGTAGATATTATTCTAATAAGAGTTCAAATTTTCTGTCACGTATTACTGATGAAAAAGATCTCCTCAGTCTGGATACACCCATGCAGATAAAGCAAATGTTTTCAAAATGCTTCTCTAGAAATGAGGCCACCTTACACAGAAGTTCCTTATATTATAAGCTGCTGTCTTTAAAATCAGGTGAACTACATCCAGATTATTGTTGGGAGTGGTCACTGGTTTTTGATAATTCCTGCCCACAAGAACTGGGTAAGTGCTGACTAGTCCTGGCCAAATCTAATCAAGCCAAACCTGTGCCAATGCCAGGGATCCTTTGAACATTTTCTCACTGGGCTGGCTCCAGTGCCAGTGTTCCCACTCTGGCATCATTCAATTCTTTAATAGAAGAGATTGGTGTAACCACTGTGATAATACTGTCCAGTAGAAGGGACCCAGCATACCAGGCACAAAATGGGAGTGTGGCACAGAACATGAGATGATGTACTCAAGCTCCACAGCCATCCCCAAGCCTCTTCCTTTAACACCCTTTCAAAACCCTTAGGATACAGTTTTTCCCTATGTGTGTAAGCTCAAAGGAGGGATTGCCCTCTCATTACAACCCCCAGTGGACAACAGCTTCACTCAACACTTCACAACTTAAACCTAATTCCAATGAGAGCATTTAAAATGAAAAATACAGTCACTAATTATTAGAATGTCTTGTAACCCAGCTGCATTATTTCATGCCTAGAAGATGGGTATATCAGAATATGATTTGATATGATTTATATGCAACCTCCATTAAAGAAAATTATTTTCTTTCCTTCACCTTCACCTGTATTTCCCTCATCTTCACATATATAATATGCTGCTTGCAGAAGTTAAAAGTTCACCTTCATTATTTTACTGAAAACAGTGCCTACCCAGCTGATTTTTTTTTCCTTCAAAAGCAATGTATTAATTTCAGTTGCATATACCTCATGCAGTAAAACAAAAATCCAGCTATGGATTGTTAAATGCTTAACTGAACTATTTACCTTGTAACAGCTTAATTAAAATACTTCACATCTGTAGTCACCCATGCAATGTGGCCACTGGCACTAATGTGCTGCTAACCACCACATTCTGAGGGACTCAAGGGATTCAAAAATATTTATAGCAATACTTCATGTTTTCTGTGTACTCTAGCAAGTTTTTCCTTGAAGAGATCAATTTGCTAGGATGTGACAATTTCATCATCCCATTTCTATTTCATGGATGTTGTCCTTTATTTATTAAAAAAAATGTCCATATAGATTTCCTAAATTGGCCTTTACCTTGGGTAAATAACAATCATCAGAATAGTAGAGCAGTGGGCATAGAGAAATTTTGAGCTCCATTTCTGTGGAAAAATATGGAGATATAATAATACAAAAAACTATTCTAAAGCAAAATATTTAGCTGCAAAGGAAATGTCTGCTTTGCTTTCTGGATATCTAAAATGATCCTTTCTCTTAAGTAAGGTAATTTCATAAAATATCTTTTCATCGTGACAAGTTAAAATGTTCCATTTTGAAAATTGCAAAATATATCTTAATGTTTTCTCCCCTTTACGTTTTATTTCTTCTCAAAGGTATTTACAAATTGCCTCTACATTTATGAATGTTTTTATTTCAAAATAGCATTTTCTGGCAATTGTGTTATTAAGCAAAACTAGTTCAGAGAGAAGGGGCAGGTATTCAAAGAGGTCTCTGTTACTTGTACTGTGGGCAGCCTGCCAAAATAACGTGTCACTTTTGAGTCAAATGTGAAAGCACAAAATTAGGATGTGGGTCAAAAGGAGAAACATCTGACTGCAAATTTGAGATTAGAATTGACTTTTGTCTACATTGCCTCAACAGTGCAGCCCTGATGATGCCAAGTACTGCACAGCTCGTGTAATACGACGCTGTCTTGGTCTAAGTTTATGCTCAGACAATTGATTAGTGGTTGAACATTGTGGGCTAAAAGGCAGATTTTAGTGTGCTCAGCCAGTCAGTGAGGGATCACAGCCAACACTGACAGGCAATGTGACCTGTGCCTAAGAAAACAGGGAACCATCTGCTGCAAGGAGGAAAGTCTGTGACCTTTCCTACTGTTTCAATGAGATGGCCTGTAACTCTGCTACTAAAGGGCATCTCACAATTTGGCCTGTAGTACCTCAAATTTGTCCTTTCTAGAACCAAATTAAGCTTCTATTTGAGTGTTTATTTCCCTCTAGCCAGACATATTTTCTCACAAAATACAGGTGATCAAGTTCTTTGGCTTCTAACCACCTTTCAACGTGGATTGAAGTGGCCCAACAGGTCCAAGCATCCTTTGGAAGGAGAAGTGACTAAAAGGCACACAAACAGACCTCATGAAAGCATTCATTTCCTTTCCCAAGACAGCCAGTCTTTAAAAGCACTATATTCAAATCCTGTGATAAAATGATGAGGTAGGAAGAAGGAAGAAGGATGATATTGCCATTGTTTAACAAGAGATCACATGATAGTGACAACTGTCTAGTTGTCCAGATAGTCAGACCAACATTTTCAGATGTGTTTTTCACTCAGGAGTGAGACCTCCAGCTCATTAGCATGCAGGATGGGTTCAAAGTACGAGATATCTCGAAATGGTCACAAACTATTTTGATCATTACTAAGGACTTAAAGTCCTGTCAGCCACCACCCTTAATAGATAAAAGGTCTTGTCATGGAGAAATCACTGTATGTTACATACTCCATGTGGAGAAGATTAGTTTACTATATCAAAACCCTGCACATTCAGTGAACAAAGATTATCTGGCATAAGACCATTCTTGTCTATTCCATCTCAGGATGGCTTTAATGAATGAAGAACACATGAACACATAAATAATATCCCTGGACCATGTGAAAACTAATTTCAGGTATATCTTCTTTCCAGGGAAATATTATTAATCAAGGTTCTTTAAAATGGATGTATTTGGCATACTTTTGTTCCTGCTCCAATCTCTCTCAAAGGAACAGAGAGATTTTTTGATGTTGTAACAAGATATAGATTTGGCATCTCTTGCAAAACTATTTTTTTATTTTATGTTTGGTCTACTAACTTAAACTCTTTCCTTAGAATGAGGTACTTCACCTCCTAAAAGTACTTATCTCCTCCAGTGAGTATGATGAGATCTTGGATGAACATCTCAGACTGCTGAAGCATCTTAAACAGATGAGCAGACTCATCTCTTCTATTGTAAAACAAAGGCTGTATGCTCTTCCCATTTTTGTCTTTGTTTCCTCCTAGTGGAAATTTTAGTAAATCTCCTTAATTTGCTTGAGTCTATTCATCATTATAAAGAGATGAAGAAGGTATTTCAATCAAGATGTAAAAACATGTGAAAGTAATTGTCAAGAGTTCATTCTTATCAATGTTGTGCCCTGGCAACATTCACCGCTCAAAAAACCCCACCATCTACATCCTTTAGAAGATGCATGACCTCTAAATTTTGGAGCACAGTTACAATGGATGGTGAATAATGAGTCCTTCAGGGGGACAGTGGTAATCTGTACTCCCAAGTTCAGTAGATCATATAGAATTAAGCACCTTTGGTAAGAAGCCCAGCATACATATTGTAGCTATCTCAGCAACAGAGAGAATGTTTGGACACTAGTAGAGGATCATGTAAATGAGAAGGAAGAAACCCACATGCCATAAACTGGTCCAGCTAAGTAATTAAAAATGGCTCTTCAACTCAGTGAGTAAAGCTTGGGCTATTCACACTTTGTATCAGTGGAAGTACACACACACATCATCAGAAAAAATAAGACATAGAAGCAGGTTGGCTACACTTCAAGTACTCAGACTGCTAATGAAAATGGAAGATCCTTGTGGAATTTTTCAAACAACTTTTGACTGTGAGATTGCCTTAATAAACACAATTCCTTGTGCATTTTAAAATAAGCTAACTGCAGAGGCCTCACGAGCCTCAGTTCCTAAAGAAAAACAGAGCTCTTTGTAAATACACATGGAAAGAAATCTCAATAAAATCATACTCATTGTGTTAGATTATTTTGCTGCCCTTGATCTAGACAACTGCATGGTTCATGACACAATAGAAAAGCCACCTTTAATTGGGCCTCTTTGAGAGTTTGCAAATTCTAGCAATATGTCAGCAGTTACTACATTGTCTTCTCTCTGTTCAGTTCCTGTGCTTCTCCTAAGCTCTGTTTACTTTGGATTTGTATGGGCTGTTAGTAGCAACTCAAGGTTACTGCCAAATCCCTGAGAACTATTGACTGGATAGAGATGTTAAAATGCTCTGGCTACCTGCTATAAATTTCTCACTCTATTTCACTTTTGCAAAATCTGTAAAATACTTACTTTTCTTTAGCACTCTTATTTCCAATAAAACACTCTGAAATTTTTACTGAAAATCTAGGGAAGTATGCTTCCAAACTGGGCAATGTTTGTGGTGTTTTAAGGCCAGTCCTCTCAAGGTCCTCTCAAGGATGCTTCCGACTGCTTAGTCTTTGTCCTTAATTTGAAGATTTATCCTGTCAAGCAAAACAGATTGATACTTTCAAAAAAGAAGTAAAAAATAACAAGAAGCAGAAAACAAAGTGCCAGAGTGCTGAAGTCACATCAAGCTTCTTGTAGGGAAAGATTTTAGTTCTTCTAGGAACACAGGTGTCACCTAACACTAGAAGAGGGGGACATAGAATTAACCACAACTACGTCTATGATCTTTGAATTCTACACATAATGGTTATTGACTGGAATAAAAATGGAAAAATAAATAATCCCCCTGCAGGAGGCTTTTTGTGTTCCTTCATTCCTTATGAAGATCCAATAGGAGTATCTTGTTTCTTTATGATAGTATGTATTTTCTGCTTGTTTTTATAATTCTCTTCCCATTTCGTTAATCTTTATTTACTTTCTGGTGGGATACTGAAGTTATGATTGGAAAAGTTATTATGAAATGAGTAGGAAAGAGCTGCAAAGTACATCTAGTATGTAAAAGATTCAATAAATGTTGTTTATTTTACCTGAAGTATGAAATAATAAAAAACCCTCAACAATTAATTCCATCATACTCTGTAGCTAGAAATATTGTGGAGACTTTGCATGCTCCTCTAGAATGGAGGATGATTGTCCATCTCTCCTCCAAGCCACCACAGACTTTCACAACAGCAGATGCTTTCCTTGGGGCTAGGAAAAAAAAGCATTGGATGTTTCCGATAAAGTAAAAGTACATGTACACCCTAGGATATATTTCAAAGCACAGTTCCATAACTTGCTATTAGGGAAAAAAAAAATCAACTTCATATTTCTCTGCTGAGATAAATGTCTTCCTTCAGTGAATCTTTGCAAGGTAGAACCAACCTGGATCTGAAAGTCCATGTATGGTTTCTGCAGCACCACCGAGCAGCAGTACTTCAGATTGCTCTTAAATTTTTTCCATTAAGGAAATACCTTAAGATTTCCTGAGAAACATATTCCTATGCATTAATTTCTTTAGGGTTATGTCATTTTAGTACCATGGTTGCAGAAATAGCCTCTGCTAAAAATTACAGGCACTGACTTGTCTTCCCTCCAGAGAGAAGGAAAGCAAATGATCACAGTTCATTTTAGAGAAGTCTTATACATGTTGCAAAACTGTTAGACATCCTGCTTCCATCTCCTTTATTCCAAAACAAACTAGCTCAGATCTGCCTATTTTTCCTCTCAAAACTTTATTTTATGAAGCTTTGCTTTATTCTTGCTTCTCCCTGCACCTTTCATGCCCAGTGTTGCAAGAGTTCTCCAGCCAGGGCTCATTGTCATCAACAGATCAGAATCTCCTTATGTGTTTGGTGAAAAATCAACACTGTACAGACACATAATAATGGTTGGATTATCTACATTCATGCAAAGGAGGAAAAAGGAAAACTCTTAGTGGTATTCAGGAGAGAGCAAGGTGGATTTGAGCTGACATGAGTTCCATCTGTCTGCATTTCAGCTGGCTAGGTGAGAGCCATGGCCATCTAAGAGGCATTCTCCTCCATGGAAAAACTTACAAAGACCAAATCTAGAGGTCTGTGTCCAATTTTGGGGTCCCCTGCACAAGACAGATAATGACACACCAGAGCAAGGTCATTGCAGAGTCATCAGTGGAGACAGAATGTGAGGTGTGGCTGACAGAATCAGGCGTATTCAGTCATAGGAAAATAATTCTGGTCTTCTTTGCAAACAGGCCTTCACCCAGGCACTGTTGACCTGGGCCATTTTTGTTATTCCTCAACCCAACCCACAACCTCTCTTTCAGAAGGTAATTGAGAGATCAGCAACCCACTGGTTTAATGCAATGAGATCAGCTGGTTTAATGTAATGTTTGGCACCACAGGCACAGTGAATGCAGGACTCAGGACACTGAAGGATACTCACAGAGCTGTTGGTGATGAAGCAAAGAAAGACAGGTTTTATTTTACAAATATCAAAACTAAGTGGTTTTGGACTATGTGTATTATCTTTTATGTCAGAGGAAATCATAATAAATCAGTTTTTTTCATGGAAACAAAGTTACTCATTCATAAAAAATTGCACAATGCTTATGAAGAGAGTGGAAGAAACATTCCTATCCCTACCTACATTCTAGTCTCTGGGTATGCAAGAGAGAGCAGCTGAGGTACAGCTCAGGTGAGATGGTTTCGATTGTTCACTGCTCCTTATGCCATAATCACCTGCAATTACTTGAAATTGTTAACTAATTCCAGTTAGAGTAGCAGCTGTTGTACATCCCTAGAAGCTAGTGCAATGATAAAGTCAAGCTTTCTATCAAGTGCAGTGGGCTCAAATCATTAGTTTGGTTTCTTGATCTATTAGACTGTAGTAACTCCTTTGTTTAAACCTAGCAGCATGCATATCCACCAGATTTTCCAGGTAAGTGTTGTGAACTCATACACTAGATATGAGAAGGTCCAGTTTTCATAATAATGGTCCAGAACTGGCCCTTTGCTACCAAACTATATTCTGTTAAATGATAAAAAATGTATATATACATGAAATGTTGTTGTACTGATCTATGTTCCAGATAGATTGAACAGAAACATGCCACCACTATATCAAAGTATAATGCAAAAAACCACTTAAATGGTATAGAAGTTTACATTGATCTTTGTCAAAAGTATGCTTGAAGCCTTCCTCAACAGGCCTTTATTTTTTAAAGAGAAAAGTTAATTCCAGATATTTTAACCCTGTTTTAGAATATGCACTCTCAACACCACCATAAACAGCTAAATAGACAGACCAGTGTTTACAAATCAACCAAAACATATAAAACACAAGTGTTACAATTGGTGTTTTAAATGTGTGTAATCATGTACAGCTTCTTTGAAATGAAGAGAAGAAACATTTCTGATTATTCTTACAGGCAAATACAAGCATTTTTTGTCAGGTAATGAAGTTCATTATTATATTAAAGTGTACATTGCTCACTGATCTTTCCTTGTGCAGCTCCTTTAGGTGTCTTCTCTTGTGCTACTTTTTTTGCCTCTTTCTTTTTGCAAAAATAACAGCAAAGAAATCATGGCAGGGAAAAGATATCTCAATATAGGTAACATCAGGAGGACAGTCTGTCCTCCTCACCTCCTGTCCCCAGCCTATCCAGGCAGGGCTGTTGTTCAGCCTCTTTATTGTGATCATCTTTTTTGTCCATGGTTCAACAAAATCCCAGAATGCTGACTCTGATCTCTTAGAAGCTTTCTGAGGGAGGTTGTCCAAAATCAGCTATGTAAAAAAAGTCATTTTTCCTGCTGTTTCACTGATATGACAGACAGAAAACATGAGAATATTGACTAAAAATTAAAGCTGGTGCTTTATTGTCCCTGGCAGATTTATTTCCTCTCAGGGAGATGAAAGGACTAAATATCTTTCCAAACCCTTGCCAAGGTCTTTACAGCCACAGCTATGCCTTCCAAAATGGTTTGGGTTTCTTACAAATCACTAAAGAATGATTGAAGAAGCAAGGTTCATAATTTAGCTTTTTATTGCTCATTCTTAGGGAGGGTAACATGGCATATCTCTTCCAGCACCTTCTCCCACTGCAGGTTTAGCAGGCAAGGAGTGCTTCCTGCTCAG
>VZSR01001685.1:44776744-44790518 GCA_013398615.1 Brachypodius melanocephalos
AAAAACGTAATCCAACACAGGGGCACTGTTGGAGACATGACAAATGGCACTGCTTGCACCTAAAAGCAGATTATTCTGCAAGCATTTTACCTGGCAGACCACTACAGACAGTTGTCCTTGGAGCAGTAGAAAAGAAAAACAGCAGGAGGGTGGGCTAGAAAGGGGCAATTCCAATCACTGATTTACTGGAAAGGAAAAAGGAGATACAGGTCTCACCTTGTGGGCACATGAATGTCAGGTGGTAAGAGATGTTTCTGAAGGGATGCTGAGAAAGAGGTTAGAGCATGGTTGAGACAAGACAAGAATATGGTAAAAAGGCAAAAAAAGTGGATTAAATGAGCTGAAATGACATGAGTTATACAAAAAGAGCCATGTGATGACACTGCTGGAATTTCCTCATTTATACCTTACCTATAAGCAAAAAATCAAGTGATGAAAATGATGGAAAATCAGCTTAAAGCACATAGGGTTGTGAAACAACTGCAAACCATATCAGTTACAGGAAGGATTCATGTATTTACAGCAAGTAACTCATCAAGCAGCAATTCTAATTAGATTTAAGAAAATAAAATGAGTACAAATATAAAATGCAATGAAACACACTAATGAATCCATGAGTGCTGGTGTTTGCAACTCATTTTATTCAGAACAACAGGAAATTATTTAAAGTGAAAAGCATTTACAAGGAAACAAAGGGACAAGACTAAGTTAAGGAATGGCCCATATTATCTTGGTCTTTTTGTGAATGCCCACCCTTGAAAAGCACCTCCAGACCTTTTGGGACATTTCCATTGAAAATCAGTACAGCTTTTGCTTCCTCTGTCCATTTGACAGCCAACATGGATTTTACTGGTCTACACAGTAAGAATGTAAATCTTACACAATTGCAACTTGAGCTTTTCAGAAGCTCACCCATTGCGAAAGTGGCTTTCCTTCTAAATTATTTCAACTGTGTCTTCTCACTGTCCCTCCAAAATTCTCAGTTCCTTAAGGCCCTTCCAGCTCTGCAGCTGGAACAGAGTTTACTGTAGGAGAATTCATCAGTCAGTTCAAAGTATTTCTGCACTCAGTTCTTGGACCAGACAATAAAAAAAATCACAGCCTGTCCTTGTAAAGTTCTCTTGGGTAGGAACTAAAATTCTGGAACTTGTACAACACCCAATGTGCTTTCATGTACCTTTTCAGTGTTATGCTTTGGCAAGGAGCTTCTGTTTTAATTGATGTAAGTAAATTCTAACTGTGTTTTGGGAAAGTGTAGTCAACTAATGAGTCTTGATAATTAAAAATCTGATAGCTACCTATAAGCAACATGGACACACAACTAAAATCTGTCTCACTCCAAGAAAAACCTAGTATAGCTCAAATTGAAGACTATAAACTTTGTTATGTGAAATGAATTAGCATTATAAATTATTTTGGCAGCAATACAGCTCTTTGAAGCTCTTGGAAATTTTTTCTCTTTTTTTTTTCCTAGAACATTTCATCCTACGTATCCGAATAGTGAATTCTGATGATTTCTCACCAATGCCTTATCTGCCAGGCCTGCATACAGCAAACACATTGTTCATAATGATAGTTTTTATATTACAGATCTCCATGTCATTTTCTAATAATAAGTATTTTCTTCTGGATAAGACAGTACAGGTTACAACATTTTCATAACAACCTGAAATATTGTGGGAAAAAATCATGTTCTTCTTGCTAAGAAAAGCTAATTTTTGTGGGGGCATTGTATTTGGGAATTTCATCTAAACACTTTCTTAAAGCTAGAAACTTTGATTTACTTAGAAATGCAATTTGAGTCTGTCTAGTTGGGCCTGATACTTTGCTACATTACCTCGATCTAGGATAAGCAGATTTTATCTTAGAGTTAATTTCGGTCAATAAAAATACCTGGATGGAGTTCATTTGACATCTTCAGCATGGCTGAGTGCATTTGAAAGAGCTCTGAGAAAGGCTCAATTTCTGGTTTTGTTTCTTAAGACTTAGTAAACCTCTACACATAAAAAATCCTGATCTTCTTTATTCCCAGTTCAGAAAAACATCAAATCACAGAAACACAAAATCCACTTCTGAGATAAAAACCCTAGAACTCACTATTACCTTGTCATTAGAACAATGAGACACAGAAATTATTTTTAAAAGAAAAAGAAAGAAAAAGGCAGAAAGAAAACAACAAAATCCTACCAACTACATTCCTGTATATTCATCATCAATCTCTCAAAAATATCAAAGGAAGAATTAAAGCAAAAAGCCTATTATTTAAGAGATAAGTGAAAAATTTTCACATTCAAGAGAAATATAATTTCTTTAATTGCTTTATAATTTCAATTTTTTTTAAATGAAAATTAGAAACTCTGAAGTAAAACCATTCCCCAAAATGTGCTACCAAACAGTCAAGTCAACTGTGCTGAAAGCCCTGAGCCCACAAGCATCGTCCTGCCTCTGGCCAGCACACTGCCTTCCAGGAGCAGCAGCCATGAGCAAGCCAAGGGCAGCTGCTACAGTCCATGGATTCAGAGTTCACCAAGATCAGCCAGTGTGAACCCCAAAAACATCCTGTCCTGAGAGAGGTGATTGAAAACATTGCTCTAAAAATGCCCGATTCTGTGTAAAATCAGTGAATAGATTGTATTCATGTTGAGTGAATGAACAGGCTTCCCAAGAAACCATTTGGATGGCCAGATTATCATTATTATGCAAGCCAAAATTAGGAACTAAAATATAGGAAAGTACAGGTTTATATTCCTGAAATTATATGTATATATTATATGTATATATATTATATTATAACATTTCAGGCAAAGCATTCCTCAGGTAGTTAAAGGTTTAATAGAGATATATAAATAATATATCATGATATCCTGGTCTTTTCTGCAATGACTGCTCCAGTCTCCTGATGAAAGCTATTTAGAATTGAATATTTTTCTATGCAAATTTCTGCAAGAGCATGATTTAATGAGTATATTCAGATTATGTCTAACTCTTACAGCTTCTACTGAGTCAAAGTAATATTAGTAATTACAGTTTTGCATAATGGCAGTTGGATAAATCCCTCAATCAAGAGCCCAGAAGGTAGAATTGATTTTATTTGAATAACCATACTGAAGGTAATAAAGACAAAATCGGCAGCTCCTGAAAGAGTATTTCCTTTGCAGAATTTAATTGTGAATCATCACTTTCAACTTATTTCATTTGAGCTCAGAAACCTATGCTTTTGCAAGTATAAATTCTTTCAATTTTTTTGTGTGTTGGGTGATTCTTACTAAATTATTTCACCATTTTTCTTTTTCTTTACAAGGGTTTGAGATTTTTTTTTAAAAAAGTAAAATTAAAAACATCTGCTATTTTTCAGGAAAATCTCACTGTAATTTCACATATGATTTCCATATAATCTCATTCATCTCCAAGGACATTTTTAACTCTATGCAATATCTGTCCTGGCCACATCAATGTTTGAGTTGCATTTTCTTTAATCCCTCTTATCCTCCTTCATTTACATCCTCATTGAATAGAAAAGTACTTCATAAACTTTGACACCACAGAAATCTGCAGATTTAAAGGTCTCCCTGAAATATTGTTTCCGAGATGAAAATAACCATCAACTGCAGCTGTAACCAGATATCTTGGATGCTATTCACTTCAGTGCTCTGGTTTAAATATATCATCAAATATCTACTCTTTGATGAAACATGAAATTATTATGACATGAGATAAATTGAAAATAATCATTCATCAATAGGTTTTAGCAAAATTATGCTGAGTGAAATTACAATTATTTCAGGTGTTAGACTTGACAAAAATACTGATTTAAAGTAGCTTTTTATTTTGAAGCTACAAATTTATAATTAATTTCTGTCACAAATTAAGAAAGGCCATTGAAATCAGCAAGTCTCTCAAACAAAGCTGTCCTTCCAACACGTTGAATCTGAAGTGCTTTCCATGCTGACAGTATACAACAGCATATTCTGCTTGACAATAAAATGAAAGTTTAGAAACCAAGTCCACAAAGTTAAATTAAATCTTATTTTAGTGTCTGTGTCTGACATAATTTTTTAAAGAATCTATAACAATAAATTTGTTTGCATATATGATTTCAGTGACATAGTGGCCTTGTATTTTACCTCAGATGAGTTTTCTTCACCTTGTCAACTGTGTTTATTCTCTAAATTAAACAAAAGAATCTTTGCCCTCTGAGTGCCTGAACCCATCCAATGTCATCCTGGTTTAGGATTCAGTCAACAACCTGTGAAGTATTGTAAATATGGCCATGAGATGCTAAGCTATTTCATATCAGAAGGATCTTCATATCTGGAAGTGATTTCAGAGAATATGCCAGTCAAAATACAATTGGAGTAACAACTACTTCCATATATGAACTCACTTTATTATCACTGAAACGCAACCACTCTTTCTTAAACTCACACTGTATGACAGCAAATTCCCAGACACGTCAAAGCTTTCTATGACTTAAACACAAAGTCCACAACTTTACAGAAAAGTTACAATAAAAAGATTTTTTGTTTTTTCATATTAGCAGATGGAGTAAATTTTACAAATATCTTTCTTTTTTTGACCACATAAAATGTACCCTTTTGCATTGTTTACACTGGAGTAAACAATTTAATAACTTTCCATTCTTTGTGTGGCCTTTTTAAAAAAGCTAAGAAGAAATTTTTCAGAAGCACAGTGCATAAAATTAAATGTAAGTTGTCTTTTAAGTCTTTAAAAAAATCTAAAATTATATTTTCATAACACACTGAAGGCATATTAGGTACCATAACCACTCTGCTTCAATTTCTCAGGTTTGGGGATATACTGGATAATCTCAAAGGTCAAAAATCTAATAACACTGTCATGCCAATATTACCTTTTCCGGTATGGAAATCCTTAAAAAAATCCATGACTTTTATCTTTTGAGGGATGAATCAGTAGAGAACAGCTATTTGCTTTTCATCCTAATACCTAAACTAGAGGACCTCAAATCAAACCAGCCAGTTAAAGATTTGAAACAAGACCCTGTGCATGCTAAAAGTTTGCATGGATCCCAAAATAATGAAACAGATTCATAGAACAAAGGTATATTGAACAATATTAAATATGATGTCAGGCTCAGAAAATCCCTGAGCCTGAAAATGTCCAAGGATGGGAAAGTACCATGGGAAGATAACAGCATACGTATCTCCAGTTCTTGTATTGTTCCTTAGATACCTGGTTTTGGCAGAGTCAGAAAGGAGGCACTTGGGCACGTGGTATAAGTTCTGCAGGTACTGCGCCCCACAAAAAAACCCAAGCAAACAAAAAAACCAAAAAAACCCCAAAACCCAAAAACCAAACCACCCCCCCCCCTCAAAAAAAAACAAACAAAAACCCCCCACTTTAGACTGATATCTGACCTAGCTCTGCAGGTAGGCCAGCAGTACCTTTCCTCTGCAGCCTAGACTTGCAAGAACACCGGAGCCTCCAAGTAAACTTGGACCATGAAGAATTCGTAGTTTGTGAGCCAGGAAGGTACCTTTTTTAACCTGCCCCTCTACATTAAGTCAGGATAAATGATACATCAACAGATCTTTGTAAGGTAAGTACAATAATCTTATCTTGCACTGTTTGTACTAATTCTGTTTATCACCTGCTTCATTGCCTGCATATGAGTGTATGCCTGAACCAGCTTTTTCTGTATTTTATTTACTGAACTGATATTCCAAAGGCAGAAATCCATTCATACTTTTTTTTCTCTCCACAGTAAGGAGAGAGAGGCACCTCTGCAGGGTGATCCATCCCTTCTCACTTCTCAACAATGGCTTGTTGCTTACTCTGGATTCATTCGATACTGAATTTCCCTGTCCTTCTTACTCTTCTCTCATGGACTCTAATATTAACTCAGTAGATCTGATTGGATTGAAATATCCTTGTAATATGATCCTGTATTTTTTTTTTTCTCAAGGATATTAGGACTGTGTGAAAAATCTAAACTCTGCCTGCCTTTTTGTTCCTGACCATTTGCCTTTGACCCTCAGTTTTGAATGGCTTTTTCAAATTCTCTCATATGACCTTACTGTGTCCTACTGGATTGGGCCAAGATGGCCTTTCCTCCTCTGGAGGCTGTGAAGCTGAGAGCACAATCAGAACTCCTGCAGAAAGCAGCAATCATTTGCCAGTCCAGTTGCACTCCACAAGCAGCCCCCTCACTCCTCAAGTACCTCCTGTCCTGACTGCTCTAAACCTGCTCAGTGCCAGTGCCTGCCCCATGCTTTCACAGGTGCATCGTTTCAGAGAAAGAAAAAGGCTCTTCCCTTCCAGCTCCAGCTATGCAGACAGACAATATTATCAGTATTTCTGTTGCTGTTCATGCACCTTCCCTTTTTTATTGCGCTTCATGTCCTTCTCCAGACTGAAATCCAGGGGGGCTTTGGCATTTCTCATCCTATCCCTGAATGTAAAGAGTGGCTGGTCATCCCTTCCAGGTCTCACAGCTTTGCTTCCATCTCCTGTAGGGTTTCTTTCTATGTCCAAGTGTTTTCATGAGGACTTGTTCACCCATGCTGGCCTCCAACCACCTTTGCCTGACTCCCTCAGAGCCAGGTGAGCCTTTGTTCAGCTTGGAGGAGGTGATCCTTGATAACCAAAGAGCTCTCCTGGACACCTGCATTCTCCACAAATGTGTCCCAAGAGATTCTTCTAATCAGGTGCCCTGAACAAGCCAAAATGTTTTTTCCTGAAGTCCAGAGATTTGCTGTGCTACAGGTCTAAAGAGCATCTGACATGCAACTAAAGAATTGCCTTTGATTTCACTTCAATTAAAAGTGTCTAGGCTATGGTCTCTAAGACTGCTTTGCACTGTGAACCAAAGTGTTGAAAGCACGCTCCCAATCTAGGCTGAAACAAGGACACAAGACACAACTTGAAGAAAGGGATGAATCTGATTTTTTATCATTTGTTCAGAGGGGCCAATGAATGATATGAGCATCTTTTCTTTGAAATGCTTCTACTTCTTTTTTTTTTTTTTTTTTTGTATGAATCTTTATGTAAAACAAAGAGGAAAAAAAAAAAACAAAACCAAAACAAAACTCCAAAACAAATAAAAACCCAGATATAAACAGCCCAGGAGGAATGCAGAATGTTCAGAAGTTAATTTTCTCCTTTCTAATGTGCACTAAGCTGCAGCTTTATACACCTTCTAAATTTCCTAAATTACATAAAAAGGCCAGAAGAGCATTTCTGTCTCCTTCATTCCTGTTTCAGACAGGCAGAGCAATTGCAGGGCAATTTCTGCATCATTTCCTACCAACTGGCAAAGCTATACCCCTTTAGCTCCCTGCCTGTAGTAAATCACATTCTTGGAAGCCTGTACCTCTTGGTTCACTGCACACAACACAAGACTACACTTGTGACATCAGATCCCAGTGTTAAACACTGCAGTGCTTTAAACACCCTTTGACTCTTACTGGAGTATCTTAACAGGTTTGATTGTTTGGGCCAAAGTAACATGAACATCCTTAGAAAATATGCCCAAGAAATGTAACTAGACAAAGAAAAGCTGAATGCAAGAATGGTAAAGCCTTTGGTCACTTTATTGCAGCTCATTTATGCTGCTCTGGTGAGGCCCCAGCAGTTTGTAAAATCTCACAATCTGCTCATAAATTCTAGGGAAAATTTCCAACCTCTTGTTGTCTTAAGACTGTTCAAACTGCAATGAGGATGAGTAAAAAAAAAATAAATCTTGTTTTCTTAAGAGTTTTTGTGAGAAACCTGGAATATATTCTGACCACCTCTCCAAAAGACTTACACATTAGCTGAGCCTTGTATTTACACCGCAGGAAAAACCTATCCAGAAAGCTTAGTGTAGCACTGGCTGCCTTTATCCTCAGTCCCATCTGAATGAAAAGGATAGCATCTTCCTATGTAAAGACATATTAATTTGTAATAAAGTTTGAGTTCTAGTAGAGCAGCCTAGTAGAGGAAGTAGAGGGTAAAATCAGGTACTTGAAGAAAACTATCATTTGGGTGACTGCTGGAGTCTCCATGAATTCTCATTTAATATTATCCCTCTCCCCAAAAAAGCAAAGATAAAAAAGAAATACAGAAATTATAGAGCTATCAGGAATGCTGAATAGTATTCCTTTTAAAATAAGAGGTAGTGAATTTTCATCTGAAGAGGCTATTTTCATTTTGAAAATTGATAACTTCTACTAAAGAACATTCCTGATACTTTTACTAGAGGAAAGGCAATATTTCTCCAAGTCTCATTTCTCGCATCTTTGAAATAAAGGGTAAAATGTGGACTAATAACCTAAAACCTTCTCCAAAAAATTAATTGCCTACTTCATTTTTGTTGGTCTAAATATCCAGTGCAATAAGATACTGACTTGGGCATTCACCTGACAGAGATATCCAGGTTCCTGCCATCACTGATCTGATTGCTCCAAACTACTTTATGAAAGGCAGTACCAGTATCAGCTATGTTTTGAGGTAGGTTGTCGTTTCTGTGCTGAATTCAGTAATATTAGTATGGGCAAGTATGAGGGTGTAATCTCCTAAAGCTGTACAGAATGCACACGCCCTGGCCATTTATTTCCACTTCCCCAAACTGTCTTGCTGATATATTACACATTTGAACAAGAGGAAAGACATGATACACTTTGATTTTCACTTTGAGTTTCATTCAGGCTTCAGCTTAAGAACCAACAGCCCACACAGGCCAAGCAAGAGCCCCTTGTTTTCTCCTCTCACTGCTGGATGGAGATTTTCTGCCCATCCCCAAGAGACCTGAAGATCCAAAGGCCCTGCCAGCTCAGGGCTGTCTTTTTGAGAGTGCTAACTTAACTCAGAACTCCATTGGTGAGGCAACATCCCCATGTGGTATCAACAGCATCCCAAGATTAAACAATGGCTCAACACTGTGATTTGAATGTTTATATGAAAATAAAAATTAATGGCTTGCTTTCAGCCACAGTCTCATACATCCACGAAATAGTGGCAGACTAAGAGTGAAGTACCTTTATCTGCCACAAGTCAACGCAAAAACCTTTGTGCTTGAGTACATGGCCTTGTCCCCAACTGAACGGCACCAAACACAGTCAGAACTCATTTAGAGTTGAAAACTGTCAGCAGCTGGTTAAATGATGAGGATTCTGGTTGTCTATATAGACAATTCATGTAGTTTTATCTCAATGTTATTTACATCCTTTTGTGTGTTCTTCACAGGATGACATGAACTGTGAGCACTTGTATTATTTATTGATACCACATGTTAATGCATATAGGGATGGCCAAACAAAGACTAATGAGACTCATAAAATGTAAAAAAGTGTTGGTTAGAGAGGACTTTTGGCAACTTTCACAAAAGTTTCTCATGCTTGAGGAAAGACTGAACTTGTCCCCTGGAAAAATAAAAAAATCTACCATATGCAGAGGCACAAGGAGTGTCACACTGCAAAATTTCCCCATAAAACACCCCTCATTTTATAGGTACTGCAGTAATCTCCCAAAGATGAACAAGGATATGCCAAAATTTAAAAAAACCCAAGATGTTAGTCACAGGGACTTCTCAAACCAAAAGTGGTCAGGATTGATTTAAAAGGTTTTTTTAGACTAAACAAGGAGTTCCAATTTTCCTCTAAAAGCTCTCAAGGCAATAAGGAATATTTAGATCTCATTAAACATGCAGAGCAGTTTCTAAGCTTGGTGGTGGCAGTCATAATTGAAATAAAAACGAGGATTTTTTGGAAATACTGAGCCATTCAAAATGCAAGTGCTATGAAATGTCAGTCAGCATCTCTTTACATTCAATATCTAGGTTCACCAACATAAGACAGTTCAGCACTTGGAATTCAAAAGATGAAATTTTCACCACATAGAAATTATGTCATCTGTCAGCTTTCTTGTGGTGACAGAAATGTTGATTACAAAAGAAGAGAGGACATCTACTTGTAGTCCCATAAAACGCTCAAAAAATAATTCTTTATAGAAACTCAAACTTCATTCATCACTAATCTAAATGTCAAACTCTAAAAATTCTATTGCATTTTCCTATCAATGGATGTTAGTTTTACTGTTTTATAGCACCACCCATTCTCTGTCTTATCTTCTCATTCAAGCTGAACTCTGCAGTGATGTCTACATCTCACTCAGAGAGGAGCTCAGGAAATAGTTCACCTTAATTTGGACTGTGAGAATCGTCCTGCATGAGCCATGGAAGGTGTCTGAGTTTACAAATGGACTCAACAACCAGCTCAGTTATGCTGGAGTCCTTGTTCTTTACACAAGACCTTCTAAGGAACCTGTTCTTTCTTTCCTTTCAGGCTGATTTTCAACTACAAGAATGATAATGAGGGAAGGACACAAAGCTGGGGGATGTGTTTGCATATTCAAGCTTTTGTACTACTTCTGAACACCTGCTGCAGAAAATATCAGAAAGGCCCAGAAGACGGCAAACCATGAAAATTAAAGCTATATTAAGTAAAAATATTTCTTTCATTCCACAATTAAATTTTTCCTTGACATAAAATCCCTTGAACTGAGAGCATAAATTCTTAAAGAGGCATGGCTTCTGCTGGATCAGATGGAAATCTTAATACACCCATCATAAAATGCTGAAGCTTGTAATAATTTCCACAATAACTGCACAATTTGATGCCAACCCAAAATCAGGGCATAATTTTGAGGGCATATTAGGTTGGATGGACAGAAATCAGCATTATCTTTTCACCCTATGAATGTTTCAAAAATTGTAGTGGTTGTTTTAATCTGATCCATTTTCTCAGTGTAACTCTTTGCCTCTAAATAATTAAAATTCTGCTTAAATGCATTTTGCAGTCAACTACTCAAAGTCAACATCAAGTTTTCTGTTTTCTACTCAGCATAAAAATGAGTAAATTAGGGGGAAAATTAGGAATTGATTCCCTTTGTGCTGTACCTCTCAACATCCATATTTTTTTATTTAAAGAAAGATTTGGTACATCTGTGGCAGGATGGTGAGACACTGATATTTCCATTTAATCCACCCCTGTTAAAGAAGGGTAAACTACTACAATTTCAGTATTTCTGTGATAGGATTTCTTTGCTGTGAACAGCCTGACAAAGTTTATAACACATAGCCAAAGCAATGGATGGATGAAAACATATTATACATTTTGTAACTACACACAGGTTTTATTACACTCACCACAGATACAGGCATCATTTTTGAAACAAGTAATTGAATGAGCTGTCCAGCATTTTATCCTTGACTCCAACATAAAATTATGATAATGGCAAGTAATCCAAACCCTTCACTAGAAAAAACAAACTTAGAGATACAGCTCTGGAAAACTACTAAAGTAAATAAAATATTAATCAAATTTGTTGTAGTTGCTTTAGCCTCTGTTGGATGAAAATTATTTTCATTTCATGTAATAAATTCATAACACCAAAAGTGATTGCTGTGAGCTGGAGTGTGAATTTCACTCAGTTCACTGTAAACATTATTTGTTTTCCATTTAACCATTCTAGTTACAAGTATTAGGTAAACAAGATGTCAAACAGGCATTACAATTCAAAGCTCAGTTTCTCCATTCCCACTCACTGTATAACAAAACACAAAAGAGGTTGCTTTTGCTTCATACTGAATGTGAAATCAGTACCAAGGAAATGAGTAAGTGGTCAGGGGCTTTATCCACTTCACAAAGTTCTGGTGTGTAGAGGCGTAGGCTTTCTGCTACTGGCTATCAGAAATTTCTCAGCCCTGCTCCACTTGATAGTTCGTGGGGTTCAATCCCTATGGCTGCCGCATGGTCAGGCGCTTGGCAATGAAGAGAGGATTCTGCTGTGGTTTAGGAAGGTGTTTATTCCATGGGGATGGAAGGCAGGAAGCAGAATGAGAATCTGGACTCAGGTCCAGCCCTTATCTCAGTTCGGGTGCAACCTGAACCAGGGGGGTCTTGATCCAATGGGAAAGGTAGGGGGAGTGGTCGAGGGCAAGGACACTCCACACCACAATGGGGAGAAGGTGGCACCTGGGCACCCTGCCAAGATAGGGTGATACCACCAGGGGGTGGGGATGGGGGTTAGGGGAAGAGGGATGAACCTTACAATATTATACATTTTTGATTATAAACCGCAACACTGGTGTAAAGAAGAAAGATACTCCACTGGTTTCAACAGCAGTTTGTAATGCTGTGCAGCAGAACCCTCTGGTGCTTGTTCTGCCTCACATTTCCTCAGTCACATCACAAAACACTGAAGGGCCAGACTGAAAGGACACTTGGGTGTAATGGCTCTTTACACCACGATGCCTGACCTTCAAGTACCCACCTGCAAGAATTGCATAACACTGAGTTAGACTTCAGGGACCAGTGGTCTCCTTTGTGAATGGCTATTTCCACCCAAAGTACATCAGTGCTCAGCCTCCTGCTTGGATGCAAGTCCACAGATAGACAGAAACTTTAGATAATCTCTTTCAGAAGCATACCAGAGAAGAAACCTTCCTAATGCAGTGTATAGTGTATATATGGCAGAGCCATGTAGGGCTGTGCCCACTGCACCACCCATGTAATTTCTTACATTTTGCTAAGGCCAACTGCAGACAAATCTGCTCCTGCTTAAAAGATTTTGTCATGTGATGGTTTAAAAGTGAACATGGTGGTGATGCTGCATGGATGGCTGGATTTGATGATGTAAAAGTCTTTTCAAACCTTAACAATTCTATGATTATATGACATATGAGATGTTATACAACATAAGCAAGGACCTATGTGGCTGATTGACTTTTTGCTTCAATATAAACTTGCTTGACATGGTAGATTTGTAAGAGCCTCACAGTAGCAGCTGACAAAGGCATAGTTAATGGAACACACGTGTTTCTAGATTGTGTGTCCTTATCTGTATAATCACAATTTAGATTTCCACAGGATGTACTGGGAGAAGTAGAAGACTGGCACTTACCAGAGCTTACATTTTAACAGAACTTACACCAGTGGGATACAAAGGAAAACCTCAGAGATTTATTTGCTGTAACAGACCAATCCTTTTTCAGTCTGATTTAATTTGTGCCAAACATTGGATTTAGTGTCCTAAATCTCTATACATGTGTGTATAGATAGACAGATAAATAGATACATAGATACATACATGTGTAGCTCATGTTTTCAGCTTGTGGAGCCAGGCTGTGCTCGATGTATTCAGACATCTATCACCCATGAGGTAGTGTTCCCATCAAAGCAGTGTCACTTTTGAGACAAATGAAACACTCAGAAGATTCAGGAAAAGGAAGTGGAAGGTCTCACACCATGGGGATCTGTGGTGAGAATGTTCACTTCAAAAACAGAGGAACACAGTCCTCCCAGACATGATACTGCTGCCAAAACCCTTAACATGTTTGACCATGGACAGTCAAAGGACAAAACCCTCAATTAACTTGGATAGTTGGGAGAGTCCCATCTTCCAGATGAGAAATTCTTCATTGTGTGAGCCTGCAGATGAATTACAAGTTTTCATGACTGAAAGGAAGAACAAAATTCTAGCAAAGCAGTTGCCCTGGGTGAGCCCAGAGGGTGTAGCAGGGGGTATCTAAACAGTCTAGTGGGAGAATTGTATGGTCTGTCTTTTGGAAAGGAAGTATGAGTCCGTGGATGAGACCATCCACACCAGGGTGAGTTTGCAGAAATTCTACAGGCATGATGAGACCCTAAGTGGAAAATAACGGTAGCTCTTTCCTAGGGTTGAAAAATTTAAAAAATCAAACCCACAAAAGGGGGCCTGTTGGAACCCAGAGCATCCCTTTGGCTGCCCTGAGAGC